>NW_021026928.1:404667-423160 GCF_004153795.1 Camellia sinensis | reverse complement strand
GTGTTCCAACTGTCAATCTGGGCTGCGTGTTTCAGGAATTAAAAGTTTGCGGCTGATGTCAACTTTCAATCAAACGTGGGCGCTGCGTGTCACTGTCAAATCTGGGCTGCGTGTTCGGAATTAAAGTTTGGCTGCGTGTTCAACTTTCAATCAGTGTGGGCTGCGTGTTCACTGTCAATTCTTCTGGGCTGCAATATTCAGGGAAATTAAAGTTTGGCTGGCCCGTGTTCATTATCAATCTGAGGACTGCGTGTTCAGGAAATTAAGTTCTGGGCTGCGTGTTCACCTTTCCAATCAAACGTGTGGGCTGCGTGTTCACTGATCAAATCTGGGCTGGCGTTGTTCAGGAATCAAAGTTTGGGTCTGCGTGTTCAACTTTCAATAAAACATTGTGGGCTGCGTATTCACTGATCAGATCTGGGCTGCGTGTTCAGGAAAATTAAAGTTTGGGCTGCGTGTTCAACTTTCAATCATGTGGGCTGCGTGTTCACTGTGAATCTGGGCTGCGTTTTCAGAGAAATTAAGTTTGGGCTGGCGTGTTCAACTTTCAATCAGTGTGGGGCTTGCGTGTTCACTATCAATCTGGGCTGCGTGTTCAGGAAATTAAAAGTTTGGTTGCGTCGTTCACTGTCAATCAGCTGCGTGTCAGAAATAAAGTTTTGGGCTTCTGTCAACTTTCAATCAGTGTGGGCTGCGTGTTCACTATCAATCTGGGCTGCGTGTTCAGGAAATTAAGTTGGGCTGCGTGTTCAAACTTTCAATCAGTGTGGGCTGCTGTTCACTATCAATTCTGGGCTGCGTGTTAGGAAATTAAAGTTTGGGCTGCGTGTTCACTTTCAATGTGTGGGCTGCGTGTTCACTATCATCTGGGCTGGTGTTCAGGAAATATGGTGGTTTAAAGATCGGTTTGGCTGTGTGTGTCTACTCTAAGTGCAGTGTGTGCTATGTGTTCACCATTCAATTCGGGCTGGTGTTCACAAATCAGTGTGTTGAGCCTGTCGTTCATTCTTCTTAACTAATGTGTGTTCGTGGCTTCGCAATCAAGTTAATGAGCCGAGTGTTCTAGAAAATTCAGATTGTTATAGCTACATTTAGATGCAAACAGTACCTATGTCATAGCAAACTGTGTGTTCAGCATGGAGCAAAAGCACGAAATTGACAAAAAATGCAGAAATGAAGTAAATACCTCTCGTGCCTCAGGAGAGGTGAAATGCTCTAGGCTCCGCACAGAGTAAGATTCCCAGGTGCTCGCTCATCAAAACAGTGAAATGAACGAAAAACGGCCGAGGAGGACATGTGCTGGCGGAGCGTACCTCCCGGGAATAAAGGGGTGGACTCGGGGCAAGTACATGGCAATCAAAAATCATCCGCGAGACCCGGAAAACCTCCACCTGGGGAGATTAGCGCCAATTTCGAAATCTGCAAGAATAAAAAACAAAAAAATCAGAGGCAAAAATGAGCGAAAAAATGAGCCAAAATTGGAAAAAGTCAACAAAAGTCAACTCTCGGGAAATGAAAAGGTCAACAAAAAGTCAACTCAGAGAAAATCTTCCAAATATTGGGACAACTCACCTCAGTTGGGCAAAAAATGAGAAAGAAGAGCCCGAAACCAAAAATTTAATCGCTCCAAAGTGCTTGAAAACTGAATATTTTTTACCGCGAAAAAAACTTGCGGATGGTTGAAACGCATATGACTCAGATCTGGAGGAGAAGAATGTGTAGAAGAAGAGAGAAGATTCGGTGCTGATTTATAGGCTCAAAAGTGTTTGTGTAGGAGAGCATAAGAAAAGGAGGTGAAAAGGACCAAAATTGCCTCCGGATTTGGGCAAGATGAGCCGGCGGCACCTTTTCAGCTCGGCCAGATCTCTTTATTTTGAAAACTAGCGCACTCTCCTCCCATAAAACAGGCCGGGCATGTCACCCCACAGGCATTCCTAGACTCTCCTGCAAATTTTGAGGAAGGATTGGAAAGTTCCCGGGACCTGAAAAGTTCAAAGAAAGTGCACTTTCTGTCTTCGAAATGCTCCGCCGGAATTTCAGCTTCAAGTTCTGAACATGTGTCTCATCATCATTCAATCAAAATCAATGTATCTTTTTTGATTAGTGGTGTAGCCTTTCCAGAAGTGGATTGAGGCGTGATCTGAGTCACCTTCGCCGAAACACGCTGTTTCCATTGCTCGTCATTTCGTAACAAACGGGCACCCTTGGTTATGCTCGTTTTGCACGCTATCAATGCACGTATCTTCATTCTCATGCGCATACTTGCACTGTTTCATACATCTCTTGATATGCGCAACCTCTGTGCTTGGCACTGCGTTGTCACGCATGTTCTTTTCTCCGAATCGCGATGCATTCACTCCGAACTGGCGTGTGTCGAATGCTTTCGGATTACATTGAATATATGTTGTTAGCAATTGTGTCTTGTTGAATTTCCTCTCTTTTGCCAGGCACGATGTTGTATGTACGGTTTCAGTTTGAAGGCTGGTGCAACCAGACGAATCTCGAAGGTATGCATTCTCTCCGTGGTGAGACGTCGAGGAATTGAACTAATTCTTCGTTCTTCTTACTGCATGAAATGTAGTTGTTGCTTTGGCACTTCTTTGCTTAAAACTGTTTGCATCTATTTGGAATACTTGTTTCATTACAGCTTGCTGCATTTGCATGATCATGTGAGTACCTCGGCCTCTGTGCATATCCTTTGATTTTTGCCCCCTTGCCTGCGGGCATGCATGCGGGCACATCTCTGTTTATCTTGTACGTTGTCTTAAGTCTTCCGCCTCGTTCAAAAAATGGGGGTCGGTCCTTAGGCTTTGACATTCACTCCGTCACTTGTGTCATTCCAGTTCTGTCAAAGAGGGGCAATTAAGACACCCATTTTTTGAGCCTGACTTAAGACTCGACGTCACCGATTGAGCGCTCGGTTGAGTTGCATAATCGTGCTCGTTCAGAAGTTCAGAGTCGCGCCGTGCGCCCTGCCTCCGGACTTTGCGAACCCTCTTCTTGCGCTTGCCTCGGTTTGCGAAACCAGAACTTGGTTTTTCTCTGTTCTCTTTCCTGAGGGGAGCGGGAGAGGTCCCGTAGACCATCTCTTCAGTGGCCGTGGGCTACATTTTGTGGCTGTAAGGCCATTTGGTCCCATTTCACGAGTCCCGGTTTTCGGTTTTTCGGGACCGTTGGCCGTGTGCCTCGGTTTCGGGCCCGTCCTAACCATCTCCGTTTGCCCCGGTTTTTGGCAATACTTCTTATTGTGCTCCCTTTTGAGGGACACTGAGGTCTGAGAGACCCACTTCGTGACCGAATGCCACTTACGGTGCGCTTAATAGGCCATTTTCGGGGCCTCGAACTGCGCGTTTTGGCCCCGAAAAACATTTCGGTTTTGCCATCGGTTTTTCGTTCTTTGGCTGGTAACTCATTCTGTTTTATCACAGGAAGGCCGTAGAAAGGTGGGAGGCCAGCAATTTGTTTCAGCAACCAGTTTTAAAATTCTGTGGCGCCCTCCACGCTGCCGTTTTTCTTCATTTTCCGAGCTAATGTTGAAGCAACCTTGGGCCATTTTCTTGAATTTGAACGCATATAATTTTGTGTTGTACCACCATGGGAGGACAGCAAAAGTTGGTGGCCCGGCCCAAGTAATTCCCATCCTGACCCCTTTTGACCACGCCTAAAAATGGCCCATTCTCTCTCATTTTTTACAGTTTCGCAATTTTGAAGCTACAGGTTGTGTTGAGGGCACCGGAAAGGAAACACTCTTTGTGGTGGCGCGGCCCAGAAAATTAACCTTGACCTTTTTGACCCTAGCCACAGCCGGCCATGGGGGGTAGCCGGCCCGGCCACCTGCAACTCCAAAAGATGGCCGGTCATGATCCTCACAAAGTTCACTTCACAGGCTGTCATAGCTGTTTCCCCCAGAAAATATCTCAAAAACCCGGGGGACAGCTTGTTGGGGCGTTGGAGAACTTGTCCCTTTTCCCATCTTTCCTCCCTTTGGTCCCTCTCTTTTGGTCCAATATAACCAGCTGCCATCTCTTGTATTATGGGGTTAGAGAAAAATTTCCTTCAACTCTTGCTCCAAAATCTCCCTCTAATCTCTCTCATTTTCTCACAACACTCCAAGTCTAACCAATTTCTTCCATCACGCTAACCAAGCACCACCACACACTTTCCATTTTCAGCAACTTGGGAAGCTTTTCCAAGACAGCTAAGAGGCACCACTTCTCACGAGCCAAGAAGCAACAAAAGCTTGTCTTCAAGGTGGAGTAGTATTTTCCATTTTTGGTCCATTTCTTGCCACCATTTATAAGCCATAACATGCTGCTGTTTTGAGCTTTCCAGCACTAACTGAAAAGTGCCCGCCTTTTTTTGAGTCTTTTTCACTTTTTATTAGGGCTCAAACCACTTTTTGAGCCGCCCCATATTGCACTTGCTTCCAATATCCTTCTTAAATACCGTTATCTTGCGTAGATTTTTAGCTTGTTGTGATCTTTGTTTTAGAGCATGGATGGTAAATGTAAGTTAGGCTTATTTTGAGGCCTCTCTCAACATTGAAGAGGGCTCATCACTGTTTGTGACCTCATTGCCACTTCATGTATCTCCCTCTTTGGTCCCCATTATTTGCAATAGCCTTGGCAGCCCTTGGCTTCCGTTTTTGGTCCATTTTTAACAGAACTAAAAATAGTCTTATTTTTGGCTCCCACTCTTCAGATTTCATTAAGGGCCATTTCATGTTTTGGGACGTCCCTATGCCACTTCATGTTATACATCAATCTTTGGTCCCACTTTTCTTGCATGATTTGGCAAGCCCCTTGTGTTCTGTTTTTGGTCATTTTACAGACTGAAATAGTCTTATGTTTGGGCCATTTTCATCGTTTCATTAAGGGCCTTTCATGGTTTGGAGGTAATATTTTAATACGCTTCATGTTATATCTTTCTTTTGGTCCCCATTTGTTTGCATGCTTTGGCAGCCCTTGATGTTGCGTTTTTGGAGCTTTGGTCCGAACTCAAAACAGCCTATTTTGACTCGCAGCCCACACTGATTGAAAGTTGAACACGCAGCCCAAACTTTAATTTCCTGAACACGCAGCCCAGATTGACAGTGAACACGCAGCCCACTGTTTGATTGAAAGTTGAACATGCAGCCCAAACTTTAATTTCCTGAACACGCAGCCCAGATTGACAGTGAACACGCAGCCCACAGTTTGATTGAAAGTTGAACACGCAGCCCAAACTTTAATTTCCTGAACACGCAGCCCAGATTGATAGGTGAACACGCAGTTCATTCATTTCATTTGCACGCAGCTTGTACATCACACTTTGAACACACAGCTCATTCATTTCATTGGCACACAGCCCATTCATTTCATTGGCACACAGCCCATTCATTTCATACTGACACATGTATTCATTTTGGATGCAGGTTGGTTCTCGCGGTGTACGGGGATATGGCTCCACCGCCGCAAGGGACTGGCATGTTGAGCTCCCGGAGGCTGTCCGAGATTTAGTAGATCTGGCAGGGTTCGGGGCCTTCTGCATTGGATTATCGCGTTGTCCTGCCAGGAGGACGCTGATGGCGGCTTTGGTGGAGAGATGGTGGGACACCACCAACTCCTTTCATTTCTCTGCCACTGGGGACATGACTATGACTCCTCTGGATTTTGCTGTGTTAACCGGCCTGGACATAGGAGGTTGGTCCATTCCTTATGATGAGGACATGGGCGAGTGGGAGGCCGCTTGGATATATCTGCTGGGGGCCCGCCCGCCTGTCGACAGAGCCTCCGGGAGAGTTCGATACACTTGGTTCTCTTCCCACTTCCGGCGTGCGGAGGTGGAGCCCGAGACTCCTGAGGAGACAGAGCAGTATGCCTGTGGTTTCCTGATGTTCCTCTTTGGGACTACTCTGTTTGCCGATAGAGGGAACACGGTTGGGCCATATCTGTTGAGCGCTCTGGTTGACCTATCACAGGTCAGTCGATACGACTGGGGTGGCGCCGGCCTGGCTACCCTTTACTGCAATATGAGCGCGACCTCCCGCGGGCAGGGAGACTTACTTGGCGGTTATTGGAGAGCCTGGGAGGTACTTTCTGTCCCCTTGATTTACATTTCTGCTCTTCATTACTTGCACATTGCACACACAGCGCACTTTTCAGTCTGTATTTTGCCCTAAGCACTTTGTATTTACATTCTGCACTGCTTTTCTCAGTTATGGGTCTACGTGTATTTCCCAACGTTAGCCCCAGAGTTGGAGGTGGCAGGGCCCCCCATGACCCCATACTCACTGGTGTTCGAGGGCCCACACCGGCCGAGACCCCGAGAGACTCTCCTTTATCTACGGCAGTATTTTGACACTGTGCGGCCATCGGAGGTACCTCAGAACTCTCAGTCCCTTCCATTTTCATCTTTGATTTGCTACGCATATTCCCAATTTTTGATTAGTTTATGGACTTGTTATCCGCAGATTACATGGCAGCCCTGGGCGCCCTTGGGTGATGGTCTCCGATTTCAGTATCCCAGAGGATCGGGCACCTCCCAGTACAGGCTCCTGCTCGAAGGACCTGTTGGTAGAGCATGGTTTCTGGGGGAACGCTTTCTGCGTCAGGTATGGGGGTATACTTCTCAGGACCCTCCCGCAACACCCCCAGTCAGTATGCGGACTGCTGATAGGCTCTCCCACCAGGATGTAGTCGGTGCTATGCTGGGTAGTGATGCTTTGCTGCACCTCGAGGAGGGGGACTACGCCACTTACCGTCATACATATTTGATGCCTCCACTGACGGGGGTTCGCACCCCGATGACGAGGTCTGCTGGTACGTCATCCTCGAGCCAGGCCCGGGCTCGGGCTGCAGACGCCCCTTCCACCAGCAGGGCTGGTACATCTAGAGGTGGGGGTAGACCGATTCCACCGATTCCTCCGACTTATCTTCATCCTGGATGGCCGGACATGCCGACTGAGCTGATGGGGTGGCAGTATGGGACTACTTCTCCGACTCCGATCCCGTTAGAGCCTTCGATGCCCGGCGATCGATACGCCATTGATCCCGACTCACCACTGGTATGCCCCATTGTTTTTCATCTATTATTCATGCATTTAGAAATTTCTTTATTTACTGATGATTATGAGCTCATATTTGCAGCCACCCCGAGAGTACGTGGAGGAGGTGGTCGGATTGGTGGCCTCACTCGAGGGCATGGTCCTGCGGAGGGAGGCACAGTTGTCTATCGCGGGCATCCAGGTACCCTTCAGTTTTCTGGCATTTATCATACTTCTGATGACATGCTGATTTCTACTGCATTGATAGGTTACTTGTGTAGAGCACATCTGACACACACCCTGCTTGTACATTGTGTTTACATGCACTCATTTCATGTAGTTTTTGCTTGTATCTGCATCTGATGTACACATTTGGACTGATGTATTTGAATTGAACCCTTTATTTTCAGATGCCCCCGATGTACGCTCAGCCGCCGGCCAGGCCACCTGGGCCTCCTTGGGGAGCTGGGCCATCTGGGCCCTTTCACAAAGCTGGGCCATCCAGGCCTTCTCACGGAGCTGGGCCATCCAGGCCTTCCCGAGGAGCTCGAGGAGGGTCCTCTCGTAGACATAGGGCACCTGTTGTAGAGGCGGAGCCCGATGAGGAGGAGGAGGAGGAGGTTACCGACCGTCAGTCAGAGACATCTGTTGAGGAGGGGGGCTCCGGTCTTGGTTCCGGGAGCGGAGGCGAGGCTGAGGGGGATCATGAGGACGACAGCTCCGACCCGGATGATGATGATGGTGCAGAGGTTGTCCCGCAGAAGAGGATGAGGAGTGCCTCTCATTCCCGCTCCCGAGGGCATTGATGCTGCTGTTTCCTGCTTTATTTTCCTTTTTTGCTAGTAGTTTGTAGCATTTTGCACATTGTTAGGCAGTTTTATTTTTTGTAAAACTTGTACCTTTGTTCGTTGTAAAACAAGATGGAATGAAACAGCTTTTGAAAAGGTGTTTATATTTTAAACTTTTGGCATCGTATCGCATCATTTTGTACCAAAATGAGATTGAATGGAAGCGTGTGTTGTGCATTTTGTCCAGTCAGGTAGTGAACCGACGCAACAACTTAACTTTCTAAAATATAACAAAACCTTAGGAAGTTTACAATCTAATAAGTAAAATACAACAGCATTTACAACGCAAATAAACAAGATTTAAACAAAGATTGCTTAAATGGAGAGCAATGACTAAAAAAACACAAAACACGACAGCTCGACAAATAACTCGATAAGCAAAACGACAACTCGATAATCAAAACAACAACTCGATAAACAAAACTCAACAACACAAAGTGTACTTCGGACGATCTGGGCACCGGAATGCATCCGAAACAGAGGGAAATGAAGGCCTTTGACTCTCCCGTTGCATGGAAATGCTCGAAACTTTCCCCCGGAGGGTAAAATAGGGCCAAGGAGATGCACTGGAGCATGGCTGGGCACCTTAGGGAGCCGGCCGACCAGTTTTATGGAGAGGGAGAGAATGGCCGGCTAGTTTTGAAAAAGAGAATGGCCGGCCAGCCAGAAAAGGTGGCCGGCCGGCCACTTACCCCTGCAGCCACCCAATTTTTGACACGTGTCCTCCTGAATAGTGTTTTTCCCTCTATAAAAGCCTCAACTTCGGGAACATTCATTTCATCACTACTTTGCACAAGAAATGGAGGCGTTTCTTACAGAAAATCTCACATCTTGGATCTCTTCTCTAGACGGCTCGGAAAAGCTGAACTTCCGGGGTTTCGGCTTGAATGCACTGTTCACGCTGAGCCGTACTCGGCTACACCTCCCTTTTCTCCATGCCGCGGCGAGGTTTTGGAACCCGGTGACGCACGTCTTTAGCTTCGGCGGGCAAGAGGTATGTCCGACTTTTGAAAACTTTCAAGTTTTGATGGAATCTGAAGGCCAAGAAGAGATCTTGCCCCAGATTCGCTTCGGTCATGCCCAGACTTTGGGGCGGATGTGCGGACTCACCGTGCATGATGCTCGATCTCTGACCTGTAATGGGGGGCTGGACATCCTTGGTTTGATCCATCGCTTTTCTGACGCCGGTGACCGCAGCAACCATTATTGGCAAGGTTTCCGGCAACACGCCCTTTGCTTGTGCTTGTTATCCCACTTTCTGCTTTCCTCGGGCTTCGGCGGAGCTAGCATTCGTCTGATCGAAGTTACCCAAGGCTTGAGGGAAGGAAAGAGTTGCATTGCCATGACCCTGGCAGAGACTTTGATGGGCTTGGATGCTTTTCATCGCCGGGAGACGACTAGGTTTGCCGGGAGTCCACTGCTGCTGCAGGTAGTGTTTCCCATCCCATCTTACATATGTATTTGCTCACATCACTCGGCCCTCAGGCTCGATTTTTCTCACAAAACCCTTGCCTTACTTTTCTCTCATCGTGCACCTCTCTATTCTTTATTCTCTCATTTTTTTCATCCCTCCCTAGGTGTGGTTAATGGACAAATTACAGGTTGTGGATTCTTGCCCAGCCTACTCGGCTCGAGGCTATTTCTTTCGGCAATGCCTAGTCAATGCCCTTGATGAAAGGTGGTGGTTTGACTGATGCGCAATTTGTCTGCAGATCGCATTGCTTGGCGTTGTCCTTGGCTCAATCTCCCGGCAATGAGCTATAGCATGTCCCGGCTGATCGGAATCCAGTTGATTGGTCTAACCCACTGTGTATTCTACTTTCCGTTTCGGTTCCTGCACCAGTTCGGTCATGATCAGATCTACCCACCAGAGGGGATTGAGTATCCAGCTGCTTTCCTGGTCTGAGGTGCACAACTTGCCCGATATACCACAGCATGGAGGACTAGAGAGCTCTTGGCTCCTGCCCCCACCTTCAGTTGCACTTTGTCTGACGAGTGCTTGGATTGGCTCAACGAGGAGGCACAGGTTGGGCCTAGCTTGGCATCAGATGCTTCGACCAGCTCTGGGAGGGGGCGCAGAGATACTTGACTCGACTATGCCCCAAATTTATTGCTTTATTAGTATTTTCAAGTATTCTTTATGAATGTAATAAAAAAAAAGCAACCTCGATTATATGCAAGAGCAGGAGAACCCTGTTTTGAAATCAATGAAATTGAAGGTTGTGGTACTGAAAATTTTCTGCTTTGGTCCAAAAATGGTCTTAGTTGTAAAGAGATTAATTTGAAAAAGTCAACTTTTATTAAAAAATTTCAAAACCATTTTCGATATGGGTCAGAATTGGACACGCCGAAGATCTGTCACTGAGATGCACAACCCCAGATCCCTGCAACTGGAAAGTTGCTCCTAGTTTGAAGAGTACCGCGACACTGCATGGCAACGGAAAGTTGCCCCTAGTCTGAGTAACTTTGCACCGTCGCGGCAACGGAAAGTTGCCCCTAGTCTGAATAGCACTGTACCGGAGATCGCGATAAATGCTGATGGATAAAGATGACTGAGATGATCAAAGTGGACAGAGTTGATCGGGGAAGAGTTTATGGCTGAACTTCAAGGTGAAGTTGCCTACGTATCCCAAAGATGGGAATCAAGCCTTACGTAGTTGAGGCTCAGGTTCACTCGAGTATTTTCACTCTCCTTTTGCGCTCTAACTTTTGACAAGGCCGCCCTTTGCGGGTTTTTAACCTTACGAGCTCAGTTTTTATATTTTCCAATTTTTCGTGCTTTAACTTTTGCCTAGGTCGCCCTTTCGGGTTTTCGGCCTAGCGAGCCTCTCAAGGATAATATTTCTTCAACTTGTCCATGTTGATCGGTTGTGAAAACTCTAGGCCATCTAGATCCATCAGAACCACGGCTCCACCTGACCAGATAGCTTTGATGATGTAAGGACCAGTCCAATTGGGTTTGAACTTGCCCCTTGGGTCATGGATGGGAGCTCGGTTGTCCTTGAGCACCAAATCTCGTTCTTTCAGATTCCTGGACTTAACCTTCTTGTTGAAAGCCCGGGCAATTCTGCGTTGATAGCCTTGAATGTGGTACAGTGCTTTCAGTCTTCTTTCATCAAAAAGCATGAGTTCTCCAAATCTGCTCTGCTGCCAATCTGCTTCGGCTATTTGGCACTCAGCCAATACTCGTAACGACGAAACCTCAATCTCGATAGGTAGAACGGCCTCCATCCCATAGACTAATGAATACGGAGTCGCTCCAGTAGAAGTTCTGATTGAAGTCCTGTAGCCCCACAGAGCAAATGGCAGCTTGTCTGGCCAATCCCGGTAGGTTTCCATCATCTTCTGCAGTATATGTTTGATATTCTTGTTGGCGGCCTCGACCGCTCCGTTGGTTTGCGGCCGGTATATAGATGACTTATGGAAAGCCACGTTGTATTTTTCCAACAAGTCTATCACTTCCTTCTTGAAGTGGGAACCATTATCTGAAATTATCTTGTTTGGGACCCCATAGCGACAGATGATGTTGTTCCTGATAAATTTTGCGACGTGTGACGCCTTCAACACCGCATAGGATTGGGCCTCGACCCACTTTGTGAAATAATCTATCGCAACCAGGATGAACTCATGCCCATTCGACCCCTTCGGAGTAACAGCCCCGATCACATCGATTCCCCAGACTGAAAATGGCCATGGCGAAGTCATGTTGTACAGCTTTGACGGCGGGATGTTCATGCGGTTTGCATGGATCTGACACTTGTGGCATCACCGAACAAAACTAATACAATCCTCCTCCATGGTGGACCAGTAGTACCCCTGTCTGAGGATCTTCCATGCCAGCATTACCCCGTTCATATGCGAACCGCATTCCCTTCTATGGATGGCCTCCATCAGGCGCTTCGATTCTTCGGCTTCGACGCACAGCTTGTGCATTCCCAGATGACCTCTCTTATACAGCTTACCCCCACAGATGATGAACTGAACGACCATTCTTCTGATTGCCCTTTTATCCTTGGCATTTACCCTGGCGGGTATGCTTCCTTCTCCAAGAAATTCCAAATATCGTAATACCAGGGGTTTTCGTCTTGAACCTCATCTATAGCAGCAATTGACTCATAGGCTGGCACGAATTTCTGATCGATGATAACTGGACGCATCCGGACTCCAGACGGGATGTCTATCATGGAGAATAGAGTTGCTAGTGAATCTGCGAACCTGTTGTTCTCTCTTACTAGATGAGTGAAAGTTAGCTTCTCAAACCGAGGAATTAACAGATCCAAGGTCTAGTGGTAAATTATCATCTTTTCTTCTTTGACTTTCCAGTCTCCTTTTGCTTGAGACACAACAAGGTTCGGGTCCCCGATGAAGTCCAATCGTCTTGCTCCCAGTTCCAGGGCTGCTTCTAGGCCGGCAATGCATGCCTCATATTCTGCTTCGTTGTTCGAGACTTTGAACCGGAGTTTGAAGGCTAGAGGGATATGGGAATTGTCGGGTGCTATCAGCAACACTCCTATCCCATACCCGTACTGATTTGACGCTCCCGTCAAATCCATCAAAGTCTCGAACAAGAAGCTGATATGAGGCGTGCATTGCGGCTTAGAAGGCGCCTGAACTAGGGACAAGAGGTTGGACGTCATTGGGGATTCAACTGGTTGTATCTGAAAACGGAGACTGGAAAATCAAGGAAGAAAGATGATGATGTACACACAGACCTTGTGTGTGGTGGTACCGGTTTGAAAGCAAATATTGCTCATCTCAAGAGAGAACACAGGTTCGCAGATTCTTTGGCAACTCTATCTTCTATGATAGACATCCCGTTTCGAATCCGGATGCGTCAGTCATCATTGACCAGAAATTTGCACCATGCTACGAGTCGATTTCCCGCATAGATGAGGCTCAAGACGACAACCCTGGTATTAAGACTTTGGAACTTCTTGAAAAAGGAGACGTATCCACCAGGGGCAAATACAAGGATAAGGAGAGCCATCAGAAGAATGGCTGTTTAGTTCATCATCTGCGGGGGTAAGCTGTACAAAAGGGGTCATCTGGGAATGCATAAGCTCTGTGTAGAAGCTGAAGAGTCGAAGCGCTAATGGGCCATCCATGGAGGGGAGTGCGGTGCACACATGAATGGAGTAATGCTGGCCAGAAAGATCTCAGACGGGCTACTACTGGTAACCATGGAGGAGGATTGTATCGGCTTTGTTCGGCGATGCCACAAATGCCAGATTCATGCAAACCGTATGAACATCCCGCCGTCAAAGCTGTAACAACATGACTTCCATGGCCATTTTTCGTTTGGGGAATTGATGTGATCGAGCTGTTACCCGAAGGGGTCAAACGGGCATGAGTTTATCCTGGTAGCGATAGATATTTCACAAAGTGGGTCGAGGCCCAATCATACGCGGTGTTGAAGGCGTCGCACGTCGCAAAGTTCATCAGAAACACATCATATGTCGCTATGGGTGCCAAACGAGATAATTTCAGATAATGGTTCCACTTCAAGAAGGAAGTGATAGACTTGTTGGAAAAATACAACGTGGCTTTCCATAAGTCATCTACATTACGGCGCAAACAACGGAGCGGTCGAGGCACAACAAGAATATCAACATATACTGCAGAAGATGGTGGAACTTACGGGATTGGCAGACAAGCTGCCATTTGCTCTGTGGGGCTACAGGACTTCATCAGAACTTCTACTGGAGCGACTCCGTTTCATTAGTCTATGGGATGGAGGCCTTCTACCTATCGAGATTGAGGTTCCGTCGTTACGAATATTGGCTGAGTGCCAAATAGCTGAAGGAGATTGGCAGCAGAGCATATTTTGAGGAACTCATGCTTTTTGATGAAAGAAGACTGAAAGCACTGTACCACATTCAAGGCTATCAACGCAGATTTGCCCGGGCTTTCAAAAGAAGGTTAAGTCCAGGAATCTGAAGAAGGAGATTTGGTGCTCAAGGAAACCGAGCTCCCATCCACGACCAAGGGGCAAGTTCAAACCCAATTGGACTGGTCTTACATCATCAAAGCTATTTTGGTCAGGTGGAGGTGGTTTGATGGATCTAGATGGCCTAGAGTTTTCACACCCGATCAACATGGACAAGTTGAAGAAATATATCCTTGAGAGGCTCGCTAGGCGAAAACCGTAAGGGCGACCTAGCAAAAGTTAGAGCAAGAAAATTGGAAAATATAAAAACTGAGCTCGCAGGTTGAAAACCCGCAAAGGGCGGCCTTGGCAAAAGTTAGAGCGCAAAAGGAGAGTGAAAATACTCGAGTGAACCTGAGCCTGAACTACGTAAGGCTTGATTACATCTTTGGGATACGTAGGCAACTTCACCTTGAAGTTCAGCCATAAACTTTCCCCGATCAACTCTGTCCATTTTGATCATCTCAGTCATCTTATTCTCAGATTTATCGCGATCTCCGGTACAGTGCTATTCAGACTAGGGGCAACTTTCCGTTGCCGGACGGTGCAAAGTTACTCAGACTAGGGGCAACTTTCCGTTGCATGCAGTGCGCGGTACTCTTCAACTAGGGGCAATTTTCAGTTGCAGGGATCTGGGGTTGTGCATCTCAGTGACAGATCTTCGGCGTGTCAATTCTGACCCATATCGAAAATGGTTTTGAAAAGTTTTAATAAAAGTTGACTTTGTTCAATTAATCTCTTTACAACTAAGACCATTTTTGGACCAAAGCGGAAAATTTTCAGTACAACAACCTTCAATTTTCATTGATTTCAAACAGGGTTCTCCTGCTCTTGCATACAATCGAGGTTGCTTTTTTTTTATTACATTCATAAAGAAAACTTGAAAATACTAATAAAGCAACAATTTGGGGGCATAGTCGAGTCAAGTATCCTCTGCGCCTCCAGAGCTGGTCGAAGCATCTGAATGCCAAGCTAGGCCCAACCTGTGCTCCTCGTTGAGCAATCCAGCATCGTCAGACAAAGTGCAACTGAAAGTGGGAGCAGGAGACAGAAGCTCTCTAGTCTCCATGTTGTGGCATATCGGGCAAGCTGTGCACCTCGGACCGGGAAAGCCTGGGTACTCAATCCCCTCCGGTGGGCAGGTCTGATCATGACTGAACTGGCGCAGAAACGGAACAGAAATAGAATAGCACAGTGGTGAGACCACCAACTGGATCCAATAGCGGGACCATACTATAGCTCATTGCCGGGAGGTTGAGCCAAGGACAACGCCAAGCATACGATCTGCGGACAAGTTGCACATCCAGTCAAACCACCACCTTTCGTCGAGGCATCGACTGGCGCTGTCGAAGAAATAGCCTCGAGCTGAGTAGGCTGGGCAAGAGTCCACAACCTGCAATTTGTCCATTAACAATACTGGGAGAGGGATGAAAATGAGAGAATAAGAATAGAGAGATGTAAGGTGAGAGAAAAGTAAGACAAGGGTTTTTGTGAGAAACCGGCTTGAGGGCCGAGTGATGTGAGCAATACTATGTAAGGTTGGGTGGAAACATTACCTGCAGCAGCAGTGGACTCCAGCAAATCTGGTCGTCTCCGGCGATAGACAGAATCCAAGCCCTCAGCGTCTCAGGCCAAGGTCATGGCGATGCAGCTCTTTCTTCTCTCAAGCTTGGGCAACTTCATCAGGCGAATGCTAGCTCCGCCGAAGCCGAGGAAAGCAGAAAGTGAGACAGCCAGCACAAGCAAAGGGCGTGTTGCGGAACCTTGCAATAATGGTTGCTGCGGTCACGCGAGTCAGAAAAGGATGGATCAAGCAAGGATATCAGTTCCCGCTACAGATCAGGGATCGAGCATCATGCGCGTGAGTCCACACATCCGCCTAAAGCTGGGCATGGCCAAAGCGGAGCTGGGGCAAGACCTCTTCATGGACTTTCAGACTCCATCAAAATCTGAAAGTCTTCAAAGTTGGACATACCTCTTGACCACCGAAGCTAAAGAGTGCGTCACGGGTTCAAAACTCGCGACGACATGGAGAAAGGGAGATGTAGCAAGTACGGTCAGCGTGAACAGTGCTAAAGCGAAACCGGAAGTTCAGCTTTTCTGAGCAGTCTAGAGAAGAGATCAGGATGTGAGATTTTCTGTAAGAAACGCTCCATTTTTGTGCAAGTAGTGATGAAATGAATGTTTCCGAAGTTGAGGCTTTATAGAGGGAAAAAACACTATTCAGGAGAACGTGTCAAAATTGGGTGGCTGCAGGGGTAAGTGGCGGCCGGCACCTTTTCTGGCTGGCGGGCATTCTCTTTTTCAAACTAGCCGGCATTCTCTCCCTCTCCATAAAAATGGCTGGCGGCTCCTAGGTGGCCAGCCATGCTCCAGTGTATCTCATGGCCTGTTTTTACCCTCGGGGGAAAGTTTCCGAGCATTTCATGCAACGGGAGAGTCAAAGCCTTCATTTCCTCTGTTTCGGATGCGTTCGGTGCCCAGATCGTCCAAAGTACACTTTGTTGTTTGTTGAGTTTTGTTTTATCGAGTTGTTGTTTTGATTATCGAGTTTTGTTTTGCTTATCGATTTTTTGTCGAGCGGACGTGTTTCGTGTTTTTCGAGTCATTGCTCTCTGTTTAGCAATCTTTGTTTAAGTCTTGTTTATTTATGTTGTCACTGTTGTATTTTGCTTATTGAGTTTTAAACTTCCTAAGATTCTGTTTATCTTAGAAAATTAGTTGTTGCGTCGGTTCACTACCTGACTGGACAAATGCACAATACCGCTTCATTCAATCTCATTTTGGTACAAAATGATGCGATACGATGCAAAGTTTAAAATATAACACCTTTTCAAAAGCTGTTTCATTCATCATGTTTTACAACGAACAAGGTACAAGTTTTACAAAAAATAAACTGCTAACAATGTGCAAAGTGCTACAAACTACTCAAAAAGGAATAAAGCAGGAAACAGCAGCATCAATGCCTCGGGAGTGGGAATGAGAGGCACTCCTATCCTCTTCTGTGGGACAACCTCTGCACCATCATCATCAATCCGGGTCGGAGCTGTCGTCCTCAAGATCCCCTCAGCCTGCCTCCGCTCCGGAACAAGACTGGAGTCCCTCCTCAGCGATGTCTCTGACTGACGGTCTGTGCTCCTCCTCCTCCTCCTCATCAGGCTCCGCCTCTACAACATGTGCCTGCGTCTGCGGGAGGACCCTCCTCGAGCTCCTCTGAAGCTGGATGGCCGCTCCGTGGAAAGGCTGGGATGGCCGTCCGTGAAAAGGCCTGGATGGCCCAGCTCGTGAAAGGCCAGTGGCCGGCTCCGTGAAAGGCCTGGATGGCCCAGCTCCGTGAAAAGGCCCAGATGGCCCAACTCCCCATGGAGGCCCAGGTGGCTGGCATGCGGCTGAGGCGTACACGGGGGCATCTGAAAATAAAGAGTTCAATTCAATGCATCAGTCAAATATGTACATATCAGATCAAGAACATACATGAATGAGTGCATGTAACACGTGTAGAATGGGTGTGTGTCGATGTGCTCTAGCACAAGTAGCCTATTATGCAGTAGATATCAACATATCATCAGAAGTATGATAAATGCAGAAAACTAAGGTACCTGAATGCCGCGATGACAACTGTGCTCTCCGCAGGACACATGCCTCGAGTGAGGCAACCGACACCTCCTCACGTACTCTCGGGGTGGCTGAATAGGAGCTCATAATCTCAGTGAATAAGGAATGTCTAATGTTGAATGATAATGAAAAAAGTGGAGCATACCAGTGGTGAGTCGGGATCAATGGCGTATCGTCACCGGGCATCGGAGGCTCTAAGGGAGAGTCGGGAGAGGTGGTCCATACTGCACCCATCAGCTAGTCGGCATGTACCGGCCATCCAGGATGAGGATAAGTCGGAGGAATCGGGGGAATCGGTCTACCCCACCTCTAGATGTACCAGCCCTGGCTGGTGAAGGGGCGTCTGTAGCCCAGCCGGGCCTGGCTCTGAAGATGACGTACCAGCAGACCTCTCATCGGGTGGCAAACTTCCCGTCAAGTGGAGGCATCAAATTTGTTATGACGGTAGGTGGCGTAATCCCTCCTCGAGATGAGCAAGCATCACTAACCGCATAGCGCGACTACTCCTTGGTGGAGAAGCCTATCAGCAGTCCGCATACTGACTGGGGGGTGCTGGCGGGAGGGTGCTGAAGAATTGTACCCATAACTGACGCAGAAAGCGTTCCCCCAGAAACCATGCTCTGCCAACGGTCCTTCGAGCAGGACCTGTACTGGGAGGTGCCCGTTCCTCCGGCATACTGAAATCGGAGACATCAGCCCAAGGGTGGCCCAAGGCTGCCATGTAATCTGCGGATAAACAAGTGAATAAACATCAGAAATTGGGAATATGGGGGCAAATCAAAGATGAAAATGGAAAGAACTGAGGTTCTGAAGTACTCGATGGGCGCATAGTGTCAAATACTGCGCAGATAAATGAGAGTCTTTGGAGTCTCGGCCGGTGGCGGGCCCTCGAATACCAGTGAATACGGGGTCGTGAGAAGCCCTTGTCACCTTCCAACTCTGGGGCTATATGGGAAGTGTAACACAGACCATACTGAGAAAAGCAGTGCAGAATGTAAGTACAAAGTGCTGAGAGCAAAATACAGACTGTAAAGTGCGTTGTTGTGTACAATGTACAAGTAATGAGGAGCGAAATGTAAA
>NW_021026928.1:370540-404617 GCF_004153795.1 Camellia sinensis | reverse complement strand
CCAATGAGGTGTGGGGATGGCCAACAAGCCATTCCCTGCCCTCAGAAGCAAAAACACAGGTGTTTGGTCCATGACCGAACACAAAACAAACAAGTCGAGAGGTTTTGAGGCAAGGCGTGCAGTCGAAACCTCTGAGAACTCAAGACGAACACGAACATGGATGATCACCGAGCGTTTAAACGGTGACGTCCAAGTCTTGAGGACGGTCAAAAATAGGGTGTCTACAGCGAGAATAGCCGCTTGAGCGGTGGAGCAAAACTTGTGAAGCCTGCTCAAGCGTAAGAATTCCTGCTCGAGCGAAGGAGCCAAAATCTGGGCAACAAAGGCTTGGAAAAACAAGTAACCAGCTTGTCCCAAACCCAAAACTACAACCCGATAACCAAAATAAAAAAGAAGACAAGGGAAAGACATAAGAATAACTATTCAAAACCATACTAACCCGAGTCCGGAATACAATAGGCAATGGGTCAAAAAGTTGTCCTTCGGACTGGCTCTGTTCAAATCCCTGAAATCCACGCATACCCGGATCCTGCCATCCTTCTTCGGCACTGGAACGATGTTGGCCAACCAAGTCGGGTATTCGGATACCAGCAGGAAGCCTGCGTCGATTTTCTTGGTGACCTCTTCTTTGATCTAGAGAGCCCAGTTGGGGCGGATCCTTCGGAGTTTCTACTTAACAGGTCGGGCTTCGGGGTCAAGGGGGATCCGGTGTTGTACAATCTTAGGATCGATCCCAGGCATGTCTTCGTAGGACCACGCGAAAACATCTTTGAAATCTTTTAATAAAGCGACTAAGCGCTCGCGTTTCTCCGAAGACAGCGTGGACCCGATCTGGACCAGCCGCGGGTCCTCCTCAGTACCAATGTTCACGGTAATGATTTCATCAGTCAAGGGTTTAACAAATCTCTCCTGCTCCTGCTCAATTAAGCGTTGCAAAACCGGAGGAATCTCGTCCTCGTCGTTTTTATCAAAATTTTGAAAGTCTGAATTTAAGTAATAAATTAAGGGCACAGAGAAGTACTCAGAAACCACAGTCATTTGATTCTCATTAAGCTCATCCAAATCGTCCGAAATCTCGGTTACATTAGACTCAAATGAAAAAGAGAAAGACGACCTGGACACAACTGTGGCATCCGGGTTATCATCCCCAGGATTACCAGACTCAGACTCAGTCGAGCTGGAACCTGATTCTGACTCACAGGACTCGGTGGAATCAGATTCCGGCTCACTACTTGACCCGGTACTGCTGGACAAGAATCCCTCTTCGTATTGCCAGGTGAGAGAGAGTGCGATAGACGCATCCAAGATAGTCGCTGGAAGGCCCGCAGCCATTTCATCTCCAATCATGGAAACCGAGGAGTTATCCCCCAAGCACTCATGGTCGATCGAAGGATCTGAAAGTAGACACGCCAGTTCTACCCCCATCACAAGTTCGGTGCTTTTAGCATCCACTGCTTTACACTGCTCAACCTCAGTTGGTGGGTCTGTCTGCGCTTCGGCAACGTCATCCCCAGGTAGTTGCAGGTCGAAGAAGATTTCGAAACCAGGCACGCGCTTCCTCTCCGCGTTCAACCATGGTTCTGGGAAGCCACAAAATGGAAAATCTTCCCCCTCCCGGACGAAGTGTCCGTTCAGGGTACCCCAAATGGGCCTATGCATTAATTCGAAAGGCTTCCCAGCCTGCTTAGCTCTGGCTCTTCCGGCCATTTCCTTTCCTTTCCTCACCCAGTCCTCTTTGGTGGGCAAATAACCCAGTCTAAAGGTGTGAGGGTTGTGTGGCACTTCGGCCAACGCTGAGACGCCCTTCTGGCCGCTCCTTCCCAATCCCATTCCGGGGATGTGTTGTAGCTTGTTCATGAGGTAGACAGATTGAGCACTGACGTACATACCCTCATTCACAGCCATGACATTCTGTACCACTCAAGCCTCAGCCAAAGTGAACCCCGATAAAAACACATCCTCCGTGTCGTGCTCGATCTCCAAGACAGGTGTGGATACTTCCGGCGGCGAATGGATTGATGAATTCCCAAAAACGATC
Source organism: Camellia sinensis (assembly GCF_004153795.1). Lineage (NCBI taxonomy): Eukaryota > Viridiplantae > Streptophyta > Magnoliopsida > Ericales > Theaceae > Camellia > Camellia sinensis. The sequence goes on along the minus strand of NW_021026928.1, from coordinate 402,579 downwards.
GCTACCCCTTTCCCGTGAGGGTACTTTAGCATCTGATGTAGAGTGGAAGAGACTGCCTTGACCTGGTGCAACCACGGTCGCCCTAAAAGTAGGTTAAAGGTTGCGGGAACGTCCAAGATATGAAATTCAATGCTGTGTTGTCCTGGACCAACCTTGGTTTGAATTTTAACAGTCCCCATCACTTCTCTGCTGGTATTGTCGTATGCTCTGATCACTTGAGTAGTTGGGACGAAGTCGACGGGCTTCAACCCGATTGCATATGCCGTTCTGGTCGGGCAGACATTAATCGTAGACCCGGTATCAACAAGTACCACTGGTATCCACTTATCTCTACATTCCACAGAAATATAGAGTGGTTTGTTATTATTTGTGCCCTCAGGCGGTAGTTCCTTGTCCGAAAAGGTTAATGCCGGGGAACCTCCTCCCGAAAAAACCAGCCCAACCAGCTGTTCAGGCGTGGTATCTATGGAGAGTTTGGACTTGTCCATAGCAGACAGGACAGCTTGCCTATGTACCCGTGATGCCATTAACAGTCCCCAGATGGAGATGTCTGCTTGTATCTTCTTTAACTGTTTCAACACAGCTTCCTCTTCAATCTGCTTCTCCTTCTGCTTCTCCGCTTCTCTATCCTTCCCGGATGCCTCGGGTTGGTCTAGGTGTGGGGGTTTGAAGTACCGCCCACTTCTCGTCATATGGTCAACCTCATCGAAGCACCAAGTGTCATCCGGTTGATTATTTCCCCAATCTTCATCCGTGTGGGCAAGACATTAGTCATCATCTTCCCACCACATTCCGTCGGCAGCCAACAGACACCTGTCTGGCTCCGGTTTAGTTGCACTCGCAGTACTCTCCGTTTGCGTGCTCGCAGCATTCTCCATCTTCGTGCACACGGCACTCTCGGTCCCCTCAGGGCCCTTAGCTTTCCTAACTCTCTCAGCATCCTCAAACCTTTCTCGTTCCAGCTGCTTCAGTACAACTGGTTGTCCAACAATCCCCGTATTCATAATGCCCAAGTCTTTAGCGAAATTCTTAACACCGGCGCTCTCCGGCAATATAACTTGACTTCCGGCCCTTCCGGCCACAGCTGATACTCTCGCCCCTGCCGGGCTCTGTTCTGGTTGGGGTTCCCCCACTACATCTGGTTGATCCTCGAGCCATCCAGTGGCCTCTGCCGATTCTTCATAGTCGAACCAATTGATTGATACATCCCCCGGTTCCTGGTCATCGAAAAATTGCAGGTTGGCGAAGTCCTCCTCTATAGCTGTCAGATCATCTGCCCCTTGCCTGAATCCATCTCCCTGGATTACACACAGTTCTCCCATCTCTGGCAATTCTATGCCCAACCCAATCTGGCTTGTTGATAGGATATACTCGCTCGGATTATAGGCTCCCCCAGCAAAACTCTGTTCAGCCCCAGATTCAACAATCTCATTCTCTCCAGAAATCTGCCCTGCCCCATCTTCGACGGTCACCACCATCGGCTCTGGTTGGGTTTTGGAGATGTCCACCATGCACAAGAAGTCAGTGCAATCGGGGTGGAACACCTCCGGCTTGGGTAGGTAGGATGGGGTGATATAGATACTAGGATCGTAAGATGCGACCCCAGTTTGGATAAAATTGATTCTGTTGGGAGGGGAGCTTGGTTATGTGGTGGGAGAGGGTTGGTTGTGACATTGGGTTTGTCGGGAGGCGCAATCACCTGTTTGTCAATAAGATCCTGGATCTCATGACGCAATCTGTAACACCGGTCGGTGTCGTGACCGTGTTGTTGGTGATATGCACAGTATTTTGACGGGTCATGAGAGGGAGGGAGTGGATTCGGTAGTGGCTTTGGCTCCAGAGGTTTCAAATGCTTTTTTCTGATCAATACCCCTAGAGCTTTGGTCAGGGGCATGTATAAGGGTGTAAACGTTCTTTGGCCTCGAGGTTGGAATCTGGTGGTTTGTGTGTTGCTTCCGGACGCGCCGGAGAAAGGTGTGGCCACCATGGGCCTTGGAAGGGGAGGGGCAATGGTGGTAACCATACTGACTTCCGAGGCTCTTGTATTTGCAGCGCCACTCGGGCCCGCATTGTTGTTACGGTTGAAAGTCCTCCTCGGTTGCTCCCTATCGTGGTCAAACAGACCTTGTTTCATTGCATCTTCGATTTGCACCCCCATCTCGTGTAAATCTGAGAAAGTAGGAAAGGGGATTACAATCATTCTCTGTATCAACATTGGGTGGAGGTTGCGCACAATCCTCCGGATTTGGTCCTTATCCGTGGGCCTCAAAGTCATCATTGACGCCTTTGCCCTCCATCGGATTACAAAGTCCGAGAAAGTTTCCTTGGGCTCTTGCTTTGTCGTTTCGAGATCACGAGTTGTAATCTCGATCTGAGTGTTGTACGAATATTGCGCGACAAAGGCCTCAGCCATTTCATCCCAATTTTTCTTCACTTCATCCTCTAACTTTGCGTACTAGTGGGCTGCCACACCCGACAGGGTTCGGCCGAATAATGAAAGCTTCTGTGGTCGCGTTAGGCCCATTGGCCGCAAGATGTTTGAGAACAGTCGGAGATGGACCATGGGGTCCCCGGACCCGTCAAAGCGGTCAATTTGAGGCATTTTGAACCTATCGGGCAATGTCACGGCCACGTCGATATATCCATCTTCGATATCCGGGATAGCCTTTACTCCTTGCGATTTCTTAAAGAGCTTCTCCAACTTGCTCAATTTCAGAGCTGTGTGGTCAATCTCAAACTCAAAGGGAGAGTCCGGGTGATTGGGTGTATGGGCCTTGGACAGTTGTGGCGGAAGCGGGGGCGGAGCTGGCCCCGTTGGGAGGTTCGTGTCCTCTTGCAGGTTTTGGATAGTCGGCACGGTATTCTGGGTGTTTGGAGGAGCATTCTGAACAGCAGGTGTCTGCTCAGGTAATGGAGCCCCTGGTGGAGGAGGAACTTGATGTGAAGCAGACGCTGTATTCTGTTGTTGCAGTCGGGTAATCAGCTCAGCCTGCTGGGTCATAATCTCGGCCTGTTGCTTAGTGAGTTCATCTCGGCAAACGGCATCCTGCTACATGGCCCGCATGGTATCTTGCATTTGGCGCATCATCTCCTCAACTCCTTTTGGTGCTGCCATACTGTTTTGATCGATCTGAACTACTGGCAGATTTAGCTCTGTAGCAACAATGGGGATCTCAATCCGACTGTCCACTAATGGGGGAAACCACTGTTCTGGTGATCTCTGTTCAGATACACTACGCTTTCTCTGCCTTCTTTTGACAACGGGGGGTAGAGAATGGAACATTGGCTGTCCGTCAATTAGTTCCCCAGATCGATTGAGTCAGCGACCTCGTGTCCAAAGTGCTTGGGGGGTATCCGCTGGGTTTGAAGCAATTGTGCTAGAACTGACCTAGACAAAAGATAAATAAAGCAATAAGGAAATAAATAAACAGATAAACGGACAACATAACAGCTTAAAATAAATGCATGACACACAGCCGGGCATAACAACACACAGTCAATAAGCTGAATACACACTGTCCTCCAACACTGATTATTATCCCTGTATCACTGTCCCCTAAAACAGAATCTGATACCCGCAGATAACTAATTCTCAAATACTGGCTGATGCCCGCAGGCCTGATACCCATAATACTGAACTGATGCCCGCAGGCCTGATGCCCAAACTCTTATACTAAACTGATGCCCACAGGCCTGATACTGACAATACTGAACTGATGCCCGCAGGAGATGGTCTACGGGACCAAATGTAGCCTACAGCCACCAAATGTAGCTCACGGCCACTGAGAGATGGTCTACGGGACCTCTCCCTCCCCTCAGGAAAAGAAACAAAGAAAACCGAGCCTGGTTCACAAACCGAGGCAAAGCACAAAAGAGGGTTCGGAAGTCCAGAGGCAGGGCTCACGGCCGCAACTCTAAAACTTCTGAACGAGCACATTACGCAACATTACCAAGCGCTCAATCAGTGACGTCTGAGTCTTAAGGTCGGTCAAAAATGGGGTGTCTACAGTTGCCCCTCTTTGACAGAACTCGGAAGTCATAAGTGACGGGAGTGAATGTCAAAGCCCAGAGACGACCCATTTTTGACAAGGCCGAAGACTTAGACAAACATGCAAGATAGACAGAAATGTGCCCGCAGGCATGCCCGCAGGCGGGGGGCGAAATGCAAATGATATGCAGAAAGCCGAAGGTAACCCAATGATCATGCAAATGCAGCAAGCTGTAATGGAGCAAGTATTCCTCTCCTTATATAGAAGAGGAGCAACGCCCCGGGAGGAACGAGCTCCCGTTCCGTTCATTTGGGGTCACTATAGCTCAGGACTCTCAAATTGTCACGGTTCTAAATCTGAACCAAAGAGTCCAAATCTGGCAAATCGTTTTGAGAAAACAGATTTTTTGAAAGAAGTGCCAAACATGGACTGCTTTGCCAGATACAGAGTCGCCACCTAAATATTTTATTTTTGAGGGAATTTAGGAAACCCTGACTCGGTGCCAAAGGCCACGTGTCCGTCATCACCAAAGTTGCCTCGGCTTGGGAACTTGGGTACAATTGGGGAAGGTCACTTCGTGAGCACCCCCGCTGGCCCGGTCAGAGACCGGCCTCTACTGACCATGATATCTATTTTTGAAAACATTGTATGTTCTTATTCTGGTTATTAGCCTAGGTTACTATGTGATGCGCACAGCATACAAGTATAGACTGGATCACCCGAATTGGAAGAAAACATTTCATGTTTTGTTTTTGGAAGATGGTTTGCTACTCGCAAGTAGGCATAAAATGCAGATTTTTCCACCCGCAGGTGGGTTTTAGAAAAGATGGTTTTGCCACTATCTGGTGCGCTTAAAACATACATTTGATGATTTATTCCAATCCAAGTAACCCAACCTTCACCCACAGGCATTCATGCAGTTATATCACATGAGCGTATAGTCTCATGGTAAGCATGCTATTCATGGCAGTCACTCACACGCATGCAAGGGTGCTAAAGCATAAAACTCACCGAGTACTCCAAGCCAAAATAAGAACTCGTTAGAAATTATGCATGAATCCTAAGTATACAGAAATGCCTAATGCAACACATGCAAGATGCAACTATAGCAGGCTCGGCTATTCTAAACATGGCATATGGAATGTTACAGCTAACATGTATTCAACTTGAAAATTGAAATACAAATGCAGTTAGTATGATGCGCCGAGCCCGGTGCATGCAAAACAGATGAATGATACAAACATGCTGTCATACTGTATGCTAATTGAAATATGCCTTAATCTAACCATCATAAGCAGGTAAATAAAAGGGAAGAAAGACATGGGGTTGGAAGACATACATCACACTCACCCACACTTATTACAATTATGCCCTCGCACAGAGGGTCCGAATAAATAGTACAGTCCCGAATAAAAGAATATTACAGTCCAAATAATACAGTCCAAATAATATACAAATTCCTACTTAATTAATCAAATTAACTAACAAAGTTGTAAAACTGCCGTGCAGGCCAGGGACTGCCTTGCTTCTGATGAATGATGTATGTTTGGGCTGCCTTGCGCGGAAATCCACTAGGATGCCCCAATTAGCCTCTGTTTACACCTTTTCTTGAAATGCGCGCCAAACTCCAAAAAGTTGTCGATTCTTCATTTTGCTGCAACAGAGAGCAGGAAAGGGGCATGGCAATGTATTTTCACAGATATATGCATGCCTCGATCCTCGTGCCACCAATCACGCATATCGATGCATGATGGAATAGGAGTCGAAATGTGCAACTCAATATAGAATGAATGCACGTATAAACACAACAAGAACCTAACTCCATCATGGATGATCCGGAATGTCGGTGACCAGGGAATTGAGACACGTTCCGTCACTCGGAGTATGAAACGCACCTCGTTTCCCGTGCCCAGGCTAACTCCTATCCTGAACACGATGCAATATGCATGATATGCATGAAATGCAACTAAGATACAATCCTAACATACACAATGTTATGGAATGGCATACACGCTACACGAGGTAATACACGGCCGAGCATACACAATGTTATGGATGAAATGGCATACGCAATGCAATAATGGGCTTACACCAACATGAGAGAGCCTCAGCCACACTCGCATAGGAGGCCAATGGATGAAAATGAAGTGCCTCAAAATGCGTGTACACGGGCACGCAAATCGAGGCAATGGCATATGCAATGCAATAGCATGGAAAATGATATGCAAACATGCTAATGGAATTTCAGCACTGAAATGTGGGGGAAAACAGGCCCGAAATGAGGCTATAGTGCACCCGATGCATGGAATAGTCCCGAAACATAAATTTTGGCACCCGAAATGGCCTACAGCTATACCAAATATGCACAATATGGACATGCAATGAATAGACAGTAGCAAGGCAGCCCCAAAATTAGCATTTTACCAGTACAAATCATGGCCAAACAGCAAGCAAAGATAGGGCAACAATGGCATGCAAAAATAGGGGCCAAGAGAGGGCAATGAAACAAGTGGTATATGCAAAACCCAAACTGAAAAATTCCCTTCTACAACACTGAAGAGGGACCAGAAATATGCACATTTACAGTATATGGAAGCCCCAAAATCAGTATACAAACATGCTAGAAATGCAATGCAAAATGAGGCTCAAAAGTGGTTATAACAGAAAGTATACAAAATATTCAACAAACAGCCAAAGACCCTCAATGAAACATGACAAGGGGGTCAAAATATGGCTGTTTTCAGTTCGGACCAAAGTCCAAAAACAGCAACATCAGGGGCTGCCAAAGCATGCAAAAATGGGGACCAAAAGAGAGATATAACATGAAGTGTATAAAATATACCTCAAACCATGAAAGGCCCTTAATGAAACATGAAGAATGGGCCAAAATAAGACTATTTTCAGTACTATAAAATGACCAAAAACAGAAGCACAAGGGGCTGCCAAATCATGCAAGAAAAGGGGACCAAAGAGGGATATAACATGAAGTGGCATAGGGAGGTCCCAAAACATGAAATGCCCTTAATGAAACATGAAGAATGGGCCAAAATAAGACTATTTTTAGTTACTGTAAAATGACCAAAAACGGAAGCACAAGGGGCTTCCAAGGCATGCAAAAATGGGGACCAAAGAGGGATATAACATGAAGTGGCCGATGGAGGTCCCAAACAATGATGAGCCCTTCTTCAATGTTGAAGAGGGGCTCAAAATAAGCCTACTTACAGTTTACATCATGCTCCAAAACAGATCACACACAAGCTAAAAATACTACGCAAGATAACGGTATTTAAGAAGGATATTGAAGCAAGTGCAATATGGGGGGCTCAAACAGTATTGAGCCCTTAATAAAAAGTGAAAAAGAGCTCAAAAAAAGGACACTTTCAGTTAGGGCCGGAGCTCAAAACAGCAAGCATGTATGGCTTATAAATGGTGCAAGAAATGGACCAAAAAAATGGGAAATGCTACTCACCCTTGAAGACAAGTCTTTTGTTGCTTCTTGGCTTGAGAAGTGGTGCCTCTTAGCTGCTGGAAAGCTTCCCAAGTTGCTGGAAATGGATTAGTGGTGGTGGTGCTTGGTGGTGATGAAGAAATGAGGTAGAACTTAGGAGTTTTCAAGGAAAAATGAGGGAGATGGAGGAAGATATGTATCTATATGCTTGAAGCAATTTTTCTAACCCTTAATACCAATGCTAGCAGCTGGTTATATGGACCAAAGAGAGGGGCAAGAGGGAGAGAAAGAGTGGGGGAGAAAAGACCAAGTTCTCCCCCAACAGCTGTCCCCCGGATTGAGATATTTTCTGGGGGAAAGAGCTATACAGCTGTAAAGTGCACTTTGTGAGGATCATGACCGGCCAGCTTTTGGAGTTTCAGGTGGCCGGCCGGCTACCCCCCATGGCCGGCCGGCTAGGGGTCAAAAAGGTCAAGTTAATTTTCTGGCCGGCCACCACAAAAGGGTGTCCTCCCAGGTGCCCTCAACACAACCCTGTAGTTCAAAATTGGAAACTGTAAAAAATGAGAGAGAATGGGCCATTTCTAGGGGGGATCAAAAGGGTCAGATGGAATTACTGGCCGGCCACCAACTTTTGTTGTCCTCCCATGTGTGTACAACACAAATATGTGGTTCAAAGTTCAAGAAAATGGCCCCAGGTTGTTCAACATTAGCTCGGAAATGAAGAAAAACGGGCATCGGAGGGCGCCGGAGGAATAAAACTGGTTGCTGAAACAATTGCTCGCCTACCTGCCAAAAATGAACGAAAACCGATGCAAAACGAATGTTCGGGGGCCAAAATGCGCAGTTCGAGGCCCCGAAAATTGCCTATTAAGCACCGAAAGTGGCATTCGGCCACGAAGTGGGTCTCTCAGACCTTAGTGTCCCTCAAAAGGGAGCAAATAAGAAGTATACCAAAAACCGGGGCAAACGGAGATGGTTAGGCGGTCCCGAACCGAGGCACACGGCCAACGGTCCCGAAAAATCGGAAACCGGGCTCCAAAATGGACAAAATGGCCTACAACCACAAAATGTAGCTCACGGCCACTGAGAGATGGTCTACGAGACCTCTCCCTCCCCTCAAGAAAAGAAACAGAGAAAACCAAGTTTGGTTCGCAAACCGAGGCAAGGCGCAGAAGAGGGTTCGAAAATCCGGAGGCAGGGCGCACGGCCGCGACTCTGAGACTTCTGAACAAGCACGATATGCAACGTCACCGAGCGCTCAATCGGTGATGTCTGAGGCTTAAGGTCGGTCAAAAATGGGGTGTCTACACTCATTATTCTAGCATATTTTGGCTATGCTCCAGCATGATTTTATTCATATTTTGGGTTGTTCTAGCTCTTTTTTTAGGCTTCTTGATCGAATGATGCTTGTCATGCATGCTTGTAGTGTAAAAGCTTTGACTAGCCTTGAGTTTTGAGGAGTATTGCATGCTTAACTTGATGTATTTGCATGTTTTGGAATCATTTAGAATGATATTTCAGAGCATATAGGGTTGTTGCACTTCCATGTTTTCTACTCTTTAAGTGCTCTTGAGTGTTGTACCTTTATCCCTATTTGTGAGCCATTACATGAGCCTCATTTTCTTGCCTTTCAAGCCATCATCTCAGTCCATTTTTGCTATTGTTTTGGCCTGCATAGGGACTATTTGGGGTTGGTTTGGCCATTTGAGCATTGTCTTGCATGCCTCTAGTGTAATACACTTCACTAGCTTTGATGCTTTGAGCTTTTCAACATGCATTACATGGGTTGTTTGCATGATTCCAAGTCATTTTGCATGTCATATTAGTGCTGGAACATATGCCATTGTGCTTCATATTTTACTCTTTCAATGCCTTTGGAGAGTTGTGTTTTGTGCCTTATGCTTGGGCTAATATGCATGCATGTTTGTATAGTCCTTTGAGCTTCTATCTTAGCTTGTTTTGCCACTATTTTGGGCACGGTATAATTCTGTCTTGGGCTGGTTTGAATGCTTGAGCATTTTGATGCATGCTTATAGTGTTATCATCTTTACTAGCATTGACATTCTTGGCCCCTTAATGTGTTATGCATGATTGCTTGCACGATAGGGTAGTGCATTTCATGCCATGATTAGCATGTTGTTTGCATGTTTTGCATTGCGTTCAATCAAACATCATATTGAACGCGAGGAAGATTGGTTCATTTCATACTTGAAGTGATGGAATAGGCCAATCTCCCTTGGTCTCCATTTCCTTTGATTCCTCATGATAAGGAGATGGTCTTGGTGTCTTATTTGTCATGCATTTATTGAATTTGCACATGTTGGATCTTTGGCCATCATGCATTGAGATGCATGATTGATGGTCTTGGATCCGATTATGCATCTCCCTTGGTATTTTGAGGCGATATGGGGTGGCATAGTGTGTACATACCCTTGGGAGACCCTCATTTTTCTCTATTTTGTGCTCTACTGCAGCTTGGTGTCACAGCACACCAGTGGCCGGCACCCTCCGATTGTTGGCTGGCAGCCCTTCATTTTTGGCCGGCAGTGTGCACTCTAGCCCGGCAGGGTGGTCAGCAGCAGCTCCCATGGCCGGCAGGCCACTGGTGCACTCTTCAGCATGTTTTTGGTAAGATCCGGCAATTATTTCTCAAGGATACCCTGCAGACAGAGCCTCTAAAGAGCATTTGGAGAGCTTTTCGGGAGGCAACCAAGAGTAAGCATCTTCTAACTTCAAGCAGAGCTGAGGCAGCATTATTTATTGCTTTTCTTGTTAGTTAGCATGAATTTGTAATTAATTAATTAATTTGTTAATTAGTTAAGTGATGTAATAATTAGTAAGTAGATTGCTTATTAATTTAATTTGGTTTGTAATAGTCTAATTAGTTTAATTAGATTAGTTGATTAGCCTAGTTTAATTAGCATAGCTAGTTAGTGTATTCATTCGGACCCTCTGTCGAGAGGGCGAATTTTGTAATAAGTGTGCGTGAGTGTGTGAATGTCTTCCAACCCCACGTCTTTCTCTCTTTCACTTAACCGCTTACGATGGTTAGTTCTAGGTCATGTTTCAATTAGCATTCCTATACTTGCATGTTTGCACCCATTCATCTATATTGCATGCACCTGGCTCGGCATATCATAATAACTGCATTGTATTTCAATACCAATTTGAATACATGTATCAAGTTGCATCTCACATGACATCTTAGAATAGCCGAGCCTATTTTTAGTTGCAGTTTGCATGTGTTGCATTAGCCATCTTAACATAAGCTAGGATCATGCATTGATTACTAACTAGCTTTTGTTTTGGCTCGGAGTACTAGGTAAGCTTAAATGAGTGTGAGTGTTGCCATGATAGCATACTTGCCGTGAGGCTAACTGCTTAAATGATATAACTGCTTGAATGCCTGTGGGTGAAGGTTGGATTACTTGAATTGGAACAATTCATCGAAATACGAGTTTTTTAAGCCCACTTGAGAGTGGCAAAATCATGTTTTTCTAAGCCCACTTGAGGGTGGCAAATCCACGTCTTAGCCTACTTGCGAGTAGCACCTTCAAACCATTTTCAAACAAACAAACATTAGATGTTTTGTTCCAACTTAGGCGATCGAGTCTATACTTGTGTATTGTGCGCATCACATAGTAATTCTAGCTAATAACCGAAATAAGAACACATGTGCCTTCAAAAATAAGATATCATGTTAGTAAAGGCCGATCTTTGATCAGGCAAACAGGGGTGCTCATTGCATGACCTTCCCCTCTCGTACCCAAGTTCCCGAGCCGAGGCAACTTTGGTGATGACAGACACGTGGCCTTAGGCACGAGTCAGGGTTTCCTAAATTTCTCAAAAACAAAACATTTAGGTGGCGACTCTGTATCTAGCAAAGCAGTCCATGTTTGGCACGTCTTTATAAAAATCAGTTTTCCAAAATGATTTGCCGGATTTGGACTCTTTGGTGATTTATCGGTCTTGCATTGCACTTTGCAAGATTAGATTCAGAACCGTGACATTTGAGTCCGAACTGTAGTTGCTCAATGAACAAAACGGATTTCGCGCTCGGAGTCCGGGACGTTCGGGCGCGTCTACAGTTTCTGGCGACTCTGCTAGGGATTTAGAGAACTTGACTCAAACTCGTGATATCTTGTTTTGACTACACCTATGTGTTTCTTTGCATTGCATGTGCATTGGTGCGCCTAGGACACCGTGTTTGCCATTTGTTATTCCTGAACGGTTTGCCAGAGGCTTGCTTTGAGAAGTGTGCCATAATGCTAACCGGTTGCGGGCTCTGCCACGACGGGAACACAAAACCCAATTTTTACTGGGGCACCCTTTTTGACCATTCCAAGCAAGGACAGGTTGCTTACCTAATTATAGCTTATTTGAAACCACTATGTGCGTAGTGAAACCCTAGCTCCTGACAAAATAGGACAGGGAAACCCTACCCCAGTATAGGGGTGTTTTGGCTCTCACTTGCTTGTTATGTGCTTTTAGAGTTGGCCTCTACAGGAATGCACGTATCAGTTTGCAAGTCTGGGTATCAGGCCTGCGGGCATCAGTATTTGGGAATCAATTTTACCTGCGAGTATCAGATTCAGATTTGGGCCAGTGATTTGGGAACAGTGATCAGTGGTTGAGAACAGTCCTTTCAGCTTGTGTTTGCCAACTGTGTGTTGTCTTTATTTAAGCTGTTATGCTGTCCATTTTTCTGTTCACTGTTTCCTTATTATGCTTTATTTATCTTTTTGCAAGGTAGTTTAGCACCATTGCATCTGACCAGGAAGATATTCCCCGAGCACCCTGGGATAGAGGTTGGAGACTTAATAGATCTAGGGATCTAATAAACGGACAAGCAGTGTTCCTTTCTTTACCCCTGGTTACTCGACCGAAGTCAAACAGGCAAAGTGGATCGGTACAGCAGTCGTCAGATCAGTGGTCTACCCCACCAGTGAACAGTCAGGCTAAAGTCTCGATTTCTACTATAGGGACAGATATACCAGTTGTTTGGATAGACTAGCACAATATGGCAGGACGCTGCCCGTCAAGCAGAATTTTCTGTGCGCTAGGCCGAGGTTATAGCCCAACAAGCAAAGTTGATTGCTAGACTGCACCAACAACAACCACCACAGCAAGCCGGAGCATCTGCTTCGCACCCAGCTCCTCCTCCACCAAGAGTTGCAATACTCGGGGAGACCGCTAACGTCCAGGAAAATACGGACGATCCAACGGGGACAGTTCTGCCCTCGATCCTACCCCTGCTATTCAAAGCACCTATCAGCCTACTAGATTCTCCCTTTGAGTTTGAGGTGGACTCTACAGCATTAAAAGTGAGCAAGCTAGAAAAGCTGTTCTAGAAGTCTCAAGACGTAAAGTCCATTCCGGATATTGAGGATGGGTATACCGACTCGGTCGTAACTCTGCCAGACCAGTTTAAAATGTTGCACATAGACCATTTCGACAGGTCTGGAGATCCTATGGTGCATTTGTGGCTATTTTTAGATATACTAAGGCCGATGGGCCTTTCCAGATTGCAGAAGCTTTCTCTATTTGGCCGGACCATGTCGGGTGTAGCAGCCATTTGGTATGCAAAACTAGAGCACTCTGTTAAGAGCAACGAGGAGGAGATGGATAAGGCCTTCATAGCTCAATACTCCTACAATACACAGATCGAGGTCACAACCCGTGATCTCGAGACAACTAGGGAAGAGCCGAATGAGAGCTTCTAGATTTTGTGACCCGGTAGAGGGCCAAGGCCTCGATGATGACCATCAGGCCTGTTGACAAGGACCAAATTCGGATGGTTGTGTGCAACCTCCAGCCTAAGCTCCTGCAAAAGATGATAGTTCTCCCTCTCCCCACCTTTGCAGATCTACATGAGATAGGGGTGCAGATTGAGGACGCGATGAAACAGGGCCTCATTGATCATGAAAGAGAGCTGCCCCAAAAGGGCCTTCAACCGTAATACAAATGCAGGCACAAGCAGTGCTGCAGCTGCCAGATCTTCAGATGTGGGTATGGTTACCACCACCACCACCCCAAGAACCCTTAAAGCCACCCCATTCACCGGTGCGTCCGGAAGTAACTCACAAACAACCAAGTTTCCACCACGAGGCCAAAGAACCTTCACCCCACTATATATGCCTTTGTCCAAGGCTTTGAGGGTTTTGATCAGAAAAGGGCACTTGAAGCCCCTAGAGCCACGGCCACTGCCAGATAGACTCCATGCTTCCCATAACCCAACCAAGTATTGCACCTTTCACTAACAACATGGTTATGAAACCGACCTTTGCTTTCGATTGCGTCGTGAGATTCAAGATCTCATTGACAATAGGGTGACCGTGCCTCTAGAGAAACCGAATGTCACAACCAACCCTCTCCCGCCACATAACCAAGCTCCACGTCCCAAATGCATCAATCTAATCCAAACTGGGGTTGTGTCATACGACCCTAGCATATATATCACCCCTTCCCACCTACCTAAGCCGGAGGTGTTCATTCCTAACAACACTGACTTGTGCATGCTGGACATCTCCCAAACCCAACCTGAAACGGTGGTGATGGCTATCAAAGATGGAATTGGGTCGATTGTGGGGGTAGATGAGAATGATAATACAGAGCCAGAGGGGTCTGCGAGCTTCATGTACAACCCGAGCAGTTACATTACATCAGTAGGCCAGGCTGGGCCAAATGTGGAATTGCCGGTGGGTGCGGAGATTTGTGTAGTACGGGAAGATGGACTTCATCAGGGGCTGGATGACCTGGCAGAACTAGAGGAGGACATCGCAAACCTTCAATTCTTCAATGAACATGACTCAGGGGATGTGACTGTCAACTAGTTAGATTTAGATGGGCAGCAGAGTCCACTGGGTGGCTTGACGACCAACCAGACGTTGTTGAACAACCTCAACTAGAATAGGGTCCGTCGAGGACGGGAACATCAACAGTGGCTGGAAGGGCCGGGAATCAGTCCGCACCGCCGGAGAGCACCGGTGTTAAGAATTTTGCTCAGCATACGGACAGTTTGGGAACAGAAGAGACTGAACAACAAGCTACACTAAAGCAATTTGAGTGGGAAAGGATCGAAGATTCTAAGAGGGTCAGAAAGGCCAAACCCCCTGCGGGGACAGAACATGTTGTGGGCACAGGAACGGAAGGAGCTGCGGACACAAGAATAGTTGTAACGGAGCCGAAAAGGTGTCTGTCAGCTGCCGATGGCATGTGGTGGGAAGATGACGACCTATGTCTCGCCCACACAGATGAAGACTGGGGGCAAAGCTAGCCGGATGATACCTGGTATGTTGGAAAAGTTTACCACATGACTAGAAGTGGGCGGTATTTCAAGCCCCCACACTTAGATCAACCAGAGGCGTCCGGAAAGGACAGGGAGGCGGAGAAGCAGAAAGATAAATTGCTCCAAGAGGAAGCTGTACTAAAACAGCTTAAGAAGATACAAGCAGACATCTCCATCTAAGGATTGCTTATGGCTTCAAGAGTTCATCGACAGGCTATCCTTTCTGCTATGGACAAAGCCAAACTTTCAATAGATACCACGCCTGAGCAACTGGTAGGATTGGTTTTTCCAGGAGGAGCTTCCCCGACGTTGACCTTCACCAACAAGGAGCTGCTGCCCGGGGACGCAAACCATAACAAACCACTCTACATCTCTGTCGAGTGCACAGACAAATGGATACCAGTAGTTCTTGTCGACACGAGATCCGCTATAAACGTGTGCCCATCGAGGACGGCATATGCGATCAGGTTGAAGCCCGCAGATTTTGTGCCAACCACCCAGGTGATAAGGGCCTACGATAACACCAGCAGAGAGGTGATGGGGGCTGTGAAGATTCGGTCTCAGGTTGGTCCAGGGCAACACAAGATTGATTTCCATGTCTTGGACGTTCCCGCAACCTTTAATCTACTCTTAGGGCCTCCGTGGCTGCACCAGGTGAAGGCGGTCTCTTCTACCCTGAAATACCTCTACGGAAAGGCCGTGGCTATAGTTTTTGGGAATTCTTCAATCCATCCACCACCAGAGGTGACTACACTGGTTTTGGAAATCGAGCAAGGCACGGAGGATGTGTTCCTACCAAGATTTACCCTAGCCAAGGCCCGAGCCATACAGAACATCTTAGCCGTTGATGAGGGGTTGTATGTCAACGCACAGTCAGTGTACCTCATGAACAAGCTGCAGCATATCCCTGGGATGCGACTAAGAAAAAGTGGTCGGAAAGGCATTACAGTATCGGTTGAAGTACCGCACAACCTGCATACCTTTGGTTTAGGCTATCTGCCTACCAAAGAGGATTGGCTAAGAAAGCGCAAAGAAATGGCTGGAATAGCCAGAGCCAAACAGATCGGGAGGCATTTTGAGTTGATGCATCGGCCTATCCAGGGCACCCTGAATGGACGCTTCGTCCGGGAAGGGGAGGACTTTCCATTCTGCGGCTTCCTAGAGCCACGGTTAAATGCAGAGAAGAGGCGCCTGCCAGGATTTGAAATCTTCTTCGACTTGCAGTTGTCTGAGGATGATGTCGCCGAGGAGTAGACAGACCCATCAGCTGATGTTGAGCAATGTAAGGAAGTGGATTTCGAGAGCACCGAGATTGAAATGGGGGTAGCACTGGCTTGTCTACTTTCAAATCCTCTGATCGTACATGAGTGCTTAGGGAATGACCTCTCAGTGTCTATAATCGGGAAAGAAACGGCTGCAAGCCCACCTTCAAACATTCTGGATGCGTCCATTGCATCCTCCCTCATCTAGCAGTACGAGGAGGGATTCTTATTGAGCATCACTGGGTCAGGTAGTGAGCTGGAATCTGATTCCACCAAGTCTGTAGAGTCAAAATCAGGTTCCAGCTCGTCTGAGTCTGAGGCCGGTATTCCTGGGGGTGACAACCCGGATGCCACAGCCCTGTCTAGGTCGTCTTTTTCTTTTTCCTTTGAGTCTGTTGTAACAGAGGAATCAGGCGACTTGGAAGTGATTAATGAGAATGGAATTGCTGTGGCCTTTGAGTATTTTTTTGTGCCCTTGATTTATTGCATTAATTTAGACTTTCAAAATTTTGATGAAAACGACAAGGGAGAAATTCCTCTGGTTTTGAAATATTTGTTAGATCAAGAGCAGGATAGGTTTGTAAAATCGTTGGTTGATGAAATCATGCAAATTAATGTTGGTACTGAAAAGGACCCGCGGCTGGTCCAGATCGGGTCCACGTTGTCTTCAGAGGAGCGCGAGCGCTTAGTCACTTTATTAAAAGATTTTAAAGATGTTTTCGCGTGGTCCTACGAAGACATGCCTGGAATCGATCCTAAGATTGTACAGCACCGGATCCCTCTTGACCTAGAGGCCCGACCTATTATGCAAAAACTCTAAAGGATCCGCCCAGACTGGGCTCTCAAGATCAAAGAAGAGGTTACCAAGCAAATTGACGCGGGGTTCCTGCTGGTATCTGAATATCCAACTTGGTTGGCCAACATAGTTCCAGTGCCGAAGAAGGATGGAAAAATTCGGGTATGTGTGGACTTCAGGGATTTGAACAAAGCCAGCTCGAAGGACGACTTTCCTCTACCGCATATCGACGAATTAGTGGACTTCACTGTTTGGCATGCATTACTCTCATTTATGGATGGCTTTTCAGGCTACAATTAGATATTGATGGCACCCGAAGACCGGGAGAAGACTGCTTTTACCACCCTGTAGGGGACCTATTGTTATACGGTGATGCCGTTTGGGCTGAAGAATGCTAGTGCTACATATCAATGGGCTGCGACCATGATTTTGCATGACATGATCGATAAAGAGGTTGAGGTGTACGTGGATGACATGATTGTCAAGTCCAAGGAAAGAGAGGGCCACTACACCACCTTGCAAAAGTTCTTTCAACGGATCAGAGAGTATCGGTTGCAGCTGAATCCTCAGAAGTGTACGTTTGGTGTTACAACAGGGAAAATGTTGGGGTTCTTGATCACACAGAGAGGTAACGAGATCGACCCTTCCAAAATCAAGGCCATCTTAGAAATGCCACAACCAAGGACTGAAAAGGAGGTGCGAGGCTTTCTGGGTAAAGTGCAATTCATAAGACGGTTTATTACAAAATTAATCTTGACTTGTGAACCACTCCTTGATCTCCTGAAGAAACGAAAGAAATTCCAATGGGACGACCGATGCCAAGCTGCTTTTGAACAGATTAAGCAATATTTACAGAACCCACCTGTGTTGTCATTGCCTGAGCCGGGGAAACCGTTGATTCTGTACCTTTCAGTGACTGAAACTACAATGGGCTGCATCCTTGCACAGGAGTCTGAGGACAAGGTGGAGAGAGCTATCTACTACCTGAGCAAGAAGATGCTAGATTATGAGACCCGCTACACTCTGCTAGAGAAGGCTTTTCTGGGCTTGGTATGGGCTACCAAGAAGCTGTGGCACTACCTATTAGCTCACTCTGTAATACTGGTTTCAAGATTAGATCCTATTAAATATCTCTTCGAGAAGCCAGCACTTACGGGTAGGCTAGCTCGTTGGTTGCTTCTGCTTTCCAAATTCGATCTAAAGTATATGACGCGCAAGTCAGTGAAAGGGAGAGCAGTGGCGGAGTTCTTAGCCGATCACCCAGTGGAAGAGGATGAAGCAGTCGAGTACTTGTTCCCAGATGAGGCCATTTTGTATGTCGAAGAAGTGTTTTGGATGATGTACTTTTACGGAGCGTCAAACCAATAGGAGTATGGGATAGGGGTGTTGCTAATAGCGCCCGACAATTCCCGTATACCTCTAGCATTCTAACTTCGGTTCAAAGTCTCGAACAATGAGGCAGAGTATGAGGTGTGTATTGCTAGATTAAAAGCAGCTCTAGAACTAGGGGCAAAATAGTTGGACGTCATCGAGGACTCGAACCTTGTTGTATCTCAAGCTAAAGGAGATTGGAAAGTCAAAGAAGAAAAGATGAGAATCTACCACCAGACCTTGGACATGCTGATTCCTCGATTTGAGAAACTGAATTTCGCTCATCTATTAAGAGAGAACAACAGGTTCGCAAATTCATTAGCAACTCCATCTTCTATGATAGATATCCTTTTCGGAGTCCAGATGCGTCCGATCATCATCGAACAGAAATTGCACCGGCCTACGAGCTGATTGCTGCCATAGATGAGGTACAAGATGAGAACCCTTGGTATTACGATGTCTGGGACTTCTAGGAAAAAGTGGCGTATCCACCGGGGGCGAATGCCAAAGAAAAAAGGGCAATTCGAAGAATGGCTGCTCAGTTCATCGTCTGCGGGGGAAAACTGTACAAGAGAGGTCATCTCGGGATGCATAAGCTGTGTGTTGATGCTGAAAAGTCCAAGCGCCTGATGGAGGCCATCCATGGAGGAGAGTGTGGAGCGCACATGAACGGGGTGATGCTAGCCCGGAAAATTCTCAGACAGGATTACTACTGGTCCACCATGGAGGAGGATTGTATTGGCTTTGTCCGGCAATGCCACAAATGTCAGATCCATGGAGACCGCATGAACATTCCGCCGTCGAAGCTGTACAACATGACTTTACCATGGTCGTTTTCAGTCTGGGGGATTGATATGATCGGGGCTGTCACTACGAAGGGGTCCAATGGGCATGAGTTCATTCTGGTCGCGATAGATTATTTTACAAAGCGGGTTGAGGCCCAATCTTATGCGGTGTTGAAGGCATCGCACGTTGCCAAGTTCATTAGGAACAACATCATCTATCGCTACGGGGTCCCGAACGAGATCATTTCAGATAATGGTTCCCATTTCAAGAAAGAAGTGATTGACTTGTTGGAGAAATACAATGTGGCTTTTCATAAGTCATCTACATATCGACCGCAAACCAACGGAGCAGTTGAGGCCGCCAACAAGAAAATCAAGCGTATTCTGCAAAAGATGGTGGAAACCTACCGGGACTGGCCAGATAAGCTGTCGTTTGCTCTGTGGGGCTACCGGACTTCAATTCGAACTTCTACTGGGGCGACTTCGTATTCCTTAGTCTATGGGATGGAGGCCGTTCTGCCTATTGAAATTGAGGTTCCGTCATTACGAGTACTGGCTGAGTGTCAGATAGCTGAGGCAGATTGGCAGCAAAGCAGGTTTGAAGAACTCATGCTTTTGATGAAAGAAGGCTGAAAGCACTGTACCATGTTCGGGGTTATCAACGACGAATTGTCAGGGCTTTCAACAAGAAGGTTAAGTCCAGGAATTTGAAAGAAGGAGATTTGGGGCTCAAAGATAACCGAGCTCCCATCCACGACCCTTGGTGTAAGTTCAGACCTAATTGGACTGGTCCTTACAAAATCAAGTCTATCTGGTCGGGTGGAGCTGTCGTTCTGATTGACCTAGATGGCCTAGAATTCTCCGAACCAATCAACATGGACAAGTTGAAGAAATACTTTCCCTGAGTGGCTCACTAGGTCGAAAACCCGAAAGGGTGACCTAGGCAAAAGTTAGAGCATGAAAAATTTGAAAATATAAAAACTGAGCTCGCAAGGTTGAAAACCCAGAAAGGGCAGCCTTGGCAAAAGTTAAAGTGCAAAAGAAGAGAATTAATACACGAGTGAACTAAAGCCGAACTACGTAAGGCTTGATTCCCATCTTTGGGATATGTAGGCAACTTCATCCTGAAGTCCAGCCATAAACACTTCCCCGATCAACTTTGTCCATGTGATCATGTTTGGTCATCTTTGTCTATTTTGCATTCAGGAGCTTAGTTGTGATCTCCAGTACATTACTATTCAGACTAAGGGCAACTTTCCAGTTGCTGGGATCCGGGGTTGTACATCTTAGTCACTACAACAAAATAGTACTTTAATGACGAAATCACTTCGTCTCCAATAGTGAAATTTTCGTCACCAAATTGATCCGTGACTAAATAATTTCGTCACCACGTTCGTCATTAAGTCGTAGTCACTAAAAGTACCTGATAACGAAAATTTATTTTGTCACCTATTATTGGTATTTGGTGACAAAATATTTCGTCACTAAATGTTAAATATTTTGTCACCTATAACATCCATTTCGTCACTAGAATTAAATAAACTTCTATTATATTTGTTTTGGGTGACAAAATATTTCGTCATTAAAAATAGCGATAAAATTTTTAGTGACGAAAATATCGTCACCAAAAGATGGAAAAAAAAAGATCCTTCAGTGACGAAAACTTTTGTCAACAAATATTTTAATTTAGTGATGAAATAGTAAATATGTGTGACGAAATTATTTGTTGGGATTAGAAAGTTTTAGTGTCAATTTTTTTTCGTCGCCAATAATAAATAAATTTCAAAAATTGAGGGGAGGGTTATATTTGCAATTTATATATTTTTTTCAATAAACAATACCTGTACATTTTAATAATCTATTAAATAAAATATCTAATACAAATCAATATAAAATTAAGCTGTTCATTATCATAAAACAACCCAAACAAAATACATGTATCATAGTATCAAGAAATTAATATATAACATCCAAACTATAACATCTATTCTAGTAAAATCAAAAACTACAACACAATCAAAATAACTTGTGCATTTTAATAACCTGCTGAATATAATATCCATTACAAATCATTACAAAAACTTGTTCATTTGGTAACATCAACAAAAACCTGTTCATTTTAATCTATTCAATAAAATATCAACAAAAAGATAAGATACATCACAATATAATCATAACCCACAACAACATAGTCAAAATACATGTTTGGTAATATCAACAAAAAGTAAAACTACACTGTGATGGATGTGTCTGGTAATATTAACAATAAACTCGTGCTATGCAGGTCACCAAATTCGTTCATCTCCAATCTGCCATTTAAAAAAGAAAAAATAAAACAACAATAACAACAACAAAAGGTTAAGGTAACCATTCACTAAATATGTTAATATGCAACCTAGAAGAGAAAAAATAAAAATTTCAAAGTAAATTTTAAACCAAATTTTACCGTGCTTGTTCCGTAAATTTTTACAACTTACATTAGTGAATGTGAATCCTCTTGAGTGTAAGTTTCAGAGCTTCAAGACATTGTTTCATTGACCCTTATATCTGGAAGTCCATTACCATGCTCAACCTCACCCTGTTTCCAAAGAAATTAAGTTTGTTTTCCAACAGAGAAAGCAAGTCAAAAGGCATGTTGAATCAGTAGAACCTTGATTCTCTGGTGCTCTTTATTGTTGGGATCAAAAGAATCAGTGATGCACCACTCATAAGCAGTAAAACATTGGCCAGGCTTCAACACTCTAAAAATCTCTTTGTAGCAATCCACCTAGTTAACACCCACCCACCCACACACACACACACACACACACACACACACACACAAAAGGATTAAACAAATTATATATAAATAGAGGGACCTATACAACCCGATATGTAAGATTAGACAAATTTACACATGAACCTAATGAGCATTCAGACAGCATACCACATCTGGTGCATGACAGGTAGCTTCTATTGCAAATATTGCATCAAAACTGTTGTCAGAAAATGGCATATTCATGAAGTCAGCCTTCACATAGCTGCAGTTGTTGTCCACTCTTGCAATGCGGTTCAGTTCCTGCAGAGCAACCAAAGCACTCAAAGTATATAAACAAGCAAAAAACTCTTTACTGTTTTAGTGGTTATGAATAGGAAAGATAGTTGAATTTTAACTAGGAGATTCCACTATAATAGTATGTATTCAAAATCAATGCAGATATGAAGAAATAGTTCTGTTATACACCAACATGAAAATTACTTACTGTTCCTCTTGTTATTTGATACTCATTGTTGTTTATCCCTGTAACGTATGTATCACTACACAAGGTCATCAATATCAGTGCTATAACTTGAAAAAATGGACAAAATTAACAAAAAAAAGTTGAGTTTCCAATTTTGTGGAGGTCTAATGTGATTCTCAGAAACAGTAAGGGGAAAGAAAAGAAAAGTAAAGAGAGAGAAAAGGGAGATGGTGAACCACAACAAACTGTAGAAAGAAGTAGAAAATTTGGTACAAATCTTGCCTATCTCCCATCATGACCCCGAATTAAATGAAGAAAATAAGAAAGGTAGGTGCTGCAATGCAAAGGTGTAAGATGCACTAAACTTGCACTCAATGCCTTTTTATATTCAAGTGATATACAACAAATGTGAATCCTCTTGAGTGTTGCAAATAATTTAAGCACATTGATTTCACGATTCCTTTCTCTTTCACAAAACCAACTCAAAGCTATGCAATAATGGATCCTTAGAAAATAAAGTTATGTATGACATGTATACTTGTCAAGAAAAAAGAAAAAAGAAAGTATGATGCATAACCTGAAGTAATCCTTCTCTATCTTTCCTATTCCCTATTTCTTTATTTTTATTTTTTAATTTCAATTTTGTGTTAATAATGAAAATCATAACTTGTGTTACACGTGCTCTTCTAAATTTGTTAATTAACCATATCAGACACTCGACACTTGAGTAAGGATATGAAATATTTGTCCACTATGTCTAGTTGGACATGCACATTGAATATGCCTAAAGGCATCTCCAACCCTTCACTTTACTCGTTTCAAATGTACATTTCAGCAGAAATCCCCTCCAAAACCTGTGTTTATACGAATTCATAACATGAGAGCAGAAATCCCCTCCAAAAAATGGACAAGTGTGTTTCCGAAAATAGACCATCCATTTTTTTAGAGACACACATGAGCCCAATATTAAGAATTCAAGGAAATGAGCCCAATATTACTTACAAAAGCATTTAACAGATGTTTCCTAATACAAGTACTATAAGAACATTAGCTATTCCTAAATCAGTAAGCTTTAGCTATTCCTAAATCAGTAAAAACTTAATTACGTTAGACCATGAAAACTTAATTACGTACTATAAGAACTTCTGGAAAAACATGAAAATTAGGTTCGACCATGAAAACTTAATTACATACTATAAGAACTTTAGCTATTCCTAAATCAGTAAGCTTCTGGTTAAAGTACACCAAGACAAGCACACATAGAGATAAAGGCTATCAGTTTTCCAGCAAATGGCATTTCTAACCTATTCCTTTTCTTCCTCAACAGACCACGGCCTAAAGGGTAAACATAAAAGTTGTCAACATCAAGGACAGCTGAAGTTCATTCCACAAAAGGCTCTAAATGTCTATCAAACCAATTTCCAAATTCTCAACATCTCAATTTTGACTACTTCCAAAATTAAATATTCATTTGATGAAATATAAATAGTAACACTTTGGTGAACTATTGAAACTTTAAATAAATTATTGAGGCTTCAACCTGGACAATCTCAACTCTGGAATGCAAACTTAACTTTGGAATGCAAACTTAACACATGTTCTTTTTTTCTTTTTCTTTTTTTTATCTTCTTTTTTTATTTATTAATTTTTTAATAAATTAATAAATATGAAGAATAGCCATTAAATTAATTTTTAATAAATAAATAAATAAATTTTGGAAGAAACTGGAAGAATAGTTTGTGTCAAAAAAAAAAAAAAAAAACTAGCCATTTTTTAAACCAAATGAAGAAACTTTTGAGCTACAACAAACCTAGACATCATCAGTTTCTATCAACACTTGTGTGAAAATTGCAAATATTGATTTTATAAAAGGGACAAACCACAACTCTGTAAAAAGCCAACAAAAATATGGTACCAATCATTTGCATTTTGATAAAGCATATAAGAAGCATACCAGTGATAATCCTCCTTGGTCCAAGCTCCTTCACAAAGTCAAGTAGTCTAGACAAGGCATCAGGAGCATGAGCATAATCCACAATCACCCCGAATGCTTGTTCCTCATCTATCAACTCACACCTACCAGGAACTGAATCAACCAAGTTAAACACTAAACCCCAAATTGAAAAGTCCCAAATTTTGAAATTGAAAAACCCTAAGCCCTAATTTTCAAATTGAAAAGCCTCAAATCAAAACTCAAAACCCTAGTATCTAAACATGCACCTGAAATTGGACGGTGGGAAGGAGAGGTGCGAGAGCTCCGGTCGGAGGGAGAGGTGAGACGGCTCCGTTTGCTTCGTTCGCGGGTCTTTGTCGACCGGATGGAGAAGCGAAGACGAACCAGGCTGCGAAGGAGGTAGCTCCGAAGGACTGCTCGAGCAACGCAATGGCCGTCACGAGCGAAGCAATGGCTGTTGCTCTGAAGGACTGCTCTTCCCTCCGTCTCTCTTCATGGTCTCTTTTCCCTCCATCTCCTCTTTGTCTTCTCTCTCTCTCTCTCTCGAACACATCTCCCTGTTAGTCTTTCTCTATTTTTCCCTTTTTCTTTTTTTTGGGACCAGGGAGTAGAAATTTAGACAAAATTTTATGAGTAAATTTTAATTGAGGCAAAATTCAGAAGGGCTTGTTTCAAATATTGAGAAGAAATATGGTATAAAATTTTGTAGTAAAAATTGGTTTTAATTTATATTTTTTTAAGTTTTATTATTTATGTTTGTAATTTTACCTTTATTAAGGTTTAATTAATATTTTGAATGAAAATAAATAAATTTAAGAAATTTTATGATTTTAATTAATAAATAATAATTCTATTAAAAAATAATTATTATTATATTCTTAATAATTTATTATTTAATTATTAATATATTTTTTTGAACTGATTATTAATAGTTATTTCAAATCGTAACAAAATTAATTAATATTAGGAAACATTCAAAACTACGTAGTTTTGATACAAAATATGGTAGAGAGAGAGAGAGAGAGAGAGAGAGAGAGAGATACCTGTTGTAGCGAGCACCGGTAGGCGACGTGCGGGTTAGCCGGTGCGACAAAGATGGACGGACGGTGTGACGGAGATGAATGGGTGAGGGGGTGACAGAGAGATATAGAAAGTAAAATACATGCATCTAAACAGAGAGATAGATATCTCATGGTTCAAATTTTTTTTTTTATTGATTTTAAGCATTTGGTGACGATATTTGGTTTTCGTCTCTAAATATAATACATTTGGAGATGAAATTATTTCCTCTCTAATTTTTTTTTACAATGGTGACGAAAAATTTCGTCTCCAAAATGGCGCCAAATCTTCCGCCAAATTTTCCCAGGGTGAGAAACTGTTTTGTGACGAAAAATAAAATTTAGAGACAAATAAATTTTTTGTCACCAACTATTTTATTTGATTTTAAGCATTTGGTGACGAAATTTGGTTTTCGTCTCTAAAAATAGTACAATTTGAGGCGAAATCTTATTTTCATCACTAAAACATGTTTATTTGGAGACGAAATATTTTTTCGTCATGCATTTTCGTCACCATAGACCTTTTTTGTTGTAGTGAGTGATAAATCTCGGGCGTGTCCAGTTCTGATCCATATCGAAAATGGCTTTGAAAAGTTTTAATAAAAGTTGATTTTGCTCAAATTAATCTTTTTACAACTTAGACCATTTTTTGACCAAACAGGAAATTTTCAGTACCCACAACCTTCAATTACATTGATTTCAATACAAAGTTCTCCTGCTCTTGAATACAAATTGAAGTTACTTTTTATTACATTCATAAAGAAAACTTGAAAGTACTGATTAAAGCAAATAAATTCGGGGCATAGTCAGGTGTTCCTGCCCCCCCTCCCAGAGCTTGAGAAACCTCTGATGCCAAAGTGGGCCCTACATGTGCCTCTTCCTTGAGCCAATCTATGCACTGATCAGAGAGGGTGCAACTGAAAGTGGAAGCGGGGACCAAAAGCTCTCTCGTCCTCCATGCGACGACATATCGAGCAAGTTGTGCGCCTCAGACCGGAAATGTAGCAGGGTACTCTATTCCCTCCTCCAGGCAAGTCTGATCATGTTCGAACTAGCGCCGGATCCGGAACAGAAAGTAACAGATACAATGTGTCAGGCCAATCAACTGAATCCCAGGCCGGTAAGTCATATTGTAACTCATTGCCGGTAGATTGAGCCAGGGGAAGCGCCAAGCAATGTCGAGAGCAGACAAATTACACATCTAATTGTACCACCATCCCTCATCTGGGGCATGATTAGACATCGCCAGAAGAAATAGCTACGAGCTGAGTATGCCGAGCATGAGTCCACCACTCTCAATTTGTCCATCAACCATACCTGGGAGGGATGAAAAATGAGAGATTAAAAAATAGAGAGGTGTACGCTGAGAGAAAAGTGAGAAAAGGGTTTTGAGAGAAAAACCGAGCCTGAGGGCCGAGTGATTTGAGCAATATATGTGAGATGGGGTGGGAAACATTGCCTACAGTAGTAGTGGACTCCCCGCAAATCTAGTCGTCTCCCGGCGATGAAAAGCGTCCAAGCCCATCAGTGTCTTGGCTAGCGTCATAGCGATGCAGCTCTTACCCCCTCTTAAGCCCTCGGCGACCTCAATCAAATGAGTGCTAAACCCACCGGAGCCTGGGGCAAGTAAGAAATGAGACAACATGCATAAGCAAAGCGCATGTCGCCAATAACCCTGCCAATGATGGTCGCCGCGGTCACCGGCATCAGAAAACCGACGAACCAAGCTCGGAATGTCCAGCTCTCCATCGTGAATTAATGACCGAGCGTCATGCAAAGTAAGCCCGCACATCCGTCCTAAGGCTTGAACGTGTCTGAACCGTAGCTAAGGCAAGATTTCTTCATCGCGCTCGGATTCCATTAAAGGTTGGAAATCTTTGAAGGTAGGACATATCTCTTGCCCGCCAAAGCTAAAGACGTGTGTTACCGGATTCCAAAACCTTGCCGTGGCATGGAGGAACGGAAAACGCAGCGGGGTGCGACTCAAAGTGAATAGTGCATTTATGTCGAAGCCCCGAAAATTCAGCTTTTCCGAGCCATCCAAGTTGGCAATCCAATTTATGAGATTTTGGACAAGAAATGCTTCCATTTGGTGCAAAAACTGAGTTAGAATAACGAAATCCTGAAGCTGGAACACATATAGAAGATAACGCAGTGAGTGGCGGACAGATGTCGACGTTTTAGAAAGTCGTCCATTGATGGCTGGCACTTGCTCATTGATGGCCGACAGTGGCTCATAAGTGGTCGGCAGTGGCACACTGATGGCCAGCAGGCTTTCCCCTATGGCCGGCAGGCTTTCCTTCATGCTCACTGGCCTTCTTGGTGAATGTCCAGTTGTTTGCTGCAGTGGAGTCCTGTTATTCCTGTCTTTTAAGGTCTTGTTTTTGTCCTGTTGGACTCTGTTGTGTCTCGTTTAGGACATATTAGTTTTCATTTTTGCATTGAGTTGCAATCATCTTTCTTTCATTTATCAAGTTGTTGTAACTTACTTATCGAGTTGTAAATTTGTTAAGGCTATGTTTTGCTTATCAAGTTGTTTTGTTGTTAGTTGGTTCACTACCTGATTAATGCAACTCGAGTGTTTGGTTTTCAAAACAAAGTTCAATCTCATTTACATTGTTATGTAATGTGATGCGATGCGACGCGATGCATAGAATGTACGAATGCAACACTTTTTCAACAAAATAGCTGTTTCATTCCATCATTTTTTTCTTTTGCAAAAGTACATAGCTTTGAAGAAAATAAAACCTGCCTAAGGGAGTACAATGTGAAAAACTACCAGTACAAACAAAAATAAAGCAGAAAAGAAAAAGTAGCAAAATGTATGGATCGGCGCCGGTAGCCTCAACTATGGGAGCCCATCCTGGTCCTCTTCCTGGGTGAAGGTCCAGGATCTCCACTATCAGGGTCTGAATTTGAGCCATCCCCAGCCTCATCTCCATCCTGAGACGACTCTGACTATGGACTCACTGCCTCCTCGTCAGAATCATCATCATCTGGGGCAGGCCCCCGTGAACTACTCCCGGCGTGAGCACGCCTAACTCCGCTACGGCTGTGCGCTGCAGTCCCTCGTCCCGCTCCCCTTGCTGCTCGGGAAGGTGCTGAAGGACCCGCCTCTATTCCTGCTACGGATCTGATGGGCCTAGCATCAAAGAAGGAATCTGAAAATGGGCAATTCGCCAAAATGCATTAGTAATAAAATGTATCAGATGCAAAGAATAATGTGCTGTGAGTAGTGATGATTCGCAGTGTATGTGTACCATGAGCGGTGTATGGGAGCAATGTATCAGATCAGTGCAGTGTGAAACTGTGCAAATGATGACGTGTTAAGAAAAGACTTTGTGGCATGAAGTGTAGTTTGAATGAACTTACCGGAATACTATAAATACTGAACAGGTCCATGCTCGTCTGCAACATGCCCATCACCGAGGCTGTCAGCTCCAAAGACTCACAAGTGTACTCAATGGAAGCCTGCAAAGTGTTGAGATGATTAGTAATCTACGGGATATCAATTGAAATGAAATGAATGCACGAAATGAAAAGTATGGCATATACCGGGGTCGAGCCTCAAACTCTGATGAGCTCGTGACTAGCTAGAGGAGGAGCGATGGGAATCTGACAAGTCTCTCTAGCCCGCCCTCGGCATGTCATAGTAGTAGGCAGCTCTGGCCATATAGTCCCCTGTCTTCCCTCAGGACCTCTCCTCTTACGAGATCGGGTCGCTCCGCCTCTCCTTCTCGCAGTTGGAGCCCTCGCTCCCTCTCCTCCTCGGACACCGAACAAAGGTGGCATCAGATGCGTCTGAATAAATGTTGCATAGTCGCCCTTTGTGCGGAAGTAATCCGTCTCCAATCCTACCATGAACTGGATCACCTGGTCGACGGACAGCCTGTGTGTCTCTCTCATCGATGGTGGAGGTGCCGTCGGTACAAATGGAGCAGGAAATCCCAAGGTCTGGCATACGAAGCGCTCACTCAAGAACCAGACATGACAGATCGGGCCCTCGAAGAGGATGTGGTAGTGAGAGACAGTACGGGCTGTGTGGTACAGATCTTGGAGTCCTGATGGAATCACATCCCATGGCTACCACGTGATCTGAGAAAAGAGGACAAAGAAGATGATAAGTTTTCAAATAACTAATGTAGGTGCATTGGGTTAATTGAAATAATCTCGTTGCAGAATTACCTCACGCGCCGTGACCGAATCAAAATACTGCCGGAAGAACATAAAGCTCTCTCGGGTCCTATCATGGAGTTAGCCGTTGTACACATCAGAAAATGGGACTGTCGCTCGGGTCTCCTCTACAGGCTCTGGAGCAAGTGTTGGGAAGTATGCGTACACCCACAGCTATGAGAAAGATATAATCAGTACAGTGTATGAACAGAGTATAGAACATGCAGAAAGCAGAACACAGTACAATGCATAAGGAGTGCAGGTCTAAAGCAGATATTAAATTTTATGTGTGCAGTGTATGGTATGTTGTGCGCAATATGTATGGTGTACAGAAAATGCAAAGCAGAAAGCATACAGTACAAGGACAGATACAGAGAATGCAGAAAGTACAAGTGTTGAACAAAATGAAAGCGGAAAACGCTAAGCAAAATAATGAAA
The DNA here is from genome assembly GCF_004153795.1 of Camellia sinensis. Classification (NCBI taxonomy): domain Eukaryota; kingdom Viridiplantae; phylum Streptophyta; class Magnoliopsida; order Ericales; family Theaceae; genus Camellia; species Camellia sinensis. Next base: position 372,793 of record NW_021026928.1, on the reverse strand, counting down.
AGGGAGAAACCAAGCTGTGTACCTCCCAAGCTTGCCAGTAGCCGCCGATCAACCTCCCACACATCCGAGAGGTCGAGCTCATGTATCCGTAGAGAGTGGTAAGGCCAATTGCACCCCAGTCATAGAAACGGACCCGCTGGAGCACCAACAGAGCACCCAGGAAGTATAAACCCATGGAATTCCACCAGTTCCAAAACAAGGTGGTACCGAAAAGGAACAGGAGGAAGCCCTTAGCGTACTACTCCACCTCCTCATCAGTCTCGGGACGCGCTTCGAGTAATGTATCCCATGCAGCCACCCACTCTCCCATATCGGGATCAAGAGGAATCAGATCACTTCCTACGCCCAGGCTAGTGATCATGGCGAAGTCGAAAGGAGTCATCGTCATCTCTCCCGTCGTGGAGAAGTGGAAAGAGTTGGTAGTGTCCCACCACCTCTCCACAAGAGCCCCTAGGAGAGGGCGACTCGCTATAACCCGTGTCAAGCTAGAGCAGAATAGGCCGAAGCCGGTCCCGTCGATGATCTGGCGAACCCTCGCGGGAAGTACATCATACCAATCCCGAGCTGTCGTTGTACCATAACCTCTGAAGGAGCGGGATCCGTCCTGTTGGCGGTGCATATGTTGAAATCAGATCAGTGATGTATTGAAAACACAATTGAATTCAGAGTAGCGATGTATTGAAAATACAGTCGCATTTAGAGCAGCGATGTATTGAAGATACAATTGAATTCAGAGTATGCGATGCCTGAGGTATAGTCATATAGAGTACATACAGGGCAGTGATATGTGAAATACATTTAAATGCAGAGCAATGATGTATGAAATACAGTCAGATCAAAGCATGTGATGTAAGCAGATCAAAACAGTGCAAGAAATGCAAATAATTGATAGTAAAGCTGCAGAAAAGTAGAGTTGGTACCTTCACAGCAATGGCCGACAAATGAGACATCGGCTCCCTCAGCAAGAGGTCGTCTGGCGCGTCCTCATCGAAATCAGTAAAGGCATGGATGCCTCCCGCCACTGGTATAATGTGAGTCTCCGGGTGATACCTCGCGGGGTCAAAGGGACGTATGTTCAGTGGTAAAGGCTGAGGCTTAACCCCCGGCTCAGCCGCAAAGTCCACGGCAAGCTCCACTAGAGGGAGCGCGGGGAAACCCCTATCATGTGGAATGTCATCGGCCATCTGAAATAGATGCAAAAATGAGCAAAAATGAGCAAAAATGGTGAAGTTTTGAACAAATCAAACCCTAGGGGAGAGAAAATTCAAATAAAGTTGAAAACCCGGGAAAAGCGAACTAACCTCGAGAGAAATTCAGGGGAAATGATCCTTGAATTGTGGAAATGACAAAAGACACCTTAGATTCAAATTTTGATCGGTTCAAATCGAAGAGAACAAATGTTTTCCATGCAAGGATTTGTGAGCAAATGAAGTAATTTTGGGTGTATATGAAGAGCCACGGGTCAAAAGACCAAAATGGCCAAATCTGCCAGTGGTGGCCGGCACCCCCCTCATCGGTGGCCGGCACCCCTTTGTTGATGGCCGGTAGTTGCCATTGATGGTCAGCATGGGGCTGGTAGGTTTTCCTGATGGCCGGCAAGCCTTTAACAGCTTCCCCTGCCTCTTTTACCTTGGTATGTGTCCTTGGGTTTCAACAATTTTGAGGAGTGTTCAAAATTTGATTCAAAATGCCCCCGTGGAAGCCCGGAATCATGTCTTCAATATACGGTGGTCATCGCCCATCAACGCGTACAAGGTGTATCCTTTAAACACATCACAAATCTTCCGGAAGGTAAGCCGGAAGCTGCCTTCAAGAAGCATACTTTTGTTGTCACCTAGCATTTGCTCGTTGTATTAAACATCCATTCGTTACTCGCATTGTTATGCACCTCTTTAACTTGCGCTATCACGCACGTTATTTGCATTGTTTTGCACATCTGTCTTACGCTGTCACGCACTGTACTTGCATTGTTTTGCACCTTTCTTAACTTGCGCTGTCACGCACGTTACTCGCATTGTCATGCAACTCTTTAACTGGCGCTGTCATGCACATTACTTACATTGTTTTGCACATCTAACTTGCGTTGTCACGCACGTTACTTGCATTGTTTTGCACATCTATCTTGCGCTATCACGCACTATATTTGCATTGTTATGCACATTTCTCTCACATTGTTTTGCACATCTATCTTGCGCTATCACGCACGTCACTTGCATTGTTTTGCACTTCTTTATCTTGCGCTGTCACGCACGA
>NW_021026928.1:320643-349984 GCF_004153795.1 Camellia sinensis | reverse complement strand
GCCTATCAGCAGTCCGCATACTGACTGGGGGTGCTGCGGGAGGGTCCTGAGAAAGGTACCCCCACAACTGACGTAAAAAGCGTTCCCCCAGAAACCATGCTCTACCAACCGGTCCTCAGCGTATGCAATCGGGTTGAAGCCCGCGGACTTCGTGCCGACTGCTCAGGTGATCAGAGCATATGATAATACTAGCAGGGAAGTGATGGGGACTGTCAAAATTCAGACCCAGGTTGGTCCCGGACAACACAACATTGAATTCCATGTCTTGGACGTTCCCACAACCTTCAATCTACTCTTGGGGCGGCCGTGGTTACACCAAGTAAAGGCAGTCTCTTCCACTTTACATCAGATGTTGAAGTACCCTCACGGGAAGGGAATGGCTATTGTCTTCGAGAATTCATCAATCCATCCACCGCCGGAAGTGTCCACACCAGTCTTGGAAATCGAGCATGGCACTGAGGATGTGTTCTTATCAGGGTTCACTTTGGCTACGGCTCGAGTGGTGCAAAATATTATGTCTGTGAATGAAGGGGTGTACGTCAGTGCTCAATCCGTCTACCTCATGAACAAGTTACAACACATCCCCGGGATGGGATTGGGAAGGAGCGGCCGGAAGGGCGTCGCAGCATTGGCCGAAGTGCCGCACAACCCACATACCTTTGGCTTGGGTTATCTACCCACCAAAGAGGATTGGGTAAGGAAAGGTGAGGAGATGGCTGGGAGAGCCAGAGCGAAGCAGGCGGGGAAGCCTTTTGACTTAATGCACAGGCCCATTCAGGGTACCCTAAATGGACGCTTCGTCCGGGAGGGGGAGGACTTTCCGTTTTGTGGCTTCCCAGAGCCGTGGCTGAATGCGGAGAGGAAGCGCGTGCCGGGGTTTGAGATCTTCTTCGACCTGCAGTTATCCGGGGATGGCATTACCGAAGAGCAGGCAGACCCATTGGCTGAAGCTGAGCAGAGCAAGAAAGTGGAGTCTAAGGACTTTGAAATTGAAATTGGGGTAGCACTAGCTTGTCTACTGTCAGATCCTCCGATCGAACAGAAGTGCTTGGGGGATAACTTCTCGGTGTCCATGATCAGGAATGAAATGGTTGCGAACCTACCAGCAAACATTTTGGATGCATCCATCGCACCCTCTCTCATTTGGCAGTATGAAGAGGGATTTCTGTCTAGCAGCACCGGGTCAGGTAGTGAGCCGGAATCTGATTCCACCGAATCTTGTGAGTCAGAATCAGGTTCCAGCTCGACTGAGTCTGGGTCTGGTAATCCTGGGGATGATGACCCAGATGCCACAGTCTTGTCCAGGTCGTCTTTTTCTTTCTCTTTTGAGTCTGTTGTAACCGAAGAATCGGACGATTTGGATGTGCTTAATGAGAATCAAGTAGCTGTGGTTTTTGAGTACTTTTCTGTGCCCTTGATTTATTGCATTAATTCAGACTTTCAAAATTTTGATGAAAGCGACGAGGAAGAAATTCCTCCGATTTCGCAACGCTTAATTGAACAAGAGCAGGAAAGATTTGTTAAACCTTTAGTTGACGAAATCACTGCTGTGAATATTGGTACTGAGAAGGACCCGCGGCTGGTCCAGATCAGGTCCACGTTGTCTTTGAAGGAACGCGAGTACTTAGTCGCTTTATTAAAAGATTTCAAAGATGTTTTCGCATGGTCCTACGAAGACATGCCTGGGATCGATCCTGAGAATGTACAGCACCGGATCCCTCTTGACCCCGAGGCCCGACCCATCAAGAAAAAACTCAGAAGAATTCGTCCTGACTGGGCTCTCAAGATTAAGGAAGAGGTCACTAAGCAAATCGACGCAGGCTTCCTACTGGTATCCGAATACCCGACTTGGTTGGCCAACATTGTTCCGGTGCCGAAGAAGGATGGCAGGATCAGGGTATGCGTGGATTTCAGGGACTTGAACAGAGCTAGTCCGAAGGACGACTTTCCCTTGCCGCATATTGATGAGTTAGTGGATTTCACAGCGGGGCATGTTTTGCTCTCGTTTATGGATGGCTTCTCAGGCTACAATCAGATAGTGATGGCACCGGAAGACCGGGAGAAGAATGCTTTCACCACCCCGTGGGGGACATACTGCTATAGAGTAATGCTGTTTGGGTTGAAGAATGCTGGAGCTACATATCAACTGGCCGCGACCGTAATATTGCACGACATGATCCACAAAGAGGTTGAGGTGTACGTGGACGACATGATCATCAAGTCCAAAGAAAGAGAGGGCCACTACGCCGCCTTGCAAAAGTTCTTCCAAAGGATCAACGAGTTTCGATTACGACTGAATCCTCAGAAGTGTACGTTTGGTGTTACAGCGGAGAAAATGCTGGGGTTTCTGATTACACAGAGAGGTATCGAAGTCGACCGGTCCAAAATCAAGGCCATCTTAGAAATGCCACCACCAAGGACTGAAAAGGAGGTGCGAGGCTTTCTAGGTAAAGTGCAATTCATAAGACGGTTTATCTCGAAATCAACCTTGACTTGTGAACCACTTTTTGGTCTCCAGAAGAAAGGAACGAAGTTCCAATGGGATGGTCGATGCCAAGCTGCTTTTGAACGGATCAAGGAATACTTACGGAACCCACCCGTGTTGTCACCGCCTGAACCGGGGAAGCCGTTGATATTGTAACTTTCAGTAACTGAGACTACAATGGGCTGCATGCACGCGCAAGAATCAGAGGACAAGGTGGAGAGGGCCATCTATTACCTAAGCAAGAAGATGCTAGAGGATGAGACCCGTTACACACCGTTGGAAAAGGCTTGCTTTGCCTTGGTATGGGCTACCAGGAAGCTGCGGCCCTACCTGTTAGCTCACTCCGTAATGTTGGTTCCGAGACTAGATCCCATCAAATATCTCTTTGAGAAACTAGCACTTATGGATAGGCTAGCTTGTTGGTTGCTTTTGCTTTCCAAATTCGATCTGAAGTATGTGACACGCAAGTCAGTCAAGGGAAGAGCAGTAGCAGAATTCTTAGCCGATCATCCAATGGAAGGGGGTAAAGCAGTTGAGTACTTATTCCCAGACGAGGCCATTTTGCATATCGACGATGAAACTTGGACGATGTACTTTGACGGAGCGTCAAATCAGTACGGGTATGGAATAGGGGTGTTGCTGATAGCACCCGATAATTCCCGTATCCCTTTAGCCTTCAAACTCTGATTCAAAGTCTCGAACAACGAAGCAGAATATGAGGCGTGCATTGCCGGTTTAGAAGCAGCCCTGGAACTAGGGGCAAGACTGTTGGACGTCGTCGGGGACTCGAACCTTGTTGTGTCTCAAGCAAAAGGAGATTGGAAAGTTAAAGAAGAAAAGATGATAATGTACCACCAGACCTTGGACTTGTTGATTCCTCGGTTTGAGAGGTTAAACTTTGCTCATCTAGTAAGAGAGAACAATAGGTTCGCAGATTCACTAGCAACTCTATCTTCCATGATAGACATCCCGTTTGGGGTCCGGATGCATCCAGTCATTATTGACCATAAATTTGCGCCAGCCTACGAGTCGATTGCTGCCATAAATGAGGTTCAAGACGAGAACCCCTGGTATTACGACATTTGGAACTTCTTGGAAAAGGAAGCGTATCCACCAGGGGCAAATGCCAAAGATAAAAGGGTAATCAGAAGAATGGCTGTTCAATTCATCATCTGTGCAGGGAAATTGTATAAGAGAGGTGATCTGGGAATGCATAAGCTGTGCGTTGAAGCTGAGGAATCAAAACACCTGATGGAGGCCACCCATGGAGGGGAATGTGGTGCGCATATGAACGGGGTGATGCTAGCGCGAAAGATCCTCAGACAGGGTTACTACTGGTCCACCATGGAGGAAGATTGTATCAGCTTTGTTCGGCGATGCCACAAATGTCAGATCCATGCAAACCGCATGAACGTCCCCCCTTCAAAGCTATACAACATGACTTCGCCATGGCCATTTTCAATTTGGGGGATCGATGTGATCAGGGCTGTCACTCCAAAGGGGTCAAACGGGCATGAGTTCATCGTGGTCACGATAGATTACTTTACAAAGTGGGTTGAGGCCCAATCCTATGCGGTGTTGAAGGCTTCACATGTTACGAAGTTCATCAGAAACAACATCATCTGTCGCTATGGGGTCCCAAATGAGATAATTTCAGATAACGGGTCTCACTTCAAGAAGGAAGTGATTGACTTGTTGGAGAAATATAACGTGGCTTTTCATAAGTCGTCCACATACCGGCCGCAAACCATTGGAGCAGTTGAGGCCGCCAACAAGAATATCAAACACATACTGCAAAAGATGGTGGAAACCTACTGGGATTAGCCAGATAAGTTGCCGTTTGCTCTGTGGGGCTACAGGACTTCAATTAGAACTTCTACTGGAGCGACTCCGCATTCATTGGTTTATGGGATGGAGGTCGTTCTACCTATTGAAATTGAGGTTCCGTCATTGAAAGTGCTGGCTGAGTGTCAGATAGCCGAGGCAGATTGGCAGCAGAGCCGATGTGAGGAACTCATGCTCTTTGATGAGAGAAGACTGAAAGCACTGTACCATGTTCAAGGTTATCAGCGCAGAATTGCCAGGGCTTTCAACAGGAAAGTTAAGTCTAGGAATCTAAAAGAAGGAGATTTGGTGCTCAAGGACAACCGAGCTCCTATCCATGACCCTAGGGACAAGTTCAGACCCAATTGGACTGGCCCTTATATCATCAAGTCCATCTGGTCAGGTGGAGCTGTGGTTCTGATGGATCTAGATGGCCTAGAGTTCTCACAACCGATCAACATGGACAAGTTGAAGAAATATTACCCTTGAGAGGCTCACTAGGCCGAAAACCCGAAAGGGCAACCTAGGCAAAAGTTAGAGCATAGAAAATTCAAAAATATAAAAATTGAGCTCGCAAGGTTGAAAACCCGCAAATGGCGGCCTTGACAAAAGTTAGAGCGTAAAAGGAGAGTGAAAATACTCGAGTGAACCTAAGCCTGAACTACGTAAGGCTTGATTCTCATCTTTGGGATACGTAGGCAACTTCATCCTGAAGTTTAGCCATAAACTTTTCCCCGATCAACTTTGTCCATTTGATCATCTCGTCTATCTTTGTCTATTCAGCATTCAAGAGTTCGGTTATGATCTCTGGTGCAGTGCTCTTCAGACTAGGGGCAACTTTCCGTTGCTGTGCAGTGTCGCGGTACTCTTCAGACTAGGGGCAACTTTCCAGTTGCAGGAATCCGGGGTTGGGCATCTCAGTGAAAGATCTCAGGCATGTCCAGTTCTGATCCATATCGAAAACGGTTTTGAAAAGCTTTGATAAAGTTGACTTTGTTCAAATTAATCTTTTTACAACTTAGACCATTTTTGGACCAAAGCAGAAATTTTTCAGTACTCACAACCTTCAATTTCATTGATTTCAATACAGAATTCTCCTACTCTTGCATATAAATTGAAGTTGCTTTTTGTTACAATCATAGAGAAAACTTGAAAGTACTGATAAAGCAATAAATCTGGGCCATAGATAAGTCAGGTGTTCCTGCGCCCCCTCCCAGAGCTGGTTGAAGCCCCTGATGCCATGCTGGGCCCACTCTGTGCCTCTTCATTGAGCCAATCTACGCATTCGTCAGACAAAGTGCAACTGAAAGTGGGAGCGGGGCCAGGAGCTCTCTAGTCCTCCACGCTACGGCATGCTGAGCAAGCTGTGCACCTCGAACCGGGAACGCAGTAGGATACTCTATCTCCTCTGGCGGGCAAGTCTGATCGTGGCCTAACTAGCGCTGGAACCGGAACGGGAAATAGAATACACAGTGGGTCAAGCCAATCAACTGAATTCCAGTCTGCCAGGACATGCTATAGCTCATTGCTGGTAGATTGAGCCAGGGACACCGGCAGGCAATGCGATCTGCAGACAAACTGCACATCCAGTCGAACCACCAGCCTTCATCAAGGGCGTCAACTAGACGTTGTCGGAAGAAGTAGCCGCGAGCTGAGTAAGCTGGGCAAGAGTCCACAACCTGTGACTTATCCATCAACCACACCTGGGAAGGGATGAAAAATGAGAGAATAAAGAATAGAGAGACGTGCAAGGAGAGAAAAGTAAGAAAAGGGTTTTGTGAGAAAAAAACTGAGCCTGAGGGCCGAGTGATGTGAGCAACACATATATGAGATTGGGTGGGAAACATTACCTGCAGTAGTAGTGGACTCCCTGCAAATCTGGTCATCTCTCGGCGATAAAAGGCGTCCAAGCCCATCAACGTCTCAGCCAGAGTCATAGCGATGCAGCCCTTGCCCTCCTTCAAACCTTGGGCAATCTCGATCAACCGGACACTAGACCCTCCGGAGCCCGAGAGAAACAGGAAATGAGATAACATACACAAACAGAGGGCATGTCGCCGAAAGCCTTGCCAATGATGGTCATTACGGTCGCCGGCATCAGAAAATCGACAAATCAAACTCGGAATATCCAGCATTCCGTCACAAATCAAAGATCGAGCGTCGTGCATAGTAAGTCCACACATAAGTCCACGCATTCGCCCTAAGGCTTGGACGTGGCCAAAGCGAAGCTGAGGCAAGATTTCCTCATCACGCTCGGATTCCATCAAAGCTTGGAAGTCTTCGGAGGTAGGACACACCTCTTGCCCGCCAAAACTAAAGACATGTGTTACCGGATTCCAAAACCTTGCTGCGGCGTGGAGAAATGGAAAGTGCAGCGGAGTGCGACTCAGCGTGAATAGTGCATTCATGCCGAAACCCCGAAAGTTCAGCTTTTCCGAGCTGTCCAAGTTGGCAATCCAAGCTGTGAGATTTTGGGCAAGAAACTCTTCCATTTGGAGCAAATCAGTGTGGAATTGAGAAAAACTACGAAGCTGAAGCCTTTTGTAGGGGATAAGGTTGAGTGGAGGACAGATGTCAGCATTCTGCTGGTCTCTGCCATTTATGGCCAGCCGGCCAAGTATAGTGCTGACCGACCACAACTTTTGGCCGATTATCAAAGATGCTGGCCGATGGCCACTTTTTGAGGCCGATGGTTTTCCCCTATGGCCGGTGGTATTCCTTATTGCTCCCTGAGCTGTTTACATGTTGAACATGTTGAGGATTTGTGGAATACCACCACTTCTAATGCCCTCCGGTGATGACTTTTGCGGCGTCACGCCCATTTGCTTATCGAGTTGTTGTAAATTTGCTTATCGAGTTGTATTTCACATTCCTTAAGCCTTTGTTTTGCTTATCGAGTTGTACTCGCTCTTGGCTAGCTAATTGTTTCTTTGTTTATCGAGTTTTAAGTCGGTTCACTACCTGATTATTACGATGCAAGTGCTCGATTTTCAAACCAAGTTCAATTTCGTTCACATTGTTATGTGATACCATGCGATGCGATGCATAAAAAGCACAAATGTAACACCTTTTTTGAACAAAATAGCTGTTTCATTTCCCTCATGTGTTTTGCAAAAATATACACTTTTGAAAAAGTAAAACCTGCCTGAGGCAGTGCAATGTGCTTAAACTACCAATAAGAAGGAAAGTAAAGCAAAAGAAGAGCAGGGCAGCAAAGTATTGGAATTGATACCGGTAACCTCCCCTTGCGGTCAATGCACCTCCCGCGCCCTTGTTCGGGTCAACTATGTGGCTTGGCACCTTCATTACTCAAGACAGTGCAAGGAAGTGCACTTTCGGAACACTAGTAGGCCTTCGAGTTGATCTCAAGCCGCATCTTCTATGAGCGATGCTCGGTGCGTGCGAGGAACGTCCCTTCCAATATCCTTTTTGTATCTTGTGAATCCCACAAATCGCTTCAATTATACTGTGTTGCAGTGCTTTGCACTTCAAATTTCATGAATAACATGTCTTTACCATGCTTCAAAATTGAATCGGCCCCTTCAAGTTCTCTTTATACACATTGCATGCGTTGTCGCGTTATGCTTTACTTACATGTGTTCAAGTTCCTTCTATACACATTGCATGCGTTGTCGCGTTACGCTTTACTTACATGTGTTCAAGTTCCTTCTATACACATTGCATGTGTTGTCGCGTTATGCTTTACATACATGTGTTCAAGTTCCTTCTGTACACATTGCATGAGTTGTCGTGTTATGCTTTACTTAAATGTGTTCAAGTTCCTTTTACACACATTGCATGCGTACGTGCATTGCTTTACTTACATGTGTTCGAGTTCCTTTTTTTTTACACATTGCGTGCATACGTGCATTGCTTTACTTACATGTGTTCGAGTTCCTTTTTTATACACATTGCGTGCATACGTGCATTGCTTTACTTACATGTGTTCAAGTTCCTTTTTACACACATTGCATGCATACGTGCATTGTTTTTTTTACATGTGTCCGAGTACCTTTTTTTATATGCATTGCGTGCATACGTGCATTGCTTTACTTACATGTGTTCAAGTTCCTTCTACACATTGCATTACTTACATGTGTTCAAATTCTTCATCGTATAGATTGTATACGTTGTCGCGTATACTTTAGTTACATGAGTCTACTTCTTCACACATTGCGCACGTTGTCACGTGTTCTCTACTTACATGTGTTTGTGCCTTCATAACATTGTTATGCTTCTCACTCTGTCTGCGTTGTCACGCACTTTCAATTGCATTGCTATGCATACTGCTAACGACATTGTACCTGTTAAGCTTCTCTCTTTTATAGGCACGATATTGTATGTACGGTTCATTTGAGGCTGGCGCAACTAGACGAACTGCACATGTATTGTATTCTCCGCGTGAAACGTAGCGAGAATTGCATGATTCTCTTGCACTCTCTCTGCATTGTAGTGTAGTTTGGTGTATGCTAGCTTAAAACTGTTGCATGTTGTGCTTCGTTACAGCTTTCTTTGCGTGATAATAAGTTATGTTCGGCTTCTTGCATTGTTAGTTGCATTTTGCCCCTGCCCTCGGGCGCATGTCTTATCTGTAACTTGTATGTTTGTCTAAGTCTTCGGCCTTGTCAAAAATGGGTCGTCTCTGGGCTTTCACACTCATTCCCGTCATTGTTATGACTTTCGAGTTCTGTTAAAGAGGGGCAACTGTAGACACCCCATTTTTGACCGTCCTCAAAGACTTGGATGTCACCACTTGAACACTCGGTGATCATCCATGTCTGTATTTGTTTTGAGTTCTCGGAGGTCTTGGCTGCGCGCCTTGCCTCAGGATCTCTCGACTTGCTTGTTCTGTGCTTGGTTTTGCACCAAGGACTTGTGTGTGTTTTGTACCTGAGGGTAGAGAGTAGCTTGTTAGCTACCCCTGACCCCCACCAGCCTTAGCTTGAGGCCACCGGCCGTGTCTTCTTGTTACCGGCCAATGGTGAAATACACCATTGGCCAGTCGGCATTTGGTGTGATCGGCCGACCATCTGTTTCGCCGATGGCCTCTTTTGCTGGCCGGTACCACCTTTTTGCCTTTTAGAGGCATAATGCATGCCAGCTGTGCCAGCTGGAATGCATGGACCCTCCTCCCCATGCACGGGTGTGGCTGTTTTGCCCATTTTGCACCTTTTTGGTCAAGCTTCTTGAGGAAGCTTGGACCTTTGTCTTAGCTTCCTCAAGAAGCTTGGACACCTGTCCCAGCTTCCTAAGGAAGCCTTGGCCCCTTTGCCTTGGCTTCTTTAGGAAGACTTGACCCTTTTTTAATAGCTTCCCTTGGAAGCTTAGTCTATCCCTTGTCTATAAAAGAGACCCCTCTTCTCCTTTGATGGGCTTCAGCAAAATCAGACCTAGGACATACATATATCTGATATACACCTTCTCTCTCTATATCTCCTTCTCTCTTCATTTTGTGTGGGTTTAAGGGCCTAAGAGTGTGTTTTGTTCTTAGTTTTGCACTAAAACACACACCATTACACCATACTTCGACTTGGGAGGTCTTGAGGGTTTGTTCTTGAAGTTTTGGGTCGGTTTTGGACAGAAAAAGGCGGCTGACCTTGCTGTTCTTGAGGTGTTCTTCAAGGGTAGCATTCTTACTTTATTTTCCCCAATCTTGCACTAGCTTTTAGCCTATCTTGCATACTAATTTAAGCTTTGTGTATAACTGAAAAAAGTCTTATATTTTCATGCTTAAGATACTTCATTAAGGTCACTTTGGTGTTGGGGGCCGACCTCCCCCTCTTAGGCCTTGTTTGGCCTTTTTTTGTGCTCTCTTTGTTGAGCTTTGAATTCTATTGTGTTTTGGCCTTCTCACCACTGAAATCCAGTGGATTTTCAGTGGTGATGAAGGGGTTTTGAGGTCTTGCATAGGGGAGGGACACCCCTCTCCCCTTAGTCTCTCATTTGTGCATGTTCTTGGCTCATAAGGGTAGCATATGTGCTTCGTTGTTTTTGATCCCATTTCAGAGGTTTTTTGGATGTTGTTTGGTCATATGTTGCCTCTGTTTTTGGTCGGATTAAAGGTCCCTCGCATGCATAATATACTTGCTTTGTTTTCCCTTATTTTGCCTAGAAGAGCATCATGCATTTAGCCCACCACGCTCTCATGTTGTGGCCTAACTTTGTGAAGTTCTTAGCCATGTCTTACCATGCTTGAGGTCTATTGGGTGCTGATTTGATCATATTTTCCATGTTTGGTATAGCCCCTTTGTATTTTGGCTTGTGAGCCTTGAGTGTGTGAGTCATTAGCATGCTTTAGTTGGGTTGTTTCAATGATTTGGAGTCATTTCACATGCCATTTCAGCCCCTAATCCATGCTTGTATGCTTACATTCATCATCACTTTCTTGCCTTGAAGGGTTGCTCTTTTGTGCCTTAAAAAGGGTCATAGTGCATGCCTTGTGTTTAAGTCATTTGGGGCTGCCATATCAGTGGGTTTTGGTGCATATTTTGATGCATTAAAACTCTGTTTTTGGTTGCGTGATTCATGCCATGAGTGGTTGGGGTGGTTGTAGTAGAATACTCCTTTTTGTGGCCTTGAATGCTTCCTTTTTCAGATCCATTCCCTAGCATGTTTTGGTGTCATCTTTTGCATGCTTTTCAGAGTATAACATGAGTGTTTAATGTCCAAGTATATTGTCCTTATGTGTGCTTAGAGTTGTCCCCTTCCATGCTTAAGTAATGAACCTTGGTGTGTGCATGCTTGCATACATGATTTGTGCCCTCTTGCACCACTTTTGGTTACTGTTTTGGGGTGGGCTGAAGTCTGCCCCTTTGGTTCAAGTCCACCATTACATGATCATGTTACATTATTTCGGTTTCGTGTTTGGATTGTATCATGTTTGCACACTTGCATATTGTTTAGCTAATTGCATTTGATGTCATAGCATTGTATGATAGTTTGCATCACATTGCATGTTTGCATGCTTGGTTTGCATTACATTTGGCATGTTTGCATACTCAAGCCATCTTACACACCTGAGCCATATTTGTATACATGTATTGCATTGTTTGGTTTGGGGTGTCAAACCAAACATGAGAATTGATGTGCGTTCGTACTCAAAGTGACGTAATACGCCTCGATCCTCGGTCGCCGACGCCCATGACCTCAACATAATAGGGCATTGGCACTCATTTGTTTTGTTTGCATGCATTTACATTGATTTGCAACTTGGCCTCTTAGGCCATCATGCATCGAAATGCGCAATTGATGGCCCGAGGGTCGAGGGCCACACTCCCTTGAGTCCATTACATGATTGGGAGAGTGGCCATGCACACATTTGCTTGAAAATTCCATGCCATACACTGCTTGTCCTCTGCTGCTGTCAACTGCAGGATTCTGCAGGAATCAATGGCCAACCGGCCACATACAGTGCCGACCGGCCACCAAAGTCCAGCCGGTGGCACAAGTTCTGGCCGATAAGATTGTTCCCATGGCCAGTGACCTTTTATCCTGGCCGGTGACATCCCAGAGCACTCGGAGGATGAATTAAAAGCGGTCTTGAGACTTTCATAATTTTTAGAGGGGTGAGGCAGTGTAAACAGAGGCAACAGTGGCATGGTATGGGTTTCTGGGCGAGGCGGATCGAGCATGCATCATCCATGCATTCCGAGGCAGGGCTGCGGCCACCTTTCTTTTGTATTTAATTTGTTAATTAATTAAAAGTTCTGTAATAATTAATTTAGTATTATTTATTCGGACTGTAATATTTATTCAGACCCTCCGAGTGAGGGCAATTGTGTGATAAGTGTGCGTGAGTGTGTGTATGTCTTCTAAACCCCACTTCTTTCTCCCTTTACTTACCTACTTTCAATGGTTAGTTTTAGGGCACGTTTCAATTAGCATACTTATGATAGCATGTTTGCATTATTTGTCTGTATTGCGTGCACCGGGCTCGGCGCATCATGCTAACTGCATTGTATTTCAATTCCAAGTTGAATACATGTATTGGATTGTCGCACCTCATATGCCATTCTTAGGATAGCCGAGCCTATCTTAGTTGCATTTTGCATGCGTTGCATTGGCCATCTTAACATGAGCTAGGGGATCATGCATGATTACTAACTAGTTTCTTGTTTTAGCTCGGAGTACATTGTAAGTGTTCATGCTTTAGCATCTCGCATGAGTGTGAATGTTAACATGACAGCATGCTTTCCATGAGGCTAATTGCTTAGGTGTATAACTGCCTGAATGCCTGTACCTGAATTGGAATAATGCATTAAAACTGTGAGTTTTAAAGCCCACTAGACAGTGGCAAAACCATCTTTTCTAAGCCCACTTGAGGGTGACAAAACTTGCATATTAGCCTACTTGCGAGTAGCAAACCGTTTTCAAAACAGACATGAAATGCTTTATTCCAATTCAGGCGACTCAGTCTATACTTGTTATGCTGTACGCATCACATAGTAAATCTAGGCTAATAACCGGAATAAGAACACATAACGTTTTCAAAATTGGATATCATGGTTAGTAGAGGCCGATCTTCGGATCGGGCGAGAGGCGGTGCTCATAGCTGACTTTCCCCAATTGTACCCAAGTTCCCGTGCCGAGGCAACTTTGGTGATGACGGACACGTGGCCTTTGGCACCGAGTCAGGGTTTCCTAAATTTCCCAAAATAAAATATTTAGGTGGCGACTCTGTATCTGGCAAAGCAGTCCATGTTTGGCACTTCTTTTTCTAAAAATCTGTTTTCCAAAACGATTTGCTGGATTTGGACTCTTTGGTTCAGATTTAGAACTGTGACAATTTGAGAGTCCTAAACTGTAGTGAACCCAATATGAACAGAACGGGATTCATCCTCCCGGGGCGTTCGGGGACGTCTACATGTGGCCTTAAGCGTGGCCTTTTC
Source organism: Camellia sinensis (assembly GCF_004153795.1). Classification (NCBI taxonomy): domain Eukaryota; kingdom Viridiplantae; phylum Streptophyta; class Magnoliopsida; order Ericales; family Theaceae; genus Camellia; species Camellia sinensis. The sequence goes on along the minus strand of NW_021026928.1, from coordinate 336,787 downwards.
AATTTCTTTGCCGGCTGACAGGGCAACCTTTCGAGCAAAGCCGGATTTGCTGTCCATAGCATTAGCCACTCAATCAGCGATATTGATACATGACTTGACCCTTGTTTGCAGTCTTGCGTCAATTTTTTTTGTTTGTTTGTTTATATGCTAGCTATCTTACTAATTCCTTATTTTCCAGGCAGCAGGAAGGATAGCTGAGATTGGCCGGCGTCAACATGACGCTATCGAACAAATCGACTTTCTCACAGCCGAAGTTGAAAATGAAAAAAAGTAAGGCAACGGAGGCCTCTAGCAGAGCTGAGTCTGCAGCCATGAGAGCGGCGGAAGAAAGAGCGATGTTCGATACCGAAGCAGAGACGGCCAAGAGTTCCGACCAACTCAGGTTGGCCACCAAAGAAAGGGTGAACGAGAGCAAAGACGCGCTAAAATTGGCCAACGAGATGATTGCCAAGCTAGAGGCGGATTTGGAAGCATCGAAGAAGGTAGTGAAAATCGCCTACTTCGAGATTTCCAAGGCATTCCAAGCCGGGAAGGATACCGCCTTAGAAAATTATGTGGAAGAAGTGCCTAAGTTCGAGAATCGGGGCTTCAGACATGGCTGGCTCAAATCCCTCGCTGCTGCTAATGTAACGTTGGAATAGCTGATTCCATATGAGCAGATAGACGTTGAGCCGCTAGAGTCTGACCCTGAAGATTGACTAGGGTTAAAGTAATTTTGATTTTGTTTGGTATCTTGTGTACGTAGTTCTTATAGATTTTGTTTACTTATTTCGGTTAGAAGTTAAATGTAAGGTAGTTTTTATGTGTAAAATGACTACTGTTTGTACTCAATTTATTAATGAAAATTGCTTTTACCTTTCTGTCAACTTATTAATGAAAATTGCTTTTGCCTTTGTCTGTCTGCTGCATGTGCTAGTGAATGGCTAAGTAGGATGATGTAAAATCATGAAACAAGATTAATAAGTAAATTAATAAATTAATTCGGTGATAAAATAACTGCATAGCTTTGCGAGTTAGCTGAATAGAATAATGGAACTGCCCTTGCTCCAGCTAAGGAACAGAAATGCCGAATATCGGTAGTTCATGGATTGGCTAGTGCACACTATCTTTTTGGCGCAGAGCATTGATACAAGGCCGAATAAATTAATTAATCTACCTTTCCCCCAGCTGATTAATGAATAGGACCGCTGAATATCGGAAGTTCATGGATTGGCTGGGGCACACTATCTTTTCAGCGTCGAGAACTGATACTAGGCCGAATAGATCAATTAATCTACCCTTGCCTCGGCTGATTAATGAATAGGACCGCCGAATATCGGAAGTTCATGGATTGGCTGGGGCACACTATCTTTTCGGTGCAGAGCACTGATAATAGGCCGAATATATCAATTAATCAGGGACTGATACTAGGCCGAATAGATCAATTAATCTGCCCTTGCCCCAGCTGATTAATGAACAAGACCGCCGAATATCGAAAGTTCATGGATTGGCTGGGGCACACTATCTTTTCGACGCAGGGCACTGATACTAGGCCAAATAGATCAATTAATTTGCCCTTGCCCCAGCTAATTAATGAAACTGCCCTTGCCCCAGCTAATGAACAAAAAGGCCGAACATCGGTTGTTCATGGCGTAGAGCATTGAAGAGATCGCTTTAGGAATGCTGCACCCGTGATTAATAAGAGGGGTGGGGGCTGCGTGCGCGTAGGTTCTATTTTTGTGTTCAAACTCAACAAATTACAATAGGGAAATGAGCATTGCGTCGAATTAGGCTGGACAAATTTGGATTTCAAGAAGACTATTCTTCAACAGCAGAGGGGAGGGTAAGACACTGGCTGAGCTGGGTTTAGCGATGAATCGAGGTGGCGAACCATTGCAAATGGGAAGTAGGATGTCGGGGGAGCGTGAGAGGCATCACTCTCCGTATCGTCGAAGTAGGTCACCCAGGAAGGAGAGGCAACAACGGGGGAACTCCCCTTGTTCGCGAAGTGAAACCAGTGGGCCACTGCGCCCGTTGAGTTTTTTGGTCTTCATTGGGAACAAACTGATGACGGAAGCGGATTCAATTATCCGCGATCCAAATGTGGCAGTTGAATTTGCTCAACAGATTTTTCCGCCAGAAGTCCAGCAGTCGATGGTCAGCTGGCCTGATTTCGAAGTTTTTCGGGAGGGTGTCCATGGAGCGGTGAATGGGCTACATACCTCTTATGAAATCGGCATGCGTCTATGTGCTGCTCGGCAAGAGATAGAGCAAAAAGATGAGCGCATTCGGAACTTAGAAGCTCGCGCAAAGAAAGCCGAGCGTGAACTAAAAAAGGCAACAACTACCGAAACTCAATCGACAGGTCAAGTTAACCTGATTGTGGAGGAAAGTGTGACTGAACGGCTTTTAAATCATTCCATTGCTGACCGAGATACGGCGAGCATGTTCGCGAGAGAAGCGATAAGGACGAAGGCCTACAGTGAGGGATTTTTTGACGGTTGGAAAATTGGTATAAAGAAGACGAATGAAAAGCTAGCCGAGGAGGTCTGTCGATGCGAAAATCATGGATTCAAGCATGGGTGGACCAAGGCTCTACAGGGCATGGGCGTGAATTCGGCATCGCCCTTATATCAGGGTTATAGTTCTCCCTTTACGACTTACGAAGCCGAGAAGACCGACGACGAACATGGTGCCGAATAATGTATTCAGGATTTGTTTAATATATTATTAGGAGTTACAAATTTAATGCACATTTAATGCAATTTATTGAACACATTGTTCCGTTTTGATGCAAATTTAATGCAAATTATGTATTCATGATCTATTTAACAAAACATTTTATTTTGAATGTCTGTATATTATTTCAATCAATGTTTGTAAATTAAGTCGTGACCTTCACCTATTGCTTTGTCAATCGCGTTTGCGCTTGCCAATTGTGAGGTCGACAAAGGGTGCTCCGAATTTGGAGGCTTATTCAGCCCAAACATGTCATTCACGGATGGGGCTCCGAATTCAGAGCCTTTTCTTGGCCAATCGTGATATCCACAAAGGGCGCTCTGAATTAGGAGGCTTATTCGGCCCAAACGTGTCATTCCCAGATAGGGCTCCGAATTCAGAGGCTTATTCGGCCCAAATGTGTCATTCACGGATAGGGCTCTGAATTCGGAGGCTTATGTCTTGGCCAATCGTGACATCCACAAAGGGCGCTCCGAATTCAGAGGCTTATTCGGCCCAAACATGTCATTCACGAATGGGGCTCTGAATTCAGAGGCTTATGTCTTGGCCAATCGTGACATCCACGAAGGGCACTATGAATTCAGAGGCTTATTCGGCCCAAACGTGTCATTCATGGATGGGGCTCCGAATTCTAAAGGCTTTTCTTGGCCAATCGTGATATCCATGAAGGGCGCTCCGAATTCAGGGGCTTATTCAGCCCAAACGTGTCATTCTCCGAATTCGGAGGCTTATGTCTTGGCCAATCTTGATATCCACGAAGGGCGCTCCGAATTCGGAGGCTTATGTTACCAAACCAAGATTCACAAAGCAAGGAGAAAAGAGGCATTACATTAGGAAAATGAAAGTTATATATAGCAAAAATTCAAAACAAGCTACCATGCCCTACAAGTTAGGTTAATGATAAAATTTACACAAATCCGTGGAATTCCAGGGACGTGGCAGACTTCTTCCAAACATGTCTTTGAGCCGATATGCCCCTGTGCTGCCGATCGATTCAACCTGATAGGGGTCGTCCCAATTGGGACCTAACTTTCCAACAGCGAAATTTCTAGTTACGGGAAGCACTTTCTTGAGGACCAATTCTCTAGGTGTATAACGACGTAGTTGTACGCGTTGATTATATGATTTAGTGAGCTACCTTGCCATTGAAGCAAGGGCACAGTCTCGGCGTTCCTCAATCAGTGTCAAGTCCAATGGCAACATCATGTCATTACGGCCTAAGTTAAAAACCTTCATTTTCAGAGTGGGCAGGCCGATCTCCAGAGGAATGATTTCCTGGGTTCCAAAGCATAGGGTGAACGACGTTTCCCCAGTAGACCACCTTGGTGTAGTGCGATGAGCCCACAACACGCTGGGTAGCTCTTTGGCCCATCTGCCTTTAGCGCTCTCCAATCTTTTCTTGATGCCGCCCATAATGACTTTGTTAGAGGCCTCCGCTTGACCATTGCTTTGTGGATAGGCCGACGAGGAAAAATAGGGCTGTATACCATATGTGCTGCATAACTCTTGGTAAACGCCACAATCAAACTGGGAGTCGTTATCCGAAACAAGTGTTTTGGGTATGCCAAATCGCGTTATGATGTTTTTCCATACGAAACACTTAACATCAGTATCTCGAATATGTGTTAGTGCCTCCGCTTCGACCCATTTTGTAAAGTAGTCTGTCATGACAATCAAGAATCGTTTGTTCCCTGGGGCCCGTGGCAATGGTCAAACGATATCAAGTCCCCATTGAGCGAACGGCCAAAGACTAGTGATAGAACTTAACTCCTCGGCAGGGAAATGAGTTAAAGGGGAAAACTTCTGGCAATGTTCACATTTCTTGACATAACACTCGGCATCTGTTCTCATGGTTAGCCAATAGTATCCCTGTGTTACGGCTCGATGGGCTAAAGAACGCCCACCAGAATAGGCACCACAACTGCCTTCATGTATTTCAGCCAAGAGTTCCTCAACTTTATCCGGATGAACACATTCTAGGTATGAACCATAAAAGGATTTTTTTTAGAGCTTTCCCCACAAATCCAAGTAGTATCACAAAGCTTTGTTTCGCAGTTTGTGTGCTTCTTTCTTGTATGTCAGGAGCGGCTAGGAAGACAAGAATGCAGTGATAGGGTCCATCTAACTTGGACCTGGTTCAATGATGTTGATCTGAATTGATTCAGAAGAGGCAATGCTCAGCTCAAGGACGAATCCTAATTCAATTGTCCATTTAATTTCTGAGTTGATGATGAAGGCTAGGCAAGCCAAGGGGTCTGCATGCGTGTTCTGATTCTGGGTTATTTGATTCAATTCATGACGATCAAAATTTCGCGAGTAAAGCATTCGTCGTTTTCATGTAGGCTGCCATGCGGTCATTTTTTGCTGCATATTCCCCCTTTAACTGGCTAATGACTAGTTTTGATTAAGAAAAAATAAGCAGACGCCGTGCACCAAGGTGAAGTGCATTCCGTAGGCCGGTTAACAATGCCTCGTATTCGGCCTCATTGTTCGACGCATCAAAGCCCAGTTTGACAGTCTATTCAATTATTGCCCCTTTGGGGGTCATGATTACTACGCCTGCCCCACTGCCACGTTGGTTGGATGACCCGTCACAGTACATCTTCCAAATATCCCCAACGTATATCCTCTAGTTGGGCTTAGGTTGAATTTGATCAAACTTAAAATCGGCGAAGGATCCCGTGAATTCGGCTACAAAGTAGGCGAGCACTTGCCCCTTGATTGAAGTTCTGGGCTGAAATTGGATATCATATTGGTCGAGTTCTAGAGCCCATTTCGAAACGCGCCCTGACGCTTCCACGCTACGGAGCACCGATCAGAGGGAATAATCCATTAGTATTCCAATGGTATGCCCCTAAAAGTAATGCATCAGTTTTCTTGCAGCCATGATGAGAGCAAGGATGAGTTTTTTCAACGGAGGATAACGTGTTTCGGCGTCAACCATTGCTTTGTTCACATAGTAAACTGGCCGCTACTCCCCAAGTTCTTCCTTTAACAGTACGGCGCTGACTGCCCGGTCGGACACTACCAGATACAAAATGAGCGGATCGCCAGCCGAAGGTGTTCCCAAGAGTGGTACTGACCAGAGATAAGTCTTCAAGCCGTCAAAGTGGCCTGGCACTTAGGGGTCCATTCAAAAGCTTTACCTTGCCGAAGTGTATGAAAGAATTGTCGATAGCGATTTGTGGAACGGCTAATGAACCTGTTGAGTGCGGCGGCCATTCCCATCAGCTTCTAAACCTCTCTGATCGACCGATGAGAGCCAAGTTCTAGAATTGCTGTAATTTAGCCTGGGTTGGCTTCGATTCAGTGGTGGTTAACGATGTAGCCCAGGAATTTTCCGGATCCGATGCCGAATGCACATTTGGAGGCATTTAGCCTCATTCTGTATTTTTGAAGAATGCCGAATGTCTCTGCCAAATCGGCTAGATGAGCGTGCTTTTCCTCAGACTTGACCACCATATCGTCGATGTATTCTTACACAGTACGGCCGAGTTGCTCCTTGAACATGGCAGTTACTAGTCTTTGGTAAGTTGCCCCGCATTCTTCAACCCAAAAAAGCATAACCTTGTAGCAATAGGTTCCTTTGGGGGTGAGGAATGCGGTTTTTTCCTGATCCTCCAAATGCATGGCAATTTTATGGTAGCCTCTGTAGGCATCCAAGAAGCTCATGCATTGATGATGTGCCGTTACATCTATGAGTTGGTCTATTCTGGGGAGGGGAAAACAATGCTTGGGACAAGCTTTGTTCAAGTCCGTGAAATCCACACAAACACGCCAAGATCCATTCTTTTTCTTAACGACCATAGTATTTGACAGCCATGTAGGATAGGTTACTTCGCGAATTGCCCCATCATCAAGTAACTGATTGACTTCTTCAACAACGACAGAGGTATGCTCCGTGGCTGACCACTGACTTTTCTGAATAATTGGCTTACATTTTGGATCAACGTTTAAACGGTGCTGGGCCACAGATGGATCCAACCCTGGCATCTGATATAATGACCATGCAAACACATCGAGGTTGCCGAGTAAGAAGGATACTAGCTCTTGCCTGTCAACTTTATTTAGGAAAGCGCCGATCATGAAGAACTTGTTAGGATTCCCATCAATTTCAACCTGATCCAGGGCTCCGGTTGCCTTTTCACTTGGGATCTTCCCAATGTCCTCGAGGCTCTCTCGATCCGGCACCTCGATTGAATTCATTTCCAGCTCTCTTGGTCTCTTTGCAGCAAGAAGATAGCATGCCTGTGCTGATTTCTATGAACCTCGAATTTGCTCAATACCGTGCTCAGTCGGAAAACAAAGTAGTTGATGGTCGGTGCTCGGCATAGCTTGCATGGTGTGCAACTAGGTTCTTCCCATGATGAGGTTATATGGCGAAGGAAGCTTGACAACCAGAAATTCTACATCTACTGTTCTGGTGCCCGCCCGAACTAGTAGTGTGATTTTGCCCAAAGGATACTCCAGGTTAGCATTGAGCTGAATAACGGATAATCAGCCAGAGACAGATCAAAATCAATGAAGCCAAGTTGAACAAAGGTTTCATAATACATGACTTCCGAAGTACTTCCCTGGTCAATGAGAACACACTCAATGGTGAATCTGTTTACGCGTAGACTAATGACGAGGGGATCAGTGTGAGGGAGAGTTACTCCAACTAAGTCAGTGTCATCGAAACTAATCCTCGCAATTTCATGAGGCGATTTTACTAGCGTGATTGGATTATGGGGGCTAGACTGCAACTGAATTGTATGCACCTCGGATGCCGTCGGCAAGCTGTATATCATATGAATTACACCAAGTGGAGGTGAATCTGGCCATAAAGCTACTTTGTTTGTTGAATTGTTCTTTCGGACGTGTTGCATAAGCCAGCTGTCTTGCATCAACTCCTCCAGGTGATCCTTTAGTGCATAACAACTGTTAGTGCCGTGACCGTGGTCTTTGTGATACTCACACCGTTTATCCCATCTCCTTGTATCGGGAGGTCCCATCATCTTGGTTGGCCACTTGAAGAACGGAAGGTGTTGAACTTTAGACATAACCTTACTGATCGGCTCTGATAATTTCGTGTATTTCTTGTCAGAGCGCCGTGTGCGCTTGCTATCCACTTGATATTGTTCATTGGCTCGATGTGAACATTGGTCATTTGATCGGCCGAGTCGCGTCTTTTGTCTCATTTAGCCCTATTCTGCAGTTCAGGGTTCCTTGATGGCACGACGCTTATCGGCTGGACAATTTCAGACAGGGCCGTTTTATCGGATTTATGCCCGGCTTTGACACGCAGGGCATTGTCTTCCACTTTGCAATATTCTTCGACTTTCTTCATTAACGACCAGACTGTTTTGGGGGGCCGTCTGGTTAATGAACTGAGGAGGGGACTATCAGGATACAATCCCACCTTAAAGACTGTAATGGCCATGAAGTCGTTGAAGGCATCATCCACCAAATTGAAGCATTCCCCATAGCGTGCCGAATATTCACGCAGTGTCTCTTCTAGTTGAATTTGCATTGCCCAGAGAGAATCGGCTTGCTTTGGCTGGACCTCATTAGTGACGAATCTTGCCCTGAAGGATTTTTGGAGTTGGTGGAAGTTCTTAATCGATGTCGACTCCAATTTGTAATACCATCTGACGACCAGTGGTCCTAGACTACTTGGAAATATTCGACACATGAAGGCTTTATCGTCAGCATAAAGTGTCATGGCTTGTTTATAATGACGAATATGATTAGTGGGGTCCGATTTTCCGTCGTACAGGGTGAATGATGGCGCTTTGAATTTCTTGGGTAGCACTGCTCTTGCGATTCGTCTCACAAAAAGGTCATGCTTGTCTTCCTCATCTGAATCATTTCTCCTCCCTCGCTTATGCCGTGCATATGGACTTCCTTCGGATGAGCGGGAGACATCGACCTGTCCCTTCTTTCTAGATTCCAGGGATGATGAGTCAGAGTCACTGCCACTATCGTATCTCCGAAGCTGATGTCATCGACCATCCTTCTTTCCTAACCGTCAACCCCGGTCTTGGAACGCAGCTTGTTGAGATTTTGCCACCTCCAGGGCCAAATCCTGTCGAAGGCGCTCGTTCTCAGGAATCATGTTTTCTAACCGCTGTTCGTTTTGTTTAGCTTGATCCATAATCATTTGCATTGTCTCATGCACTAATGTTGAGGGCGAGGTCTGGGCTGCTGAGTTGAAGTTCAAGGCCCATCGTGCAGCGATATTCTTTGGCCCAATCTATATCTTGGAGTGATGTTATCTCTTGGCATAAGATCGTCAATGACTATCAAAGGATCATCTGTCACGGCCGCCATGGATGTGCTTGAGTATTCCCACAGACGGTGCCAATTGTGGGAATATGGTTTGGAAATACTCTAGTATCCTGTAGGACACTCTTGATCCTCAGCTTGTCACCTGAAAAAGGATGAACACTTTGGTCAGGGGTGCCGGTAATTGTGGGAATATGGTTTGGAAATACTCTAGTAACCTGTAGGACGCTCCTGATCCTTAGCTTGTCACCTGAAAAAGGATGAACACACTGATCGGGGGTGCCTGTATTAGTACTCCGATGGACAAGTCAATATATACTCTCTCATTTGCTTGTATCACAAGTTAATCTCATCTATTCTCACATACCACTCTTTGGTTTATGCTCCTCCTATTTATACTCGTCACTAATCTTGGGGGTCGGGCCCACCTTTAATCCAACGTATAATTGCTCACTCGGCCATTCTATCATGCCTATTCACACTCGGCTTCTTTTACGGCTGATTTTATGGCCGATTTAGTTATTCAGCTTCAGGATCCCCCTAGGCCGGAGCTGAATAGTATATATGTCGATTTTTCTTTAAATTCAATTGGCTTTCCTACATAAAAATAATATTCGGCTCCCACAAAATTAATTTTAGAAGTAAACTGAGGAAAGATTGAAACATGAAGGGTTAGAGTGAGAAAAAAATAAGCTTTAAAAGCCAAAGTGAAAAAGTAGCCAAACATAAATGTGGCAAAGTGTAATTTATCCATTTGTTTTATTTTTTTTTGGTGGCTTAAATCTCGTGTTTTATGCAAACTTATAGAGGGACAAGGAAAAAGAAAAAAAGAAAAGAAAGGCTAGTAATAGTATATATAAAATTAGATTTTTTTTTCTTTTTTTTTTCCAGAGAACCAGGCAAACTTCCAAGTATATTACCCATAAGATATGAGTTTTATAGAATTTGCCAATTTGTGCGCTGGCCCCACCAGAAACCTATCCACTTTAGTTACAGACAAAAATTGAAATTGTTTACATAAAGCCAATACATCCTGGACAACCAAATCAACCTCCTAGTCCGGATTGCTTTGTCGCTCAAAACTATCTACCAATATCTGACAATCTATAAAAATCGAGAGGCAACGAATCTGCATCTTGACAGCCCATTTAATAGCCTCCAAAAGAGTTCTAGCTTCTGCTAATAAAGGAGAATACAATCGAATAGAGCACTTGTTGAGATACCTGCACTTGAGCTTCATCAAAACAGACCCATGCCAGGCCAACTACTTCGGTGGTTTGCTTCCATGCTCCATCCACCACATAGGTAAAGAGCTAAAAATCATCAGATAGTATAAAAGTATTAGTAATAACACAACATTTATTTGATGAAGAAACATGTAGCTTGGCATTAGCACATTCAGATATATCATTATCAACTATTGCACTTCCATTGTTCCATTTCCATAGAAGTTCAGTAACCAAGTATAAAGTATGATCTACTGTCAATTGCTTATGTTCAAACACCTTAAGATTGTGCTTCCTCCACATAGCCCCCATAATAGCAATAGAATGACTTATAATGTCTTCCTCTTGAACACTCCTAACCCATCCCTCTCACCATGTTCTAAAGTCAACAGGATGCCCACAAGTAAAATCCAATCCCAAAACAGTACCCCTCCAAACTTTGTGACCAAGGACATTCGAAAAAAGCATGCTCTACTATCTCATTTACATGCTCGCACCTGACACATCTTATATCGACCAGCATACCTCTTCATTTAAGTTGCCGACTCACCGAATGAATATTATGAAGACACTTCTAATTAAATAAAATCCATTTCGAATGTATTTTAGTCTTCCACAACTTTTTCCAAATAAAAGAATCAACCACATTCCCTGCATTAAACTTTTCATATCTTCGCGTAATGGCAACCCAATAACCCGATTTAACCGAATACATACCATTCTTGTTGTGAATACACACCAACTTGTCAGAGCAAGGAACTAAAGGAATGTGAATACCTAAAATGGATAAGACAACACTTTTAGGAAACAGCCACTGAACTAAATTTCGACGCCAACAATTATTCGGAAAGTCTATCAAATGGTTCACTTGCAATGTAGGAAAATATTGTGATAGCCTAACTCCTCTTACTAGGTTTGCCTGACTAGGAATTCACAAATCCTCGGAAGGATTTATTGATTGCCCATTGCCGACCCTCTATATCAGTCATTCCTTCAACAACTCGCTACCCCAAAGAATACTTTTCCATCCCCATAACCAGTGGCAGAGCCAAAAAATAAAATTAAAGGGGGCACTTATTAATTACAATATCGAAAATTTTTACAAAAATATTTCACACAAGTTTTTACGATTGATTTCGAGAAACATCAAAATAATGTTATTATTTATAACAAGTTCATGGATAATATAACATCATTAATATGTGATATCACCGACTAATAGTACATAAACACATAGAGAGTGAACCTCTCATGTCAAATGTAACCAATAATCCAATAAATTTCATATTTTTATTATGATATTACTTATACTTGCATGTCAATAATTATGACATCACCGTTACATTCAAAATTTTTCATAGATAATATGGTTTATAGTAGTCTCTTCATTTTCAATTAAAATAACCATTATTATTCTTATAATTTTTAAATTTCATTAACATTTCACTCTAATAATATTTTTGTAATTTTTTTTATTTACAATATTTTCTTTATGTTTGCAAAATTTAAAAAAAAAAAAAAAAAATTCCCAAAATCCAGCGGTGGCACATGACCTCCCTGGGCCTTCAGTCCCTCCGCCATTGCCCGTGACGCTATCCTATTTCCCCCCAACTTGAAGAAAATTATTACAAAAACTATATTTACCTAAAAGTACTTTAGCAAACAAAGATGTCAGATTAGAAATTAATCGCCAAGCTTGTTTTGCTAATAATGCTTGATTAAAACAACCCAAATCTTTAAAGCCAAGGCCTCCCTCTATCTTAGCTACACACAAACTATCCCATTTTTCCAACACATCCCTTGTTCTTTATCTGATTTTCGTAAGAAATGATGAATTATAGCTGTTATTTTTTTAATGACTTTACATGGCACTTTAAAGACTGACATGATATATAACGGAACTGCTTGTAACGCATGCTTAACCATAATACACCGACTAACAAAATTTAACAAACCATATTTCCATCCCTACAACTTCCTAACAACTTTATCTACCATGGCATTAAATAACATAGTTTTTGACTTACCAGACCAATCCATGGTGTAACGCCCTCAAAATAAACCCATAAATCATGCATTCACGACATCCATAAACATAAGAGAAATAAATATATTTCTATTCATCAGAGTATTTAGTGCAAAAGTATTACATGTTGACAACAAAAGTAAATGCCCTACGGGCTTACAACTTTCCAAGTCAACACTTGGTTACAAAAAAAAAGGTACTAACTCTACACAAAATAAGCCCTTAGCTTGACATACATGTAATACAACAAAAACAACAAAAGTCCAACAGCCTCAAGCCTTCCAAGCTACGTCCTTGGAGGTGGCATAATACATGTACCTGAAAATGATGTCCCATATAGGGTGAGCCAACGCCCAGTACAGATATGCTAAACATAATATGAGCAATAACTAAAACATTAGCATTTGATAAATGTTTAACTCACATAAATCAATTCATAGTCCATTTCAATTACATGACAAATGTGTCCATGTTTCATTCCATTTTCCATTTCTTATTCAATTTCTCAATTCATAACTATGGCTCAGAACTTGGCCAAACAATTTAAATGAGATTATATCTCATATCAACAGTGCTTCCATTTCAATTGAGATAACAACTCAAATTAAGCACTTCATACTTCACAATAGATACACATAATTGCTGTATCAATCTGAAATAAAACACTTCCGTACTTCATATATGATACACAGATTTGCTGTATCAATACTTCAATAGATACACATATTTGTTGTATCGATGGAGTCCATCCCCTATCTCCTCCCAAACAATATCCGGTTTAGGAGTCCATCCCCTATCTTCCCCTAAACCGTGGAGTACATCCCCTATCTCCTCCTATACAATACAATGTATATAAACACATATCATATACATAATCAATAAATACATAAATTTGATGTATTATTCCAACCGTCATATCTGATGACATATTCAATTGATTAGTTTTAGTTTGCCTAATCATCATGCATTGTCTACAACAATCAAGACTATCCTCAACCGATAGCCCAAAGCAATTATTTTTAAACAGATAATAAATGCCTCGACAGATATATAATTTCCACATTTTCAAAGTGAGCGGTTAAAAATCCAACTGCACCATTCTATCTCATAATGAGCCAATTTCATTATTTCCACCTCAATTTCATAATTCCATGATAAATGTCATTAATTACACTAACGACCCAAATATACCCAAACATGGCATTTTCCCCTTTTTCCTCAATATTGACCCCAAAGGCTCAAATATTATCAATAACATCCCCTTTTAGACTCAAAACACATATGTTTCAATCAAAGAACAAAACCCCTCTTTCCAATACAACACATTACAAACCCTAACTTCCCAAATCAAACCATTTGTACAAAAGCTCAACATTTAGGTTAAAGCTTATAAAGATGAGTAGGAATCCCTACCTCAAATTCGGAGCTCAAAGGAAGAAGATGAAGAAATCCTGAAGTGCTCCAAATGAAGAAATTTTCGGATTGATAGGAAGCCCACACCAAGCTCTACACTTTTTGTAAAGGCTTAAGGGTTGGGGATCACTCTTACTAGATCAAATCCTAGAGAGAAGTTAGAGTTTTAGAGTGAGGTGCTCTCCAATGGTGGTTTTCAAAAAGTAAGAGAGAGAAAGGAAATCAAAAAGTGATCCAAAAAGTGAAATCCCGAAGTGTTATAAAAGTCGCTCCGCTCGAGCGTGGAAACCCCTGCTCGAGCGTCAGACACAGACTCACGCTTGAGCATCAAAACTCACGCTCGAGCGTCGGATGCACACTCACAGAAGTTTTGCAGACCATGGACCCCACTCGAGCGTCAAACTCCCCGCTCGAGCGTCCGAAGACCTGCAGAGAAAAATACTGGGAGATGGAAAATCACACTCGAGCGTCAAAACTCCCGCTCAAGCGGAGAAGCAAAATCAAAGGGCCCGCTCGAGCGTGAAGGCCAAATTCTAGGCATCAACTTTTGGTTTCAAAGCACAACCAACCTGTTTCAAACCTGCCCAACACAACCCAAGACTCAAATACAAAGAGTAAAGGATGGAAATGAGAATGAGACAACAACACATCCACGGAACCGAGTCCGGAATACAATAAATAAAGACAGGAAAAACCAGGATCGCTATAACCTCCCTCCCTTAAGGAATTTCGTCCCTGAAATTAAGTACAGGTTTTCAAAAACATGTTTTTTTTCTCAATTCTCAACAGTATTACAACTCAACATTCATCAACTTGACCCAATACCGGTCATCCCATCTCTTTTCAAGAGGCAAAACACAATATATAACTCAATATGCATTAAAAATTTGCTATCCCTTGAAATTTACCAATTTCGACACATATTCCACAATTCTATACCATATTCAATGCTCATGATATATTTCCATTTCTACAATACATTCAACATATGCAACGTTACATTAAACTCCCATTTCAAGGTAAGTTTCAAAATACTTCCATTATTCAAAACATATACGATGTTTTACAACTTAAGACATATTCGATGCTCTTAAAGTTCATTAATATTACAAAATTTCCAATGCATGATTACACATTAACAAACATCTCCGGGTATTTCTCACGGACCTCCAACTCACGTTCCCAAGTGGCTTCTTCCACTCCGTGATGTTTCCACAAAACCTTTACCAAGGGAATGGTCTTGCCTCGCAAGGCTTGATCCCGCCTATCCAAGACCCGAACTGGCCTCTCCTCATACGAGGCATCCTCGTCAACCTCTAAGTCGGTCCAATCCAATACATGCGATGGATCCGGTTCGTACTTCCGAAGCATACGAACATGAAATACGTCATGCACTCCGGACAACTGCAGCGGCAAAGCTAAACGATAAGCAACCTCCCCAATCCTCTCAAGGATCTCAAAGGGACCGATAAATCGAGGGGACAACTTTCCACTCTTCCAAAACCTCATCAAACCCCGCCTAGGTGATATTTTCAGAAAAACGTGATCACCCACCTCAAATGCCAAAGGCTTCCTCCTACGGTCAACATAACTCTTTTGGCGACTCTGGGCTGTAACAAGCCTCCTGCGGATAAGCTCCACTTTCTCTGTCGTTTCCCTCACCAACTCCAGGCCCAACAAATGTGCATCACCCACCTCGGCCTAACAAACCGGAGACCTACAAGGTCGGCCATACAAGGCCTCAAACGGTGCCATACCAATGCTCGACTGAAAACTGTTGTTGTAGGCAAACTCCACCACGGCAAGTGCCTCTCCCACGACCCACTAAAGTCAAGAACACAACCTCGAAGCATATCCTCAAGGATCTAAATAGTACGCTCGGACTACCCGTCAGTCTGAGGATGATAAGCCGTGCTAAAGGTCAACCTAGTGCCCAAGTCACTCTGCAAACTCTGCCACAACCTAGCAGTAAAATGAGGGTCTCTATCAGAGATGATCGACACTGGGAACCCGTGCAACCTCACTATGTCCCGAATATACAAATCGGCAAGATGATCTACCGAATCTCTCACGCGCATAGGGATAAAGTGCACTGACTTAGTCAACCGGTCTACAACCACCCAAATAGCATCACTACCCCACTGAGTCCTTGGAAGACCTACAACGAAGTCCATAGTGACATGCTCCCACTTCCACTCGGCAATAGACAAGGGCTATAACAAACCCGCTGGCCTCTGATGCTCGGCCTTCACTTGCTAACAAGTAAGGCACTTAGACACGAAAATTGCCACATCCTTCTTCATACCCCGCCACCAAAACTGGCGACCCAAATCCTGATACATCTTAGTGCCTCCCGGATGCACCGCAAGGCGTGAATGGTGAAACTCTCGTCGGATGCACACTCACAGAAGTTTTGCAGACCATGGACCCCACTCGAGCGTCAAACTCCCCGCTCGAGCGTACGAAGACCTGCAGAGAAAAATACTGGGAGATG
>NW_021026928.1:304400-317808 GCF_004153795.1 Camellia sinensis | reverse complement strand
TGCAACAGAGCTATATTATGACAAAATAAGCATAAATAACAGCCAAGGCATGGTCAACATGTGGCTTAGCTAGGTGCTCATTAAAGAGGCAAAAATGGTCCTTTTCAAGGACAACAAGGAGAGGGGGTGGCCCTCTCCTTCTTGGGACCTCAAGGCACCATCCTCACCTCTGAAATCCCTCAAGATTTCAGTGGTGAGGAGGCCCAAACACCAAGGTCTCGGAGCTCACTCAAAATGGCACAAAATGGAGCCTTACAAGGCTTAAGAGGGGTCAAACAACCTCAAACCAAAAAACACTCTAAACAAACTATTTAGAAAGCCTAAAAATAGAAATTTTTTATGTTATATACTAAACACAAAAACAATTGCAAGGTAGGCAAAAATACAATGCAAAAATGGGGAATAAAGGGACAAACTTCTTACCCTTGAAGACCATCTTCACAAATGGTGGACCAGCTGCTTGCTTGAGCTTAAACCAGCCCCAAAACTCCAAGAACAGACCTCTGGTCCTTTAGAACCAAGAAAAGGTGTAACACTATGTGTTTGTGTGCAATAGCGAGCCTAAACACACACTAAACACAAGAGGAAGAGAGATATAGAGCTAGGATATAGACAAACCCTAACCCTAGAACTCAAACCCTAAAATGGATGTCTAAAATGTCTAACCCCTTTCAACAAGAGAGAAGACCTCTCTTTATAGAGCTTTTTGTCTTGTAAACCTTACAAGACAAGCTTCTAAAGAGAGAGATCCCTCCATACACATGGAGGGGAGCCAAATGCAAAACAGCTGTGTCAAAATATCTGCAAAAGCAGATGCACAGTAGTCGGCTGGCCAAAGATGCAATTGACCAAAAAAAGATAGCCAACCGGCCATCTATAGTGTCGGCCGGCCAAATATTTGGCCGG
Organism: Camellia sinensis; assembly: GCF_004153795.1. Lineage (NCBI taxonomy): Eukaryota > Viridiplantae > Streptophyta > Magnoliopsida > Ericales > Theaceae > Camellia > Camellia sinensis. The sequence continues at coordinate 316,902 of NW_021026928.1, read as the reverse complement.
TGGCCACAAAACACAGCCGATGGCCTCAAGCCACGGCCGGTGATGGGTGGGGATGGTCTACAAGCCCTACCCTGCCTCTCAAAGGCAAAACACAAGTGTTTGGTGCGAAACCAGACACAACACGGTCGAGTCGAGAGATCCTGAGGCAAGGCGCGCAACCGAGACCTCTGGGAACTCAAGACGAACACAAACAAGGGTAATCACCAAGTGTTCCAATGGTGACGTCCAAGTCTTGAGGATGGTAAAAAATGGGGTGTCTACACTCTAACACTCGAGTCACAAGTGTAGGTTACGCAAGAACAGAAAACAAGGCCACAGCCTCAACGGATTCGCCCAGAAGCAAATCAAACTCGCCAAGTGCACCTAACATCTCCCACTCCCGGATGGCTATACAAGCTACATCGCTAATGGATTTCCTACTAAGGGCAGCGGCCACAACATTGGCCTTTCCCGGGTGATAGTGCAACTCAAAGTCGTAATCCTCAATGAACTCCATCCACCTTCTCTGCCTCAAATTCAAGTCTCTCTGTATAAACAGATACTTCAAACTCTTATGATCTGAGAACACCTCGAATCTCTCACCATAAAGGTAGTGCCTCCAAATCATTAGGGCAAAAAATGATGGCTGCTAACTCTAGGTCATGTGTAGGGTAATTCCTCTCGTGTACTTTCAACTGATGTGAGCCATAAGCTACCACTTTCCCCGCTTCCATCAACATACAACCCAAACCCTCTCGTGAGGCATCACAGTAAACCGCATAACCCAACCCTCTCTCTGGAATAATCAAAACCAGAGCGGTGGTCAATCTAATTTTCAACTCTTGGAACGACTTTTCACAAGTCTCACTCCATACAAATTTGACCCCTTTCCGCGTCAATCTAGTCAACGGGAAGTTAGCCTGGAGAAATCTTTCACAAACCGGCGGTAATACCCAGCTAATCCTAAAAAACTGTGGATCTCAAAAACACTCTTAGGCTGTGCCCAATCTTGCACTGCCTCAATCTTGGATGTATCAACAGACACCCCTTCCCCAGAAACCACATGGCCTAAGAACTTGACTTCTCCTAGCCAGAACTCACACTTCCCAAACTTGGCATACAGCCTATGGGCTCTAAGCAACTCAAGCACCACTCTCAAGTGTTCCTTGTGCTCCTCCTCTAAAGGTGAATAAATCAGAATGTCGTCCACGAAAATGACTACAAAACGATCTAAGAATTCCCGAAATATTTGGTTCATCAAATCCATAAACACTACCGGTGCGTTGGTAAGCCCAAAAGGCATCACCAGAAACTCATAGTGGCCATACCGCGTATGGAATGCCGTCTTAGGAATATCCTCCTCCCTAACCCTCAACTGGTGGTACCCCGATCTCAAGTCTATATTAGAGAAACAACGGGAACCCTTCAACTGGTCAAAAAAATCATCTATACGGGGCATAGGGTATTTATTCTTAACCGTAGCCCGATTCAATTTCCGATAATCAATGCAAAGTCTCAAGGCACCATCTTTCTTTTTAGCAAAGAGGGCCGGTGCTCCCCACGGGAAACACTAGGGCGAATAAAACCCTTATCTAGCAACTCCTGGAGTTAAATGTTCAACTCACTCAACTCGGCTGGGGCAAAACGGTAAGGTGCCATAGAAATCGGCGCTGTGCCAGGCACTAAATCAATGGAGAACTCTATCTCTGAATGAGGTGGCAAACTAACAAGATCCTCGGGAAAGACGTCCAAATACGCACTGTAGACGTCCTCGAACGTCCCGGGAGGGAATCCCGTTTTGTTCATTGGGGCTCACTACAGTTCGGACTCAAATTGTCACGGTTCTTAATCTGATCTCACAATGTGTGATGTGAGATTGATAAATCACCAAGGAGTCCAAATCCGGCAAATCGTTTTGAAAAATAGATTTTTAGAAGGAAGTGCCAAACATGGACTGCTTTGCCAGATACAGAGTCGCCACCTAAATATTTTATTTTTGGGAAATTTAGGAAACCCTGACTCGTTACCTAAGGCCACATGTCCGTCATCACCAAAGTTGCCTCGGCTCGGGAACTTGGGTACAATTGGGGAAGGTCAGCTATGAGCACCCCCGCTCGCCCGATCAAAGATCAGCCACTACTAAACATGATATCGAGTTTTGAAGACATATGTGTTCTTATTCCGGTTAATTACCTAGAATTTACTATGTGATGCGCACAACACACAAGTATAGACTAGATCGCCTAATTTGGAACAAAGCATCGCATATCTGTTTTGTTTGGAAAATGGTTTGGGGTTTGCTACTCTCGAGCAGGCTAAAACACGGATTTCAATGAATTGATCCAATTCAAGTAATCCAACCTTCACCCACAGGCATTCAGGCAGTTATATCATATAAGCACATAGCCTCATGGTAAGCATGCTGTCATGTTAACACTTACACACATATGCAAGATGCTAAAGCATAAATACTCACAATGTACTCCGAGCCAAAACAAGGAACATGTTAGTAATCAAATGTATGATCCAAGTCCATGTTAAGATGGCTAATGCATCGCATACAAAATGCAACTTAGAATAGGCTCGGCTAATCTAAGGATGGCTTGTGAAATGCAACAACTCGATACACGTATTCAACTTGAAATTTGAAATACTATGTAGTTAGTATGATGCGCCGAGCCTGGTGCATTGAATACAGATGAATGATGCAAACATGCATAGCATAAGGATGCTAATTGAAACGTGCCCTAGAACTAACCATCATAAGTGGTTAAGTAAAAGGGAGAAAGAAATGGTGGTTGGAAAACATGCATCACATACACGCACGCTTATTACAAAATTTCCCTCTCTCGGAGGGTCCAAATGAATAATACAAATTAATTAACTAACAAGCTAATTAAATATTACAGACCCTTAATTAATTAAACAAATTAATTAAATTACTGAAAGCAGTAAAACAGCCTCGGGAAGAGGGATGAATGCATGCACGCTCGGCTCCGCTCAGAAACCCACCACCATGTCACATGTTGCCTCTGTTTATAATGCTCTGCACCTCTGAGGACTGTACAAGTTTCCAGGATGTTTCTGAACCACTCCCTGATCACTGTGGGAGATCACCGACCAAGAGGAAACACCACCGGCCATGGAATTATGGTCATCGACCAAAAATTAGATCACCGGCTGGGTATTTATAGTCGGCCGGCATTGAAAGTTGCCAACCGGCCATCTATTCCTGCAGAAGACTGGTTTGCTGCAACAGAGGACAGGCATGACATGGCAATGCATTTTCAAAGCAATTTATGCACCACCACCCTCCTCAGCGTGCTTGAGACTTAGAGGAGTGTAGGCCTCGGGCCACTAATCATGCATTTCAATGCATGATGGCCCAAGATGCCAAGTTGTGCAATTTCAATATCAAATGCAATGCACACAAACACAAAATATAAGACCCTAACCTCTATCATAATTGGTCAAGAGGCAAGGGATGCAAACATGCTCAATGCTATGCAACCTAAACATGCAAGCTATGCATGCAATATGAACATGTGAACAAGCATGCAAACATGCAAGTATGTAACAAGTATGCAAGCTAACAAACATGCAAGATGCAATTTAAACATGCAAACATGCAAGACATGCAACAACATGTTAAGCAACTTAATCAAAGATGCATGCCAAATGCAATATCACTTAAACATGCAACAACATGCTAATAGGCCAAGTATGCAACAACATTCAAGGCAGGCATGCAACAACATACAAAGGAAGGACTTAAACCAATATGAACAACTCTCAAATAGGTCCAAATCAACGGCCAAAATGCTATCAAATGAAGGACAAAAGTACATACAAACAAGCATGCTAAATGGTCCAACACTTAAGCATCGAAAGGCAACTTTTAAGCATACTTAAAAGGGACAAACATGGACAAATGGAAATCATTTTAATGCTCTGAAAACATGCAAAGGATGATGCCAAATCAACCTAATAATGCAAACAAGTCATGCACAAAAAGCTTGAAACTAGCCCGAAGGCTCAAACCATGGTCATGTGACACATGAAGCAAATGACCAAAGTGGACCAAAACAGTTCCAAATCATGCCAAAGTAAGCCTAAAACATGCAATGGCCAAAGCTAAAACAAACTAAAACGAAAGGGGCAAGGCATGAGGCATACAAGGCCACCAAAGAGGTGTTACACTACACCTAAGACAACCAAACATAGCATGATTTAGGTGACTAAAATCGGAGATATGACATGCTAAAATGAACCCAAAAACCCACTTAGATGGCATCTAAATGGCCTAAGTCTAAAGGCATGCACAATGACCCAATCATGGAGCATAAAACACCAATCTTTTAAAGCATTAAAGGTGTGACAAGACACAAGCATGTGAGCATGAAACAAGGACTGAAATATCAGAACTAATGGTGCCAAACCACTGAAATGATGCAAATAGAGCATGGTAGAGGAGCCAATACTCAAAGCATACAAGCTAGGTTGCATGGTAGCTATACAAAGCAAGCCACGGATGACCCAAACAACCAAAATCAGACCTAAAGCATGCCAAAACATGCATAAAAACTTCATGGAGTCCGGCCAAAACAAGTAAGCATACAGGTCTAAATGCAAGGTGCATGTTAAGGCAAAATCAAGGGATTACAAGACAAGTATACATAGCATGTATGGCACGTCTAAACCAACTTTGGACAGAGGTAAATCATGGAAAAATAACACCAAATATCAACTAAGACATGGCCAACATGAACTTAAACAAGGTGCTCACACATGAGGCAAATGTCACAAGTGTTGAAGACAATAAGGAGAGGGGATGGCTCTCTCCTTCTTAGGACCTCAAAACACCATCCCCACCACTGAAATTCCTCTAGATTTCAGTGGTGAGAAGGCCAATACATGGTGGTCCCGGAGCTCACAAAAAAAGGCACAAAAATGAGGCTAAACATGGCCTAAGAGGGGGTAAACAACCCCAAACACCAAAGTGATCTTAAACAACTATTTTAAGCACTTAAAAACAGAACTTTTATCAGTTATAACTTAAGCTTAAAAACAGATGCAAGATAGACTAAAAGCTTGTACAAAAATGGGGAAACTAAAGTAAGAACACTCACCCTTGTAGACCTTCTTGAAGAACAATGGTCCAGAAAGTTTTTTGAGTTCAAAGCAACCCAAGAACACTAAAATCAACCTCCAAGGACCTCAGCTCTAAGAGGATGGTGTAATGCTAGGTGTTTGTGTGCAAAAGTATGAACAAAACAACCTTATACACACACAAATATGTAAAGAGAGGGAGATATAGAGATAGATAGATACAACTATTTCTAACCCTAATTTCAGACCTCTGGAACCCTTGAGGAGGGAGGGGAACCCTTGAGGAGGGAGGAGAAGCCCTCCCTTTATAGGAATTCCAATCTTGCAAAGTTTACAAAACAAGCTAAGCAAAAGGGAAATCCCTCCATACATGTGTATGGAGGGGGGGCATTGTGGATGCCAGCTATCACAACTGGCATAAAATATCTGTCAAGAGCAGATGAATAGTGGTCGGCCAGCCAAAAATGACAAATTGACCAAAACAATGGTCGGCCGACCATAAAGAGTGCCGACCGGCCATCACCAATGGCCGGTAGCAACAAATCAGGGCCGGTGGCCTGAAGCCATGGCCGGTGAGGTGTGGGGATGGCCAACAAGCCATTCCCTGCCCTCAAAAGCAAAACAACAAATATTTGGTGCAAGACCAAACACAAAACAAGTAAGTCGAGAGATCCTGAGGTAAGGCGCGTAGCCGAGACCTCTGAGAACTCAAAACGAACACGAACATGGATGATCACCGAGTGTTCAAATGGTGACGTCCAAGTCTTGAGGACGGTCAAAAATGGGGTGTCTACAGTTGCCCTTCTTTGACAGAAGTCGAAAGTCATAACAATGACGGGACTGAGTGTCAAAGCCCAGAGGCGACCCATTTTTGACAAGGCCGAAGACTTAGACAAAGCATACAAGCTAGCAAGATATGTGCCCGAAGGCAGGAGCAAAATGCAAGAACAATGCATGGTGCCGAATATAACTTATGATCATGCAAAGAGAGCTGTAACGAAGTAAATACATACAATAAATGCAATAGTTTTAAGCAAACCAAAAACCAAACTACATTACAATGTAGAGAGGGTGTAAGAGAATTATTCAATTCTCGCTACGTTTGACGCGAAGAATACAATACCTGTGCAGTTCGTCTGGTCGTGCCAGCTTCAAATGAACCGTACATACAATATCGTGCCTGAAAGAGAAAGAAAACTTACAGGTATAACATTGTTAGAAACATGCATAACAATGCGATTGAAAGGTGCGTGACAACGTAAGCGAAGGGGTGCATGACAATGCGGGTGAGAGGGGTGCATAACAACGCAACCTAAGTGTGCGCATAACAATGCAATTTGAAATAAGCATAACAATGCTATGAAGGCACAAACACATATAAGTAAAGTACACGTGACGACGTATACAATGTGTGGAGGTGAGGAAGAGTATACACATGTAAGTAAAGCACATGCAACAACATGTACAATGTGTAAAGCGAAGAATAAAATGTACACATGTAAGTAAAGCACATGCGACGACATGTACAATGAGTGAAAATAAAGGAACTTGAACACATATAAGTAAAGCACGATGCGACAATGCATGCAATGTGTATAGAAACTTGAACACATACAAGTAAAGCGTAACGCGACAACGCATGCAATGTGTATAGGAACTTGAACACATATAAGTAAAGCATAACGTGACAATGCATGCAATGTGTATAGGAACTTGAACACATATAAGTAAAGCATAACGCAACAACGCATGCAATGTGTATAGCAAGCAAAAGGGAGAGAAAGGTGCATAAACACATAGCACACGCAAAAACACATGCAGTGTGTGTCACAATGCAAAATGGGAAAGAAAGGTGCATAAACACATAGCACACGCAAAAACACATGCAGTGTGTGTCACAATGCAAAAAGGGAGAGAGAGGTGTTAGTAAAGGTTAGCGAGGGTTAGAGTTACATCCACATGTGGCACGCGAGTGGAGAAAAGTTAGATACGTCCACACGCGGCACGCGAGTGGAGAAAAGTTAGATACGTCCACACGCGGCATGCGAGTGGAGAAAAGTTAGATACGTCTACACGCGGCACGCGAGTGGAGAAAAGTTAGATACGGTGTAAGGTAATGCACATGAAATATGCCACGATGCAAGAGATTGATATGCATGATAATGCAAATGGAAGATGCATGACAATGCGTGTTGTTGAAATGATAATGCGAATTATTAAAATGTATAACAATGCAAATGAGACACGCATGACAATGCATGAATGAGAATGCATGACATACATGAACTGAAACGTAGATGAAAGATGCATGACAATGCGTGTAATTTGAGATGCATGACAATGCGAAATGAGACACGCATGACAATGCAAGGATGAGAATGCATGTCAATGCGAAATGAGACACGCATGACAATGCATGAATGAGAATGCATGACAATGCATGACTTATTGAAATGTATGACAATGCATGACTTATTAAAATGCATGACAATGCGTGTAATTGAAGTGTATGACAATGCATGACTTATTGAAGTGTATGACAATGCATACTATTGGGATGCACGACAATGCAAATGAATTCAAAATGCGTGACAACGCACGTTTGTTTTTTTTTTTTTTTTTTTGTTTTTTTTTTTTTTTTTTTTTTTGAAATGCATGACAATTCAAATGAACTCAAACGTGTGACGACGCACTTTTCTTGAAATGCATGACAATGCGAATGAGCTCAAACGTGTGACGATGCACTTTTCTTGAAATGCATGACAATGCGTGTAATGCATAACAATGCGTGATAAGGGAATGCATGATAATACATGTACTAAAACGCATAACATTGCGCGATATGGAGATGCATGACAATGCGAAATGAGACATGTATGAATTGAAATGCGTGACAATGCATATAAACTCAAATGCGAGACAACGCACGTTTTGTTAAAATGCATGACAATGCAAATGAACAGTGCATAACAATGCAAATTGCGTGTGTTACAACGCGCGTAGACGTGCATTATCAGTGCAACCTATGCATGTTTATCATAAAAGAGGCAAAACATTGTAGTGCAACGCATTTAAAGCAATTATTGAATCTCGCAAGATACCAAAGGATGCGAAAAGGATACACCTTGCGCATATTGAGCATTGCATACGAGAAACATGGCTCGAGGTCAACACGAAGGCCAATCGAGGTTCAAAAGTGCATTTCCTTGCACTGCCTTGATGAATAGAGGTTCCAAACCACATGAATGACTCAACCAAGGGTGTGGGAGACTCACCGACCATCAAGAGAGTCCACCGGCCATCCACCGGCCAAAAAATAAGTCCATTGGCCATCTATTTGGCCGACCGGCCAACAATGTGGCCGACTGGCCAAAAATGCCTGTATCGGGGCAGTTTTGACCTTTGGCCACGGGTCTTTAAATATAGGGCTTCAAGCCCTTATTTCTTCACTTGCCCAAGCTTGAAAACTTTTCCCCTCTCCCTCTAGGTTATTTTCCTCCTCTCGATCCCCGTCTTTCCTTGGTTTTCGGGCCCATTTCGATGTTTGATTCGCGAAAACCTCCCCATTTCGCACGTTTTGAACCGAACAAATCTCAGTTTCGGTGACTTTTTCCTGGTTTCCACCACTTGGGGCTTGTTTTCCCCAAGTTTTCCTCAGTCTCTCTGCCCTTTCCAGACTTCGACATTTCTGTCCATTTTTTACCCTCTCGGGGTTGACTTTTCAGTTGACTTTTCGCATTCTTGCTCGATTTTCACATTTCCGGCCATTTTCACATCATTCTCGTCATGGCAGACGATCTCCCACAGGGTAGGGCTCCCCCGGAGATGGACGTGGATCCCGAGATCGAGCTCCTGCCTCTCCACATCCGGCCGTTTGATCTGGCGGCCTACCGGCCATCGATACATGTGTTGCCTCCCGACGGCATCCGCCACTTCAGCAGCTTTGCGAGCGGTGTGGCACCGAAGCTTCTACTGCGCGAGCCAGAGTCACATCTGTCCTTCGGTGCCTCTGAGGTACACTCTTCTTCATTTCATTTCCCGCAAAGTAGAATACATAACTGCGATAGTTTATGCAGTTCTTTGATTGCTTAACTCATGCCCACTAGTACATTACATGCTATATTTGATTGCGAGCACACCTGCACCCGATATCTGTTTGAATCTGAACACGTGTACACATGCTGTATCTTCCACTGAACCACTCAAACATAATGACACATCATATGCTGTAGTTCACTGCGAGCACACCTGCACCCGATATCTATTTGAATCTGAACACGTGTACACACGCTGTATTCTCATCAATTTTGAGTGTATTCAACACTATATTTATAACACTGCTTCGCAACTGTTTATTTTGATCACAGGGAGATTCCCATGCTTTTCCGGGGATATGGGAACACTACCGCCAGCGGTTAGTACATGGAGCTACCTGACGCGGTTCGTCGCATCATTGACCGAGCTGGCTTTGGGACTTTTTGCATGGGACTCCCGCGCCTCACTGCGAGTAGGCCCCTCCTTGCTAGTCTGGTGGAGAGGTGGCGGGACACCACTGACTCTTTTCACCTTTTCGCCACTGGGGAGATGACGATAACTCCCTTCGACTTCTCTATGCTCACAGGCATCGGAGTGGGGGGGGATCCGATCCCCTTTGATACACACATGGACGAGTGGGACGCCGCTCAGCTTTACCTCCTCGGCACCCAGCCACCCCTCGCTCGAGCGGGGTTTGTACGATACTTATGGTTCGAGGACCATTTTCGGATCCAGGCACCTACTACCCAGGAGGAGGAGGAGCATTACGCTCGCGGTTTTATCATGTTCTTACTGGGGACCACTTTGTTTGCCGACCGGGCGAACAACGTGGCCCTCTACTTGCTGAGCGCACTGGTGGATGTGACACAGATCCGTTGCTATGACTGGGGTGGCGCAAGCTTGGCCACTCTCTATGGCTACATGAGTTCATCCTCCCGCCTCAGCGGACTGTTGCTCAGAGGCTACTGGCGAGCTTGGGCGGTACATATTCCCTTTTTTGTTTTCTCAGTTCTATTTCACATTATCTGTACACTGCACACACTGTACACTCTGCACAAGACACTGCGCATACCGCCTTCTGCTTTATCTGTATACTACTTTATCTGTATACTGCTTTATCTGATAAACATGCTCATATCTGTTCTGTCACACTGTACAGTTGTGGGTGTATGCCTACTTCCCGAGGCTAGCCCCAGTGCCAGACGAGGAGATTCCCCTTGGTGTCCCGTTCTCTTATCATTTTGACGTGAGATGTTAGCGGAGACCACGGGAGTCCCTCATTTTCTTCTGCCACTACTATGATACCATCACCGTAGCCGAGGTATGTCAAACATTACAGTTCATTTTAAACTTCGTTTTGCATTGTTCTTTCAATATCAGTAGGTAACTGTAACATGCCCGGGGGGTACCCGCGCGCGTTAAACAGTTTGGACCCCCGAGATCTCTTTGATCTATTCTCACGAGTGCAATGTGAAACATAGATGAGAGTCCAGATTTGGCAACTTTTATTGAAAATCCATTTTATTGCAATTTTGTCAAAAATGGACTGCGTCATCAGATCTCAGAGTCGCCACCTAATATTTATTTTGGGAAAATTAGGAAACCCATGACTCGTGCCAAGGCCACTGTTCGTCGTTACCAAGCATGCTTGGCTCGGAACCTTAGGTATGAGAGGGGAAGGTCAATAATGAGCACCCCCGCCCACCCGATCAAAGATCGGCCTTTACTAACCATGATATGAATTTTATTTATTTACATGTTCATGTTCTAATTAGTTAATAAATCCTAAAATTTACTATGTGAAGCATACAAGTATAGACTATGTCACCCATTTTGGAATAACTTGATTTCATGTAGTTTTGAAAGAGTTTTGAAAATATATAACCCAAATAAATTGAGTTTACAAACATAAAAATCAACATCATTCCAAATTAAGCGACACAACCTCCATCCACTGGCATTCATACAATTATATCACATAAGCAAATAGCCACATGGTAGAATGCTTAAACATAGTAAGAAAAACATACACAAACGGGATGCTAAAGCATAAAAACTTACATGTTTGACGACCCGCGAACAAGCTACAAAACAAAGTTAGTAAAACATGCATGATCTTATATACAAAATCCTAATGCAATTCACTCATGAGATGCAACTAAAGATTCAGCCTCTAAAATATGATATGTGAATCATCTCAAGAACATGAGGTAGCGCACATAATCACATAGGAATTGATTAAATCCACAAATGCAAACTTAGCCGAATCAAGATGCATGAAACATGGATGCAAAGCATAACTATGATGAAAAATAAATATGATGTTTATGTAAAAATAAAGAAGGCAAGTAAAAGAACGGGATAGAAAGAAGAGGGGCGGGGAATTATTACAACATTTAAAGAATAATTACAAACCAAATTAGAGAGAGAGAAAAGAATATTACAACAAAATAAAAATCTCACAAACTCTCAAAATAAAAAATAAAATAAAATAAAGAAACTTCATGTGCGCCGGAAAATATTTTGCTTGACGTAGGAAGAATGCTCCATTCTGTTCGGGGAAACTTATTTTTGCGGGAGCACTATTCATCCCGAGATACTATTCACTGCCGGAAGTTACTATTCATCATGACAATTACTATTCACCTTTCTTGATCGTTATTCATCTTACCAGACATTTTTTCATCCGCTGTTACTATTCATCGCCAGAAGTTACTATTTACCGCCGGAGGTTACTATTCACCACCGATCACTATTCATTTGGCGGGGTCACATCTTTTAACAAATTAGGTGGTTCGACCAACCATTTAAAGTGATAAAATTACAACAATTTATAAATAGTAAACTACAACATTTTATGTAAATTACAACAGTTTATATACAACCGTAAATTACAGCAGATAAAGTAGTAAAATTAGGTGGTTCAACCAACCATTTAAAGCGATAAAAAAATTATGAAAAACAATAAATAAAGTACTTAAACAAATTATATCACATTTTGAAATTAAATGAAAGTTTGCAAAAACTCACCTTTCGGGGACATGATGAATTTTCTGATTCACAAACTTTCTTTTGATTACCCTCAAGTCTGTGGAATGTGTTCTCAATTCTCAGTTAAAATTTGGAATTACAACTTTAGCGGTTCCTTCTTTCTGATTCTTTTTCTCTCAATATTCCCTCGCACCAATTCCCTTTTTTTTTTCTCTCTCCCAATTTTTTGACTCTTCTAATCTCTCCCATGCCAAATTTCTTCCTCTTCCTTCTCTGATCTTCCCCCTTTTATAGAAAATAATTGTAAGAAAAAGACAAAAGAAGAAACGGTGGTAGGAATTGTTTTCAAAAGATGCACAGTAAAATTACTATGCACAAAACAATATAA
>NW_021026928.1:278552-301348 GCF_004153795.1 Camellia sinensis | reverse complement strand
CGCTCGTGGGTTGAGGTTCAAGGAGAGTCAGAATCAGTCATCTCTATCGTGGACTGCGTTCAGGTTGAAAAAGAGTGAGAGACCAGTGAAGAAGCCATGGAAAGGAGAGTAATGCAAAAAAAAAGAGGTTGCCAGAGTGGTTGGCAGAGAAAGTTTTGCAGGCTTTGGCTCTGCTTACTCTTCTCGCAAGGCCTCAACTTAAGAAAGAGAGCGAGGAGAAGACAAAGAAGGGAAGACAGGCTGAGATGATCATTTGACCAATCCGGGGCACGATGTGGATTAGCCTGTCGGTCAGGCGCCGCGAAATTGTTGAACGGGCTCCTCCTCCTTCCCCTGTTTTCAACTTTCCAGCGATGTCAGTTGAACAAATCATGGCGGCACAGTCTGACATCGAAGCAAACTCATATACACTGAGGTCATGTGTGGAGACCGTGACAGCGGTCTCCAACTTGTCCCGTCGACTGCAGAACAGGACGTGTGAAGTACATCGATTGAATGCACAACTTTCTTTACTTCAACATATGTACAAAGATTCTCGAGGGGAAGTTAGTGGCTTGAAGAAACAAATCAAGGAGTTGAAACGACAGGTGACCGTCGCAACTCGTCATGGGACTACCTTTGACGGCCAGCGAGGGATAATCTCCTTCGGAAGCTCTGCCAAAGCCGAGGCAGAGTCTTCAAGAGCTTTGAAGAAGTAAAGATGAAGCGAGGCAGCTGATGGTAAAGTCAGGCAATGAAACTGTGTGCAAATAAAGCTGGTTGTAATCTTCGCCGCCGAGCTACTGCCGAAAAACTGAGAAAATGCTACTCTCTCTCTTTTTGGTTTTTATTTTTTTGTTTTTGTTTTTGTTTTTGTTTTTTTTTTTTTGAGTCTCTGTAATCGGGGATGTCCTCCCTGACTTCAATAAAATCAATTTCTTTTTTTGCTCATCACTGGCATGACTGGCATATCACTTTGAACTTGAAAACATTTTTGTTTGATTGAATTTGAGAGTGATTGAATTTTGAACTCTGAATTGAACATTGATTCTATACTGACCTGAATCAAAGAATGACTTAACGAAAGAAGAATGAAACAAAACGATCCAAACACACTTATATATACTGACTAGTATAAATACACCGATTGGGATAAATATATTGCCTAGTATGAAAGGAACACACTTATATACACTGACTAGTATGAATACCCTGATTGGTATGAATACACTGACTGGTATGAATACACACTTATATACACTGACTGGTATGAATACCTTGACTGGTATGAATATACACTTATATACACCGAGGAGTTGACTCGAGTGGTGGAGAAGACAGAATCTCTAACTCGACTATGCCCCTAATTCATTACCTTGAATTTTTGATTTTTTTGATTTTTTTTTTTTTTATAAAAATGTTTTGATCAACATGACAGTTAGATTAGCATACTTATTCCATTTTCTGTTTAAAATCATGTAAGCTAAACTGTGAGCACTGTAAATTTTCCCTTTTCAAATCCAAAGAATGGTCTAAGTTTTGCAAAAAATGGAACAATTTTTGAGAAAAATTAGTCAGATTCATTCAAATTAATCACGAACCGAATGAAACCGAGCAGAACTGGACCAAACTGAACCGCCGAACCAAACCGAACCAAGTTGAATCGAAACCAACTGGACTGAGCAGAATGAAGATACACCAATCAAACACGGATAGGACAACCAAATCAACTAAAGATACACCAATCAAACATGGACAAAATGAATGGGTTGAAAAATTATTGGGGCCGAACTTCAAGATGAAGCTACCTACGTATCCCAAAGATAGGAATCAGGCCATCGTAGTTCCGGCTGAGGGTCACTCGGGTATTGACACTCTCCTTTTGTGCTCTAACTGTTGCCAAAGCCGCCCTTTCGGGTTTTCAACCTTGCGAGCTTTTCATTTTTTCATTTTTCTATTTTTTTTAATTTTTTTTCATTTTGTTCATTTCATTTTTTTTCTATATATTTTTTTTGTTTTTCTGCTTTAACTTTTGCCTGGGTCGCCCTTCCGGGTTTTTAGCCCAGCGAGCCTCTCAAGGGTTATTTTTATTTTAACTTGACCATGTTGATTGGGTGTGAAATCTCTAGGCCATCTATAAGAACGACTGCTACACTTGACCAGTAGATATGATGATGTAGGGACTAGGCTAATTGGGGCTGAATTTGCCCTTAGTGTTGCCCCTAGTGTAGTGGATAGGAACTCGACTGTCCTTCAATAATAAAATTCATTCTCTCAAATTATGGGTTTTGCCTTTCTGTGCCGTCTTCTTTGGGAAACGATTCAGTTTTAACTCTTTGATCACATCCAACCCTTCCTAGTTTAAGGGCTGCTTCAAATCTAAATCACATCCGACCTTCTTGCGCCTAGTTCAAGGGTTGCTTCCAATCTGAATCACTGGCCCTACATAGTTTTGGTTAAGGTTCACTCGGGTATTGACACTCTCCTTTTACGCTCTAACTTTTGCCAAAGCTGCCATTTTCAGGTTTTCAACCTTGCGAGCTTTTCATTTTTCTTTTTATTTTTATATATATATATATTTTTTTCTCTAACTTTTGCCTGGGTCGCCCTTCCGGGTTTTTAGCCCAGCGAGCCTCTCAAGGGTTATTTTTATTTTAACTTGACCATGTTGATTGGGTGTGAAATCTCTAGGCCATCTATAAGAACGACTGCTACACTTGACCAGTAGATATGATGATGTAGGGACTAGACTAATTGAGTCTGAATTTGCCTCTAGTGTTGCCCCTAGTGTAGTAGATAGGACCTCGACTATCTTTCAATAATAAAATTCATTCTCTCAAATTCTGGGTTTTGCCTTTCTGGGCAGTTTTCATTGGGAAACAATTCAGTTTTAACTCTTTGATCACATCCAACCTTTTGCCCCTAGTTCAAGGGCTACTTCAAATCTAAATCACATCCGACCTTCTTGCCCCTAGTTCAAGGGTTGCTTCCAATCTGAATCACAGGCCCTACATGATTGCCCCTAGTTCAAGGGCGAATCAAGGTTTGAAAGCTAAGGAGCTAAGGAGGTCGGACCACGAGTCAAGAGGGATCTTATGCTGTATAATCAATTCCAAGCATGTCTTTGTAGGACCATGCAAAAACAGTTTTTGAAATCTTTTAACAAAGTGACTAGGATCATTCTCAGTACCCACATTAACAAAAATGATTTTATTCATCAAAGGCTTAGCACACCTCTCTTCTTCTCAGTTGATCAAAATTTGCAAATCCCGAGGAAATTTTTCCTCTTTGTTTTCATCAGAGTTTTGGAAAAAGTTTTGAAAAACTTTGGTCAATGCAATGAATTAAGGCACAGAGAAGTAGGCAGACTCTATGGCATTTTGTTTTTTTGTTTTTCTGTTTATTGAAAAGAGATTATGACTCAGCAATGGCAACAGACTTTTGACAACATACTCAAAAGAAAATGACAAAGAGGGCCTAGACAGGACAGAAATGTCTAGGTTAGCACTATCGAAATCAACAGACTCTGACTCATTAGGCTGACTCGAGCCTGACTCTAACTCTAAAAACTTGGTGGAGTCAAACTTAGATTCAATACTCAATTCAGAACTCAGAATAAAACCATTCTCAATTTTGCTAGTCAAAGTGTGGGCCAGCCACAGCATTCAAAATAAAGCTCATGCAATCAACAGGTGGTCACTCCCCAATCACAGAGATGGTTGGATACCCCACAAGTTCTATTTATTTACAATGGTCGACTTTATGGGATATCGGAGTTTTTTTGTTTTAATTTTTTTTTGATTTTATGTTTTTATTATTTTTTTTGTTTTTGAAGTAATGGTGCTAAACTGAACAGCCTGAGCCACTCATTCGAATTTGAGAACCCCTGTATAGATCCAATACATTACACATAAAGCAGGAAAGAGAACAAACACCCCTAAAGAGGGTGGGGTTATCCTGTCCTAGCTTGGAATGATCTAGGGTTTCACTATTCACACAAGCGGTATCATACAACCTAGAAATGGGGAAGCATCCTGTCCTAATTTGAAAGGTACTATAGCTCACTATATGTACAAGGTTGGCTCTACTTTACGGGTTGAAGCCAAGGTGACGTTACCAAAGAGTCCTTTGGGTCTTAACCAATAAAGATCCCAGGAAATCAAAAGAGTCAAATAGCCTCTCTTCGGAGTCTGAGAACCTTAGATAGCAAAGCTAGATAGCAGGGCTACATAGCAAAGCTACCCTTTTGACAAATCTCAAAAGGTTACAACACAAGGCCTCTAAAGTATCGTAAAAATAGGTATAGTGTCACAAAAAGCTTACCTGTGCTCCCACCAGTATCTGGGCAACACAAGGACTTGAAGTGCACCAATGAATGCAATGCAATGAACATATAATTGAAAATAAAGGTCATATCATGGAGTTCGAGTCAAGGTTTCATAAAATCCCCAGCAGAGTCGCCAGAAACTGTAACATGCCCGGGGGGTACCCGCGCGCGTTAAACAGTTCGGACCCCCAAGATCCCTTTGATCTATTCTCACGAGTGCAATGTGAAACATAGATGAGAGTCCAGATTTGGCAACTTTTATTGAAAATCCATTTTTATTGCAATTTTGTCAAAAATGGACTGCGTCATCAGATCTCAGAGTCGCCACCTAATATTTATTTTGGGAAAATTAGGAAACCCATAACTCGTGCCAAGGCCACTGTTCGTCGTAACCAAGGATGCTTGGCTCGGAACCTTAGGTATGAGAGGGGAAGGTCAATAATGAGCAACCCCGCCCACCCGATCAAAGATCGGCCTTTACTAACCATGATATGAATTTTATTTTATTTATATGTTCATGTTCTGATTAGTTAATAAATCCTAAAATTTACTATGTGAAGCATACAAGTATAGACTATGTCACCCATTTTGGAACAACTTGATTTCATGTAGTTTTGAAAGAGTTTTGAAAATGTATAACCCAAATAAATTGAGTTTACAAACATGAAAATCAACATCATTCCAAATTAAGCGACACAACCTCCATCCACTGGCATTCATAGAGTTATATCACATAAGCAACTAGCCTCATGGTAGAATGCTAGACATAGTAAGAAAAACACACACACACGGGATGCTAAAGCATAAAAACTCACATGTTTGACGTCCCACGAACAAGCTGCAAAACAAAGTTAGTAAAATATGCATGATCTTATATACAAAATCCTAATGCAATTCACTCATGAGATGCAACTAAAGATTCGGCTTCTAAAATATGATATGTGAATCATCTCAAGAACATGAGGTAGCGCACATAATCACATAGGAATTGATTAAATCCACAAATGCAAACTTAGCCGAATCAAGATGCATGAAACATGGATGCAAAGCATAACTATGATGAAAAATAAATATGATGTTTATGTACAAATAAAGAAAGCAAGTAAAAGAACGGGATAGAAAGAAGAGGGGCGGGGAATTATTACAACATTTAAAGAATAATTACAAACCAAATTAGAGAGGGATGAGGAGAATATTACAACAAAATAAAAACCTCACAAACTCTCAAAAATAAAATAAAATAAAATAAAGAAACTTCATGTGCGCCGGAAAATATTTTGCTTGACGTAGGAAGAATGCTCCATTCTGTTCGGGGAAACTTATTTTTGCGGGAGCACTATTCATCCCGAGATACTATTCACTGCCGGAAGTTACTATTCATCATGACAATTACTATTCACCTTTCTTGATCGTTATTCATCTTACCAGGCATTTTTTCATCCGCTGTTACTATTCATCGCCGGAGGTACTATTCATCGATGGGGCTATTATTCATCGTCGGGGTTACTATTCACCGCCGGAAGTTACTATTTACCGCCGGAGGTTACTATTCACCACCGATCACTATTCATTTGGCGGGGTCACATCTTTTAACAAATTAGGTGGTTCGACCAACCATTTAAAGTGATAAAATTACAACAATTTATAAATAGCAAACTACAACATTTTATGTAAATTACAACGGTTTATATACAACAGTAAATTACAGCAAATAAAGTAGTAAAATTAGGTGGTTCAACCAACCATTTAAAGCGATAAAAAAATTATGAAAAACAATAAATAAAGTACTTAAACAAATTATATCACATTTTGAAATTAAATGAAAGTTTGCGAAAACTCACCTTTCGGGGACATGATGAATTTTCTGATTCACAAACTTCTTTGTGATTACCCTCAGTCTGTGGAATGTGTTCTCAATTCTCAGTCAAAATTTGGAATTACAACTTTAGCGGTTCCTTCTTTCTGATTCTTTTTCTCTCATAAATTCCTCGCACCAATCCCTTTTTTTTTATCTCTCTCCCAATTTTTTTGACTTCTTCTAATCTCTCCCTAGCCAAAATCCTCCTCTTTCCTTCTCTGATCTTCCCCCTTTTATAGAAAATAATTGTAAGAAAAAGACAAAAGAAGAAACGGTGGTGGAAGGAGTTGATTTCAAAGAGATGCACAGTGATTTTAAATGCACAGTAAAATTACTATGCACTTTACAATATAATAATATATAAAAGAGATTATTAGCATAATACATGTACAAATACCCAGAAAAATATATAAAACACACAAATACGTAAAATTAAAAATACATGGACTAATAAAATATATTTTAGTAGGCCAAATATGCAACATAATTTGACCAAAGCGGGTCTAAAGGCACAGAAAACAAAAAGACGCACGATGGGAGTGTAGTGAATTTTTTTTCAAAGGAGGAATAATACCCTTATATAATATAATATTATATATATACAAAAGTATGGTGTGTGGGTGAAACCAGGGTACTGAATAAATTTAATAAAATATTATATAATAATATAACATAATATATATATATATATATATACATAATAAAGGGAAAGAAAATGGAGAAGGAGTCTAAAATAATTTGGCAAAAACAGGTGTAAGACTAGGATTAAAGTTTATATTCCATCTTTTTACTGAGAATTTTGTGAGATAGCATATTCCTGTTTTCATCATTGAGTAATCAAAAGAAAGCGCCCAAGTCTTAGGGCCGGTCGAAATGGGGTGTCTACAGTTGCCCCTCTTTGACAGAGCTCAAAGTCATTTCATGACGTGAGTGAATGTCAAAGCCCAAAGCCGACCCTTTTGACAAGGCCGTAAGACTTGGGCAAGCAAACAAGATGCAATGCAAGTGGTTGAACCCGAAGGTTGCCTACGTATCCTTTTGCAAGGAATCAAACCAGCGTAGTTCAGGGGCAGAATGGAAGTGACATGCTCAAAATGAAGGGTCGCATGGGTTGCACGCATGCATTGAACCCTCTTCCCGAGGCTGTTTTATTGCTTTCTTAGCTTAGTTAATTTGCTTAACTAGTTAAGTGGTCTGTAATATTTAATTAGCTAGAATAGTTGATTATTTATTCGGGTTTGTATTATTTATTCGGTCTCTCTTAGAGAGAGAACATAATTGTGTAATAAGTGCGGGTGCGTGTGTGCATGTCTTCCAACCCCCCACTTCTTTCTCCCTTTTACTTACCTGCTTTTGATGGTTAGTACTAGGGCACGTTTCATTTAGCATACCTTATGCTATGCATGTGTGCATCATTCATTTGTATCGCATGCACCGAGCTCGGCGCATCATACTAACTGCATAAGTATTTCAAACCCAAACTTGAATACATGCTATTGGTTGCATTTCACATGCCATCCCTAGATTAGCCGAGCCTATTCTAGTTGCATTTTGTATGCGATGCATTAGTCATTTAACATAGACTTGGATCATACATTTGATTGCTAACAAGTTTCTTGTTTTGGCTTGGAGTACGATGTAAGTATTTATGCTTTAGCATCTCGCATGTATGTGAACGTTAACATGAAAGCATGCTTGCCATGAGGCTAACTGCTTAGTTGATTTACTGCCTGAATGCCTGTGGATGAAGGTTGGATTGTTTGCATTGGAATAATTCATTGAAATCCGTA
The DNA here is from genome assembly GCF_004153795.1 of Camellia sinensis. Lineage (NCBI taxonomy): Eukaryota > Viridiplantae > Streptophyta > Magnoliopsida > Ericales > Theaceae > Camellia > Camellia sinensis. The sequence goes on along the minus strand of NW_021026928.1, from coordinate 293,394 downwards.
TTTTAGCCTACTTAAGAGTACCAAACGTCAAATCATTTCCAAACAACGGATATGCGATGCTTTGTTCCAAATTAGGTGATCTAGTCTATACTTTTGTGTTGTGTGCATCACATAGTAAGATTAGCTAATTAATCGGAATAAGAACACGTGATGTTTTCAAAACTGGATATCATGGTTAGTAGAGGCCGATCTTTGATCAGGCGGGAGGGGGTGCTCATAGCTGACCTTCCCCAATCGTACCCAAGTTCCCGAGCCGAGGCAACTTTGGTGATGACGGACACGTGGACTTAGGCAAACGAGTCAGGGTTTCCTAAATTCCCCCATAAAAATATTTAGGTGGCGACTCTGTATCTGACAAAGCAGTCCATGTTTGGCACTTCTTTCTAAAAATCTGTTTTCCAAAATGATTTGCCGGATTTGGACTCTTTGGTGATTTATCAGTCTTGCATTGCACTTTACAAGATCAGATTAAGAACCGCGACATTTTGAGTCCGAACTGTATTAAGCCCCAAATAGAACGAAACGGGATTTCCCTTCCGGGACGTTCGAGGACATCCACACGCGGCCCTCACGGCATCTGATACACTGTAACCCACATACTGTTCACAGCGTTTATCACGGCCTTCATACACTGCACTCACACACTGTATTCTGTTCACAGCACTCATACACTGTACTCACACACTGTACTCTGTTCTGATACATCGCTCACGGCATTCATACGTTGTATTCACACACTGTATTCTGTTCTGATATACTGCTCACGACATTCATACACTGTACTCTCACACTGTATTCTATTCTATCTGCAACTGATGCATTTGCCATTTGTCATTTTCAGGCCCCGTTCCAGATGTCGGCTGCAGGGGGTGCTCCAGTAGGACCATCTACATCTGCCCGAGGAGGAGAGAGAGCAGGGTGAGGGACCACAGTACACCCCCGTACCAAGGCGGGGCGCACTCATGTTGGGAGCAGCTCATGGGCACCGATTCCGGATGACGATGAGTCCGAGACAGAGGTAGAGGCAGAGTCATCGGAGGATGAGACTGGAGATGATTCGGGCTCAAGCTCAGATGGTGGAGTCAGCGACGATGCTCCTGGACCTTCTTCCAAGAAGAGGACGAGGACAGACTCTCATGCTTGAGACTGTTCAACATTGATCTAGACTTTTGCTGCTTTTCTTCTTTTCCTGGCTTTATTTAGACATTTTTGTTGCTTTTCCCTTTTTGTTTTTCCTTTCTTTTTTTCTGGTGGATTGAGCACATTGTACTGCCGCTGGCAGGTTTTGTTTCCTTCAAAACTATGTACTTGAAAAGATGAGGGAATGAAACAAACTTTTTCCTAAAAAAGTGTTGCATCGCATATTTCATACATCGCATCGCATCATATTACATAACAATGTAATTGAATTGGAAATTGAACATGCATGTATCACCAGGTCAGGTAGACCAACGTAGCAACTTAACTCAATAAGCAACCATAAAACCTTGACAAGTTTACAACTCGATAAACAAAGAGCAACAACTCGATAAATAAAATTGCGACAACTTGGTAATCAAGTGAGCAACAACTCGATAGACAAATGAGCAACAAAATAAGCAACAACTCGATAAGCAAATGAGCAACAACTCAATAAACAAATGAGCAACAATTCGGCAAGTAAATGAGCAACAACTCGATAAGCAAATGAGCAACAACTCTATAAGCAAATGAGCGACAACTCAATAAGCAAATAAACAACAACTCGACAAGCAAACGAGCAACAACTCGACAAGCAAAATTGAAGTAACACAGGTGTGACTTTGCAAAATCAACACCGGAAGGCACTGGAAGTGGAATTAATCACAAGTCCCCGATATGTTCAACACATAGACTACTTATTTTGAATACACGGCTCGTAACACAGTACTCTGTTTATTTTGAACATATGGCTCATGCAGGACACTGCTGATTCTAAACACACAGCCCATTCTGAACATTGCTTATTCTGAACTCACAGCCCATAACACAGACCTTCAGATGGGTCCTGGTTCCACTGCTCTCACATGACCTAGGTTAAACCCTGCGGTTTTATGAAAGAACGAATTCTGTTTTGCACAAATGTAAAGAATGGCACAGCACTCTGAGCACAAAACAAACTTATTTTAAAATAAATAATGAGTTTTTGACCTGGTATTGAGCCTACGACTAAACACAGCAAAAGCGACTCAACCGAAAAACAAAGGGAAACCACCTAAACACGTCGAGTAACACTCGAAAAGACTCAAAACAAGAATCAAGATAAAACAAAGAGACACGACACTCAGACGCGCACAGGGAGCCTGTTTCTCTGGGTATTGTTTCCCACTCTTTATCACTTGTGATTCTCACATCACTTGGCACTCAATCTCTAGTTTTCTAAAAAAGCCCTTTTCTCACTTTTTCTCTCAACACACATCTCTCTATTCTTCAATCTCTCATTTTTTTCATCCCTCCCCTGGGTGGTTGATGGATAAGCAGGAAGTTGTGGGCTCTTGCCCTTGGTATTTGACCAGATTCTTATTCTTGTTCACAACAGTGAGTTTCTCCCACAGAGAGATTGTACTACAACTGGGTGTGTAGCAAATCTACAGCTGACATCGGTTGACGATGCTCCGCTGGGAACTTTGGACGTGATCAGATCTGTCCAGATGAGGGAGTGGAATATTTTGATCCATTTCAATTCGTGCTTTGCACCTAGTTTGATACCTCGTTGTTTGGAGGATAAGAGAGCTTTCAGCCGTTTATTGTTAGCTTCAATTGTGCCCTTTTCTGGCAGGTAGAGTGCCATTTTCTGGCAAGTAGAGTGCCCTTCCTAGCAAGTGGAGCGCCCTTTCTGGCGAGTATGTTGACAATGGGGAAAAGACAGAACACCTAACTCAACTGTGCCCCTAGTTCATCATTTTGACCATTTTTGTTTTGGTTTTCTACTAAAACAATTTTGACCAACATGAGAGTTAGATTAACACACTTGTTCAATTTTTTATTTGAAATCATGCAAGATAGGTTATGAGCACTGAAAATTTTTTTTTTTTGGGTCCAAGAAAAGGTCTAGTTTTAGAAAAATAATTTTCGAGAGAATCAGTCAGCCTTAGTAAAAATTCTCAAAAATTGTTTTTACAAACGGCCACTGCTCAATGTGCTCGGAACCTACTCTTGAGATGCACAACCTCAGATCTGAAGGAAAATTGCCCCTTGCTCGAAGAGAGCTGCATGGCAATGGAAAGTTGCCCCTTATTTGAATGGCACCGCAGCGCATTGAATGGCAACGGAAAGTTGCCCCTTGTCTGAATGGCACCACAGCGCATTGTAATCAGTCCTTAGAGCGATGAACACAACCAAATTCTCGGACACAGAGAAGGCTAAGATGATCAAAACCATTTCATGGACACAATCAATTTCAAAGTGTTTGTGGCTGGACTTCAGAATGAAGTTGCCTACGTATCCCAAACATGGGAATCAAGCCTAACGTAGTTTAGGGTTATGGTACACTCGGGTATTTAACCTCTACTTTTGCGCTCTGACTTTTGCCAAGGCCGCCCTTCCGGGTTTTCAACCTTGCGAGCTATGTTTTTCTCTTCTTTTTTTTTATTTCTTTTCATTTCTTTTTTTCTTTTTTCCTTTTCTTTTCTTCTTTTTTCATTTTCATTTTTTTTATCTTTGCATTTTTTCTCTTTTTTTTTTCTTGTTCTTTTCTTTGCTCTAACTTTTGCCTGGGTCGCTCTTCAGGGTTTTTGGCCCAGCGAGCCTCTCAAGGGTAAAAGTGTAGCTCTGTCCATGTTGAATGGTTTGAGATCCTGAAGTCATCTGAATCCAGGAGGACGGCTGTTGTTCGCTGACGATGAAGGAGTCCATCCAATGGAGGCTGAATTTGTCCCTAGTGTCGTGGATCGGAACTCAGTTTTTCTTCAGCAATACTTTATTCTTTCCTCCCTCTGGGTTCGAGCACATCTGACATTTTTGCCCCTAGTTCCAGGGGCACTTCTGATCTAGCTTTTCAAGCTTCCTTTTGATCATATCTGATATTCTCGCCCCTGATTCATGGGCTACTCCTGATTTGGCCGCACGGGCCATACATCGTGGTTAGCCGTTGAACATTCTGAATCTAAGTTCAAGGTTTGAAAGTGAGGGATCGAGTCTCGAGGCTGAAAGCGATCCTAAGCTGCACGATCTCAAGAGTGATTCCACATAGGTCTTCACAGGACTGCGTAAAAACATTTTTTTGAAAATTTTTAAGAAAGCGACAAATTGCTCGCGCTGGAGACAATGTAGAACCAATCTGGATCTAGCCAGGGTCCTTCTCAGTACTCACACTAACAAGCATGATTTCAATCATTAAGGGCTTAACATGCCTTTCTTTCTCTCAGTTGATCAAATTTTGCAAAACTCGAGGAATTGCTTTCTCTTTGTTTTCACCGCAGTGTTCAAAAGTTTTGAAAAACTTAGGTCAATGCAATGATTTAAAGGTTTAGAAGAGCAGGTGAGATGGACTGCCGTTTCACTCAAATTTGCTGGCACACCAGGCGCAAGGCAGAAGCAAACACAAGAGTGTGAAAATTCACTGCTGTTCCATTCATAACTTCTGGCGTAACTGGCTCCAAGACAAAAACAGACTCAAGAGAAAGCAAAAAGGCAAATACAAAACAAAACAATGATGCCCGAGGGAACACCCCCGGAATCACCTGACTCTAACAAAACAGGATTGACTCGATACAACAAGACAGACTCAATAGGATTGACTCGATACAACGAGACAAACTCAACAGGTTTGACTCAATACAATAAGATAGACTTAATACCCAAGTCAGAAAGTACAAAAACCAGCATTCACAAATGCTCAAAACAGTGCGTGCCATACGTCACATCTGGAGTAAACTGAGTGCCGCCTGCAGGAGGTTCATCCCCCGATCACATAACAACACAGGTCCAGAGTGCGCGAGGGATATCAGACCCTTCTGAAGCTATGGTTCCAGGACTACCCCTAGCAAAAGAGAAAATAGACAGCACCTCAGCCTGATTTCACCAAAACAGATATGAGCAAATCTGAATGATTGTACTTTTTACTGAATTCTGCCCAAAATTCTGCCTGTAAATGGATATCCTCAGCTAAAATTGATTCCACCAAATACTGATGCCCGCGGGCCTGATACTCAGACTTGCGAACTGATACACGCATTCCCAGTAGAGACACACTCTAAAAGCACATAGCAAGCAAGCGAGAGCCAAAACACACCTATGGAGGGGTAGGGTTTCCCTGTCCTATTTTGCCAGGAGCTAGGGTTTCACTACGCACGCAGCGGTTTCAAACAACCTATAATCGGGTAAGCAACCTGTCCTAGGTTGGGATGGTCACTATGGATTCCGAATATGCACTAGGTCGAATGGTCAAAAAGGGTGCCCCGGTAAAAATCAGAGTTTGTGTTCCCATCGTGGCAGAGCCCGTAACCGGTCAGCCTTATGGCACGCTTTTCAAAGCGAGCCTCCGACAAATCGTTCAGGAATAGCAGATGGAAAACACGGTGTCCTAGGCATACCAATGCACATGCAATGCAAAGAAACACATGAGTGTAGTCAAAACAAGATATCATGAGTTCGAGTCAAGTTCTCTAACTCCCCAGCAGAGTCACCAGAAACTGTAGACGTCCCCGAACGTCCCGAGAGGGAATCTTGTTTTGTTCATTGGGGCTCACTACAGCTCGAACTCAAATTGTCACGGTTCTTAATCTGATCTCACAATGTGCGATGTGAGATTGATAAATCACCAAAGAGTCCAAATCCGGCAAATCGTTTTGAAAAATAGATTTTTAGAAAGAAGTGCCAAACATGGACTGCTTTGCCAAATATAGAGTCGCCACCTAAATGTTTTATTTTTGGGAAATTTAGGAAACCCTGACTCGTTGCCTAAGGCCACATGTCCGTCGTCACCAAAGTTGCCTCGGCTCGGGAACTTGGGTACGATTGGGGAAGGTCAGCTATGAGCACCCCCGCTCGTCCGATCAAAGATCGGCCACTACTAAACATGATATCGAGTTTTGAAGACATATGTGTTCTTATTCCGGTTAATTACCTAAAATTTACTATGTGATGAGCACAACACACAAGTATAGACTAGATCGCCTAATTTGGAACAAAGCATCGCATATCCGTTTTGTTTGGAAAATTGGGGTGTGCTACTCTCGAGCAGGCTAAAACATGGATTTCAATGAATTGATCCAATTCAAGTAATCCAACCTTCACCCACAGGCATTCAGATAGTTATATCATATAAGCACATAGTCTCACGGTAAGCATGCTGTCATGTTAACACTTACACACATATGCAAGATGCTAAAGCATAAATACTCACAATGTACTCTAAGCCAAAACAAGGAACATGTTAGTAATCAAATGTATGATCCAAGTCCATGTTAAGATGGCTAATGCATCGCATACAAAATGCAACTTAGAATCGGCTCGGCTAATCTAAGGATGGCATGTGAAATGCAATAACTCGATACACGTATTCAACTTGGAATTTGAAATACTATGTAGTTAGTATGATGCGCCGAGCCCGGTGCATGCAATACAGATGAATGATGCAAACATGCATAGCATAAGGATGCTAATTGAAACGTGCCCTAGAACTAACCATCATAAGCGGTTAAGTAAAAGAGAGAAAGAAATGGTGGTTGGAAGACATGAATCACACACACGCACGCTTATTACAAAATTGCCCTCTCTCGGAGGGTCCAAAGGAATAATACAAATTAATTAACTAACAAGCTAATTAAATATTACAGACCCTTAATTAATTAAACCAATTAATTAAATTACTGAAAGCAGTAAAACAGCCTCGGGAAGAGGGACAAATGCATGCACGCTCGGTTCCGCTCGGAAACCCACCACCATGTCACATGTTGCCTCTATTTATAGTGCTCTGCACCTCTGAGGACTGTACAAGTTTCCAGGATGTTTCTGAACCACTCCCTGATCACTATGGGAGGTCACCGACCAAGAGGAAACACCACCGGCCATGGAATTATGGTCATCGACCAAAAATTAGATCACCGGCTGGGTATTTATAGTCGGCCGGCACTGAAAGTTGCCAACCGGCCATTTATTCCTGCAGAAGACTGGTTTACTGCAACAGGGGACAGACAAGACATGACAATGCATTTTCAAAGCAATTTATGCACCACCACCCTCCTCAGCATGTTTGAAACTTAGAGGAGTGTAGGCCTCGACCCTCAGGCCACCAATCACGCATTTCAATGCGTGATGGCCCAAGATGCCAAGTTGTGCAATTTCAATATCAAATGCAATGCACACAAACACACAATAGAAGACCCTAACCTCTATCATAAATGGTCAAGAGGCAAGGGATGCAAACATGCTCAATGCTATGCAACCTAAACATGCAAGCTAAGCATGCAATATGAGCATGTGAACAAGCATGCAAACATGCAAGTATGTAACAAGTATGCAAGCTAACAAACATGCAAGATGCAATTTAAACATGCAAACATGCAAGACATGCAACAACATGTTAAGCAACTTAATCAAAGATGCATGCCAAATGTAATATCACTTAAACATGCAACAACATCTTAATAGGCCAAGTATGCAACAACATTCAAGGCAGGCATGCAACAACATGCAAAGGAATGACTTAAACCAATATGGACAGCTCTCAAATAGGTCCAAATCAGCAGCCAAAATGCTATCAAATGAAGGACAAAAGTACATACAAACAAGCATGCTAAATGGTCCAACACTTAAGCAACGAAAGGCAACTTTTAAGTATACTTAAAAGGGACAAACATGGACAAATGGAAATCATTTTAATGCTCTGAAAACATGCAAAGGATGACGCCAAATCAACCTAACAATGCAAACAAGTCATGCACAAAAAGCTTGAAACTAGCCCGAAGGCTCAAACCATGGTCATGTGACACATGAAGCAAATGACCAAAGTGGACCAAAATAGTTCCAAATCATGCCAAAGTAAGCCTAAAACATGCAATGGCCAAAGCTAAAACAAACTAAAACTAAAGGGGCAAGGCATGAGGCATACAAGGCCACCAAAGAGGTGTTACACTACACCTAAGACAACCAAACATGGCATGATTTAGAGAACCAAAATCAGAGATACAACATGCTAAAATGAACCCAAAAACCCACTTAGATGGCATCTAAATGGCCTAAGTCTAAAGGCATGCACAATGACCCAATCATGAAGCATAAAACACCAATCTTTTAAAGCATTAAAGAAGTGATAAGATGCAAGCATGTGAGCATGAAACAAGGACTGAAATATCAGAACTAATGGTGTCAAACCACTGAAATGATACAAAGAGAGCATGGTAGAGGAGCCAACACTCAAAGCATACAAGCTAGGATGCATGGTAGCTATACAAACCAAGCCATGGATGACCCAAACAACCAAAATTAGACCTAAAGCATGCCAAAACATGCATAAAAACTTCATGGAGTCCGGCCAAAACAAGTAAGCATAGTGGTCTAAATGCTTGGTGCATGTTAAGGCAAAATCAAGGGATTACAAGACAAGTATACATAGCATGTATGGCACGTCTAAACCAACTTTGGACAGAGGTAAATCATGGAAAAATAACACCAAATATCAACTAAGACATGGCCAACATGAACTTAAGCAAGGTGCTCACACATGAGGCAAATATGACAAGTGTTGAAGACAATAAGGAGAGGGGATGGCCCTCTCCTTCTTAGGATCTCAAAACACCATTCCCACCACCAAAATCCCTCAGGATTTCAGTGGTGAGAAGGCCAATACAAGGTGGTCCCGGAGCTCACAAAAAAAGGCACAAAAATGAGGCCAAACAAGGCCTAAGAGGGGGTAAACAAACCCAAACACCAAAGTGATCTTAAACAACTATTTTAATCACTTAAAAATAGAACTTTTATCCGTTATAACTTAAGCTTAAAAACAGATGCAAGATTGGCTAAAAGCTTGTACAAAAATGGGGAAACTAAAGCAAGAACACTCACCCTTGTAGACCTTCTTCAAGAACAATGGTCCAGCAGGTTTTTTGAGTTTAAAGCAACCCAAGAATACCAAAATCAACCTCCAAGGACCTTAGCTCTAAGAGGATGGTGTAATGCTAGGTGTTTGTGGGCAAAAGTATGAACAAAACAACCTTATACACACACAAATATGTAAAGAGAGGGAGATATAGAGATAGATAGATACAACTATTTCTAACCTAATTCTCTGAACCTTGGAACTCTTGAGGAGGGAGGAGAAGCTCCCTCTTTATAGAATTCCAATCTTGCAAAGCTTCCAAAACAAGCTAAGCAAGAGACAAATCCCTCCATACACGTGTATGGAGGGGGGCATTGTGGATGCAGCTATCACAGCTAGCATAAAATATCTGCCAAAAGCAGATGAACAGTGGTCGCCCCAAAAATGCAATTGACCAAAAAAAGATAGCCGGCCGGCCATCTATAGTGCCGGTAGCAACAAAATTTGGCCGGTGGCCTCAAGCCATGGCCGGTGAGGTGTGGGGATGGCCAACAAGTCATTTCCCGCCCTCAAAAGCAAAACAACAAGTGTTTGGTACAAAACCAAACACAAAACAAGCAAGTCGAGAGATCCTATGGCAAGGCGCATAGACGAGACCTCTGGGAACTCAAAACGAACACGAACATGGATGATCACCGAGTGTTCAAACGGTGACGTCCAAGTCTTGAGGACGGTCAAAAATAGGGTGTCTACACTCACAAACCACTCTTGGCAACTCAACCCCGGTCTCATCACACTCACTATTCACAAGGCTAGCGAGAAGACCACTAAGCTCACTCCGCCCTCGCGGATCATACACCAGTGGTAACACACTACCAACCTGATCCCCCAAGAAATGGAAACAATCCCCGCTCAAGGTACATACTGTGACCCTCTAGCGGTAACAATCAATAACAGCCCGGTATGACGATAGCCAATTCATACCCAAAATCACATCAAAACCTGACATAGCCATAACTACAAAAGAAAATAGAAGTCGGTGGTCGACGACCTCTATATCACAGCCCCGACACCCATGTTTCAAAATCAACTCACCCTCAACAAGTGACACAACACAAATAGGAGATGCTAACTGTGCCAACTCCAAACCCAAAATAGATATAAATGCAGCTGATATAAAGGAATAGGATGCACCCGTATCAATCAACACACTGGCAACCGAGTTGCAAAACAAAAAGGTACCTCTCACAACAGATGAAGCCAGTACTAGATCCTGTGCGGTAACAGCATACACGCGCCATGAAGGTCCCTGATCTACCTGCTTACCTCTCCGGGCAAAGGACTACTGCACAGACTGGGACGATGAAGGCCCCTGCTTGGCCCCCGAGGCCTGAACTGACTGAGCTGGCTGAAAACTCTGCTTCTGCCCAGATGCACCAGAAGTGCCACTCAACTGCGGGCAAAACCTCTTCAGGTGCCCCGCCTGACCACACTGGTAACAAGAGAGCGGCTGGCCTCTGCCCTGACTCTGGCTCTGAGGTCGAGCTGAAGATGAAGTTACTCTCTGCCCTCCGCCCTTCTGCGGGCAAGCTGGAAACTTGTGGCCCAACTGAACACATTTGTAACAGGTGATGTCTCCCTGACTACCTCTCCCAGAGCCTGCACTCGGCACTGGAAAGGTCGATCTAACAAATGCACCCTGGGATTGCTGAGGGTTAGAACCCCTATGCCTCCTACCGTCCCCCTGACCATCCTGACTCCTCTTGGAGCCCCTCATCCTCCTCCTGCATCATAATCTCCATATGGACCGCAGTATCCACAAGACGCCCATAATCCCAGGTCATAGAACCCCCAACTCTCATCTTGAGGCCATGCCTCAACTTCCTCTCAAGATCGATACAACGACGTTCTTCAAAAGCCACAAGCTCAGGTGCGGACCTGGATAAGCTAGTTAATGCGGCCTCAAACTCGGCCACTGATAAACTCAGCTGCTTAAGCTGGTAGAACTGATCTCTCAACTTCTCACTGACAGCTGCAGACAGGAACTTCTCCTGGAAAGCATCTACAAAAGCCTCCCATGTACCACCAACACGACCTCTCATGAACTTCCACCACTGACCCGCATCCCCCTTAAGCTGGAAAGATGCCAAGGTCACCTTCAATGCCCCGTCTTCAATGCCAATCATCTCAAACGTCTTTGTCATCTGTTCGAGCCATTCATCCGTCTTAAGTGGCACTTTTGGATCCCCAATAAACTCATCCGGATTAGACCAGAAGAACTCCCTCTTCAGAAAGGAAGCCCTACATCAACAATCTGGGCCTGAACTGGATTCTCAGCTCTAAGAATGCCTATGGATTCCCTCATAGCTCCTGCTATCTCGCGGGCTAAGGCACCCATGGCCTGCTGACCCACTGGCTCGGCCACATTGGCCTGACCAACACCCTTCTGCTACGCCGGAATCTCATCCGGTATAGGTATCTCCTGCCTCCTAGGCCTACCTCGCCTACCACCACGTCCTCGTCCTGATATCCTAATAAAGGTAACGAAGAACATTAGCACATTCACAAATGTGCCGAAGCTATTACACTAGCGTCCTAATGCATGGACAACAGTAATTCACTCCACGTAAGCACATAATCACATAAGCACCTATGAATTTCATTTTTGGATAATGATAGTCCCGAGGCGTTATTGGAGTTCCGGTTAGAAACAGCATTAATCAAGTGCCTTTCTAACAAGACTCACAGAAATCCAAGGATCCAATCAACATCCTAGAAACTAAATCACGTACCCAAATAGTCACATAAACATGTTATCACATAAGCGTATAACACTACATCTAAGTCTCTAATAAGCGAGACGAACCCATTGTGGTACTAACCACTTCCCGCGTACCCAAAGTATTCGAACCCGGTACGCTCTGATACCAATCTGTAACGCCCTCAAAATAAACCCATAAATCATGCATTCGCGACATCCATAAACATAAGATAAATAAATATATTTCTATTCATCAGAGTATTTAGTCCAAAAGTATTACATGTTGACAACAAAAGTAAATGCCCTACGGGCTTACAGCTTTCCAAGTCAATACTTGGTTACAAAAAGAGTGAGTGCTAACTCAAAACAGATAATAAGCCCTTGGCTTGATACACGTGTAATACAAAAAGGTAATCACAAAAGATGTCCCAGCCACTAAGCCTCTCAAGCTACGTCCTTGGAGGTAGCATAATACATGTACCTGAAAATGATGTCCCATATAGGGTGAGCCAACGCCTAGTAGAGATATGCAAAACATAATATGAGCAATAACTAAAACATTAGCATCTGATAAATGTTTAACTCACATAAATCAATTCATAGTCCATTTCAATTACATGAAAAATGTGTCCATGTTTGATTCCATTTTCCATTTCTTATTCAATTTCTCAATTCATAACTATGGCTCAGAACTTGGCCAAACAATTTAAATGAGATTACATCTCATATCAACAGCGCTTCTATTTCAATTGAGATAACAACTCAAATTAAACACTTCATACTTCACAATAGATACACATAATTGCTGCATCAATCTCAAATAAAACACTTCCGTACTTCATATATGATACACAGATTTACTGTATCAATACTTCAATAGATACACATATTTGTTGTATCGATGGAGTCCATCCCCTATCTCCTCCCAAACAAAATTCGGTTTAGGAGTCCATCCCCTATCTTCCCCTAAACCATGGAGTACATACCTTATCTTCTCCCACACAATACAATGTATATAAACACATATCATATACATAATCAATCAATACATAAATTTGATGTATTATTCCAACCGTCATATCTGATGACATATTCAATTTATTAGTTTTAGTTTGCCTAATCATCATGCATTGTCTACAACAATCAAGACTATCCTCCATCGATAGCCCAAAGCAATTATTTCTAAACAGATAATAAATGCCTCGACAGATATATAATTTCCACATTTTCAAAGTGAGCGGTTAATAAATCTAACTTCACCATTCTATCTCATAATGAGCCAATTTCATTATTTCCACCTCAATTTCATAATTCCATGATAAATGTCATTAATTACACTAACGACCCAAATATACCAAAACATGGCATTTTCCCTTTTTCCTCAATATTGACCCAAAGGCTCAAATATTATCAACAACATCAATAACCTCCCCTTTTAGACTCAAAACACATATGCTTGAATCAAAGAACAAAACCCCTCTTTCCAATACAACACATTACAAACCCTAACTTCCCAAATCAGACCATTTATACAAAAGCTCAACCTTTAGGTTAAAGCTGATAAAGATGAGTAGGAATCCCTACCTCAAATTCGGAGCTCAAAGGAAGAAGATGAAGAAATCCTGAAGTGCTCAAAATCAAGAAATTTTCAGATTGATAGGAAGCCCACACCAAGCTCTACACTTTTTGTAAAGGCTCAAGGGCAGGGGATCACTCTGACTAGATCATATCCTAGAGAGAAGGTAGAGTTTTAGAGTGAGGTGCTCTCCAATGGTGGTTTTCGAAAAGTAAGAGAGAGAAAGGAAATCAAAAAGTGATCCAAAAAGTGAAATCTCGAAGTGTTATAAAAGTCGCCCCGCTCGAGTGTGGAAACCCCGCTCGAGCGTTAGACACAGACTCACCCTCGAGCATCGGATGCACACTCACAGAAGTTTTGCAAACCATGGTCCCCGCTCGAGCGTCAAACTCCCCACTCGAGCGGAGGAAGAAAAACGAAGGGTCATGCTCGAGCGTCAAAATCCCCGCTCGAGCGTCTAAAGACCTGCAGAGAAAAATACTGGGAGATGAAAAATCACGCTTGAGCGTCAAAACTCCTGCTTGAGCGGAGAAGCAAAATCAAAGGGCCCGCTCGAGCATCAAAAGCCCCGTTCGAGCGTAAAGGCCAAATTCTGGGCATCAACTTTTGGTTTCAAAGCACAACCAACCTGTTTCAAACCTGCCCAACACAAGCCAAGACTCAAATACAAAGAGTAAATGATGGAAATGAGAATGAGACAACAACACATCCACGGAATCGAGTCCAGAATACAATAAATAAAGAGAGGAAAAACCAGGATCGCTATACATGGACACCCCCAAGTAGACTCCAAGATTAAGCACCACTTTAAAGTGGAAAATTGACTCCAACATATACCATTCCCTAGCACCAAAATTGGGACTTTGGTACAACTTCGATTTGTTAATGTTAATCCTTAAGCCCGTTTGTTTACAAAACACATTTAACAACCATTGCAAATACCATACTTCCTCCCCCTTAAATTGCATAAAAAAAAAACAATCATCTGCAAACATCAAACGGGAAATTGGAGGTGAATGCCTACTGATGGCAATACCCTTACAAATACCCTAATAAGCAAAATGAGCCAATCCCTCAGATAATGCTTGCATGACTATTATAAATAAATAAGGCGACAAAGGATCCCCTTGCCTCAATCCAGCTTGTGGAGTAAACAATTCTGATGGTTGGCCATTTAGAAGGATGGAAAAAGAAACTATTCACACACATTGATGTACCAACTGGATCCATCTTCCACTAAACCCCATACGACGAAGGATGGAAATTAAGAAATTTGTAGCGACCCTAATTTTCTTAAGTCATTATTTATTATTATTACCATTATTATTATCTTATTTTATTTTTGACTTTATTAATTACGTGGTTACATGAAAATTTATTGTGGTATTTAATGAATTTAATGTGGTAATTAATTAATTTAATGTGTTATTTAATTATATAAAGTTAATCTAAATATTTAAATATTTATATTTGTTATATAAAAAAAAAAAAGGTGTTATATATAAAT
>NW_021026928.1:258598-275544 GCF_004153795.1 Camellia sinensis | reverse complement strand
AAATTACTAAACAACCATGAACAATGACTAAAAGATTAGCAATTGATAGATGGCCAATACTGATACATTCACATAAATCCACTATTTATGTCATACGGCTTACGAGTCCAGTTACCTTTTCATTTTCCCTTTTTCAACAGATAAGCATATTAGCTCTATCAATTAACTCAACAGATTATGTATAACAACAATATCCCACATTCACAGATAAAGCATATAAGCTATATCCACATTCTCAACAGATATGTATGACAACAATATCCCACATTCACAGATAAGCATATAAGCTATATCTATACTTCACAAAGATAAGCATATAAGCTTTATCTTCACTTCTCTAGACAAGCATATGAGCTGTATCTACGGAGTTCATCCCCTATCTTCTCCCAACACTATCCGGTTAGAGGTACATCCCTATCTTCCCCTAAACCGCGGGAGTACATCCCCCATCTCCTCCTCTACACATAACGTGTACAAATACATTGGTTCTATATACAATCACTCAATACATACAGTCAATGTATTCTATTCAACCGTCAAATTCCATGACACATTCCATTGATTAGTTTCCGTTTGCCTAATCATCATGCATTGTCTACAACAATCAGGACTATCATCCACCGATAGCCCAAAGCAGTTATTTCTAAATAGAAAATAAATGCAACAATGGATATTCAATCAACATTTCATTTCGGTGGTGACAAATAGTTCGCCTACACCCTTTAACCCCATATATTCCCAATCTCAACAATTCCATTTCATTTCCTCATTTCATCATTAATTATCTCAATTAATCAACAATGTATTAGGTCATTTTTCCATAATTACCACTTCAACCCTTAGGTCCATTTTTATCAATGATTCAACATTTCATCCATTTCTCTATGCCAAACTTGCATCTAGGTTTATAATGAATAAAACCCCAAACTTTTGTAAAATAACACAAAAGCCCCCAAACTTTCACAAAATTACCCAAACCAACCCAACATCTCAAAATACCAAAATTAAAGACAAAATACATAGAGAGGAGTAGGATATCCCTACCTCAACTACTGGGCTGTGGCTCACCCTATATGGGAATATCATTTTCAGGTGCAGGAAGCATGCCACCTCCAAGGACATAGCTTGGGAGGCTAGAGGCGGACATAGTGTAGTTGTTTTACTTTTGATGTATTACATGTAACTTCAAGCCAAGGGCTTAATGTGTAAACGAGTTAGTACTCTTTTGTTGTAACCAAGTGTTAACTTGGAAAGCTGTAAGCCCATAGGGCATTTGCTTTTGTTGTTAACATGTAATACTTTTTGTAATGAAACTCTAATGTATAAAAGAATGTGGTTATTTCTTATATCAATGAATGTCTTATTTGATGGGTTTATTGTTATTATTTTGAGGGCGTTACACGTGTTGAGACCCCTTTAGGAGGGGCAGTTACTCTTTATGAGATGTGTAAAGATTTTGAGATTGATTTTGCGGGTAGAGTCTTGCATGCAGACCTAATTGTGTTAGGGTTTGAAGGGTTCACAATTATTTTGGGTATGGATTGGCTGGGAAAATACTTTGTAACTCTAGATTGTGCTGGAAGGACTGTAAATATAGATATTCCTGGTATGCCACGGCTTACCCACACTTCTAGCGATGGAGAAGAGTCGGTGATGGCGAGTTTTCTGTACTCGGTAGAAATTCCTAAGCAGGATATTAGTGAGGTAGATGTGGTGCGTGAGTTTGAAGTTGTATTTCAGGAGATACCTGGACCTCCACCTCGACACGTAGTAGAATTTCGCAGTGACTTAATGCCAGGAACTGCACCAATTTCTAAGGCGGCATACAGAACGGCGCCTAAAGAGCTTGTGGAGATGAAGAAGCAGTTGGAAGAGATGATTTAGAAAGGGTTCATTCGTTTAAGTAACTCCTCGTGGGGAGCACTCGCGATCTTTGTCTCTAAGAAAGATGGCACTCTCCGCATGTGCATAGATTATAGAGAGCTAAACAAGGTGACTATCAAGAACAAGTATCCGCTACCTAGAATTGATGACTTGTTTGATCAGTTGAAGAGGGTCGTCATGTTCTCTCAGTTTTATCTCAGAACAGGTTACCATCAGATGGGTGTGTCAGAGGAAAGTATACCGCTTACTGCTTTTCAGACTCAATATGAGTTGTACGAATTTCTTGTAATGCCTTTTGGTTTGACCAATGCTCCTGCTTATTTCATGGACTTGATGAATATAATTTTTCAACCGTATCTAGATAAGTTTGTGATTATCTTTATAGATGATATCCTGTTGTATTCTAAGAATGAGGAGGAACACAGAGAACACTTGAAAGTCGTGTTGCAAACTTTGAGGGAGCAATAGTTATACGCTAAGTTCAGTAAGTGTCACTTTTGGGAGAAAGAAGTTCAGTTTTTGGGACATGTTGTGTCCAATCAAGGGATATCGATAGATCCTGAAAAAGTTGTTGCGGTTAAAGAATGGAAGCAGCCCACGAACCCTACAGATATGAGAAGTTTTTAGGACTAGCTGGTTATTACAGAAGATTTATAGAGAAGTTTTCCACTATTGCAGCACCCATGACCAAGTTGACCTGCAAGAATGTGAAGTTCATATGGACAGATGATTGTGAGAAAGCTTTCCAGGAGTTAAAGAAGCGGTTGACTACAGCAACGATGTTAACTATACCGATACAAGGGAAAAAGTTAGTAGTGTTTACTGATGCGAGTGGAACTGGGTTGGGATGTGTATTGATGCAGAATCAGAAGGTTGTATCTTATGCTTCTCGACAGCTAAGACCTCATGAGAGACGGTACCCTACTCATGACTTAGAGTTGGTAGCGGTTGTTTTCACGTTGAAAGTGTGGCGACACTGCTTGTTTGGGGAGCACTTTGAGTTGTACACAGATCACAAGAGCCTCAAATATCTCTTTTCTCAAAAAGAGTTGAACATGAGGCAACAAAGATGGGTTGAATTTATTAGTAGTTATGATTTCGAGATCCTTTACCACCCAGGGAAAGGAAATGTAGTCGCTGATACACTTAGTCGACAACATGAGATTATGGCTTCTTTGATGATTCAAGAATGGAAGTCCTTGGAGTTAATTTCGATGCATGATATTCAACCAATAAAGAGTGCTGAGAGGGCATACATTGGGTCATTTGGATTTCTTTTGTTTTCTTGAGCTTAGGGTTGATATTAGTTTATGTATTTATTATTTTTTTTATGACTTTAGTATTGGAATAATTTGGCATGGTTTGTAACCGTACTTTATTTAAGTTGTGTTGACTAGTTATTGTTACCTTGATATTGAGGTATTGGTTAGTTATGAATTTATGGTGGATGGTTTGGTTTGCGTTTAGTTTTTTTGTTTCACCCCTGAGATTTGGATGATGGAATATTGATTAGGGTTAGTTTTAATATAATATTTAGATGATGTCCATAGGTCCCGATATACCATTCACCCTGGTGGGACTAAGATGTATCATGACCTGAAGAGAACGTTTTGGTGGGAAGGTATAAAGAAAGAAGTAGGAGAGTATGTTTCTCGATGTTATGTGTGCCAGCAGGTTAAGGCAGAACATCAACGACCGTTTGGATTGTTGCAGCCTCTTGAGATCCCTACTTGGAAATGGGAGTGCATCGCTATGGATTTCGTAGATGGATTGCCGCAGTCTAAGCGTGGCAATGAATCTATTTGGTTGATAGTGGATCGACTCACCAAGTTTGCTCATTTTATTCCTATTAGTGTTCACCGAATTGCGGCTAAACTAGCTAGGCTGTATATTCGGGAGGTGGTGCGACTTCATGGCGCATCCGTTTCTATAGTTTCGGATCGTGGTCCGGTGTTTGTGGCAGAGTTTTGGGAGAGTTTTCAGCATGCTTTGGGTGTTAGGTTAGACTTGAGCACAGCTTATCATCCCCAGACAGATGGGCAAACTGAGCAGGTAAATCAGATCTTGGAGGATATGTTGAGAGCTTGTGTCCTCGATCTTGGTGGTAGTTGGGAAGAACACTTGCCATTGTTGGAGTTTGCTCATAATAACAGCTATCACTCAAGTATCGGGATGGCACCTTCTGAGGCTTTGTATGGAAGGCCATGTCGATCAACTACATGTTGGATGGAGGTAGAAGATGCACCATTGTTAGGGCCAAGGTTGGTGAGATTAGTGATGATCTAACATATGTGGTGCAACCGGTTACTATTCTAGATCGGGATGTAAAGCAGTTGCGGCGCAAGAAAGTGAACTTGATGAAAGTGCATGGAGCGAAGATGAGAACGATATTACCTGGGAGTTAGAAGAAAAAGTTCGGCATATGCACCCATAACTTTTTGCCTAGTACTTTCTCCTATTGAATCTCGGGACGAGATTCTTTTGAGGTGTATATATTGTAGCGACCCTAATTTTCTTAAGTCATTATTTAATATTATTACGATTATTATTATCTTCTTTTATTTTTTACTTTATTAATTACGTGGTTACATGAAAATTTAATGTGGTATTTAATGAATTTAATGTGGTAATTAATTAATTTAATGTGCTATTTAATTATATAAAATTAATCTGAATATTTAAATATTTATATTTGTTATATAAAAAAAAAGAAAAAAAGAGAGAGGTGTTATATATATATATATATATATAATCTTATATTTATATTTATATATATTATAATTATGTTGTATTGTATAATATAATATATTATAATGGTTTATTAAGTTAGAATAGGATTAGGTTTTAGTATAATATTATATAAAGTGAATTAGGTTAGATTATGGATCAGGGAAATCAAAGAAAAGAAAAGTGAATTTGCAAGGTGAAGGCAGCCGTGGGAGAGAGAGAGAGAGAACAGTGAGGGACGCCGAGAAAGAAAGGGGAAAAGGAAGAAAAGATTAGGGTTTTGTTTTGGTGACTCCATAAATCTTCTAAATATTTCTTTGATCTTCAAACTAATATTGTGAGTACAAAACCCACTTCCCTTGATTTATGATTAATTCATTGTTTTATTTATTTATTTATTTTTATTTGTTTAATGTTAGTTTGATTTTGTTTTTACATAAAGATGATAGATTAATTTTAATTATTTTGATTAGTTGTGGATGTAAGATTTAGGGTTTATAGATGATTGATTGATTTTAATTACCTTATTTTGATTAGTTTGTTATGCAAGGTTTAGGTTTTTATATGGATTGATTTTATGATTGTAATCACACTCATGATTATATAAAATTAAAAAACTTAGAATCCATAGATATTGGTTAGAGGATGGATTGATTCGTTGTTTTTATTTATTTATTTTTATTTGATGTTGGATTGATTTTTGTATTTGCATGTAGATGATGGATTGATTTTAATTATTTTGATTAGTTTGTATGCCATGTTTAGGATTTTTATGGATTTATTTTATGGTTATAATTACACTCATGGTCAATATGAAATTAAAATTAATTAAGAACCTATAGATAAATTCCTTATACTCCACCATGACTCCATGGGATTGTTGTTTTTTTTGAGTGATGGTGAGAAGTGTATAAAAAAAAAAAGTGGATTATGAGATTTATTTGAATGCCTTAGGCTCGCATTGTTATGTTTATTCTCATGTGTGAGATGTTGTGTATATATATATTGTTGCCTCGTTCTCATGAGTAGACGAGTGCTTTGATTTGCGCGCGTACGTATATGTAACCATCCGGGAAGTGTGAGTCAAACTCGGAGATATCCCCGTAAGTTTGGCTTCAGAGCGGTGTTAGGTATACGGGAGGCAATGAGTATATGTGTAGGCGGAAGGGGAGGGCCGAAATGGTGGAGTTAAGCAACAAAGAATTTAATTATGAATTTTTAGTATAGTGTGTATGGTACTGATATGTACATGAAAAAAAAAAAAGTAAACGATCTTGATATAGAATTTGAGCAGAAGCATGTATACGTGATTCTAGACAACTTTTGTGTTTTAGCTTTTTATTAAAAAAATCGATTAGAACATATAATCGGATGATCTTGATTATTGTCGTTTGATTCAATTTAGCAGGAGATTTTAGAGGCTGTTTTAACCCAGAAACGAGCTCATTTTTTATTGGTTCCGCAAGAACTAAAGTAAAACATTATTCTGCACACTTTTCATGTTTTAAAATTTTTCGAAAAAAATCATCTTAGGGCAGTTTTTGTTCGTTTCCAGTTTCAGATTTTCGATTTGATTATTTTTAGTTATCAAGTTTTTCTCTTAAACTGTTCAGTTTCTGTTAAATTCTCAGTTGTCTTTTAGGAAATTTGATTCTGTACAACTTTCGTTCTTTGAGTTTTGACCAATTCGAATTATTTAAGTATGAAACGGTGTAATTTTATATTTTTTTTAAACAATACTTATGATTAAATTATACTAACTTTATTTGTTTTGCAGGATGGTGGGTCTTACTAACTTTTTATGCAGGGCTAGACCCACCTATTTTTATTTCTATTTTGTCTATTTTATAATTAATTTATATTTCGTTGTGTACGGACAAGATACTAAATGCCACCGTATCTCGGGAAACTACCCATTCGTCTCAGTGCGTTGGAACTACTTGCCTTGTCCCGTGATAAGAATTAAATGTATTTTTGTCTGTGTCTGGTGGACACGTGGGTGTTAAATATTGTACTCATACCAGTATACCTGTATACTGACCCGTTCTTGTCTCTTGGCAACTCGTGCGTTCTGTTTGAGCGCAGCTGAACTTCCTTTGCAGGATTAGTTGAGGCTACGGTGGTGACGGGAAGTAACTATAGTTTTTGATATCTCTTGGATTTCTTTTGTTTCTTGAGCTTAGGGTTGTTAGTAGTTCATGTATTTATTATTCTCTTTATGACTTTAGTATTGGAATAATTTGCATGGTTTGTAACCGTACTTTATTTAAGTTGTTTTGATTAGTTGTTGCTACTTTAATGTTGGACGTATTTGATAGTTATAAAATTATGGTGGATGTTTTGGTTGGCGTTTAGTTTTGTTTCACCCCTAAGTTGGATGATGGAATATTATTGAGGTTTAGTTCGAATTTAATATTTAATTGTCAGAATTTGGGGGCGTGACAAAATTCCAATCAACCAGGTCATAAGCCTTATTCATATCCAATTTTAACCTAAAAAACATTTTCTTTCCCTTCTTTCTATGTCTGATAAACTCTACAGCTCATGTGCTAGCAACATATTATCTGAAATGAGACGACCTCTAAGAAAGGAATTTTGGTAAAATTAGATAAAATTACAAAAACATGAAGTAAATTAAAAATATTAGTAATTCAATGAAATATTTCTCAAATTGCAAAATTAATGAAAGCTTTGAAAGTAATTATGAAGAGGTTGAATCTAGAATTTTTAGGACAAACCTACCCTCTAGCCTCTTTTCTTCCTATTTCTCTTTGTATATTTGGTTACTATGCTAAGAATAGGGCTGAATAAGGAATTCGTAAAATTGCAAACCGAATTGGTCCAGTCTAATCTGGTAAGTTTGGACTGGATTTTTGAATCCGTAATCCAGTTATGGATTGAAAAATTGAGGAATTGTTTCTAGCGGATCATTTTGGATTTCACTTTATGGTTCCGGATTGGAACCGATCAGACTGTATGCAACATAGATTATATTCACACCATACATCCTTGATACATACTTATATCCTATCTCTTATATATCAAACCAAAATCCGAATTTATAAACTATTCATTCTCTTCTCTTCTCTTCTCTTTGTGTGCAACAAACTGCTTTGTTGCTATTGTTTGTGTCATTTTATAGTTTTAGTTTTGTAATGATGTAATGGTAGATTCAGTTTTAGTTTTTTTTTTAAATTGGTGAATGTTATTGCTATTTGTAATGCCCCAAAAAAATAATTACAATAATTCGACCCAACATAATTTAAACCAAGACAACATAATCGAAATAGTAAACTTTCGTTAATCTGAAGTGTTATACAAAACTGACACATGCGTATAAATTCATAAATAGTTTATCCTAAATCTACATGTGTTACAAGTAGTAAAGAGGGATAAAAGCTAAATAGATATTTGTACGCCCTAAAGACTTACATCTTTCCAAGTCATTGCTTGGTTACAACAAAAATGAGATAGCTCAAAACAATAAAAGCCCTTGGCTATACAAAAGAAATACAACAAAAGAAAGCTCTGTCCAAGGTCCCTCTAAGCTATTGCCTTGGTTGAGACATATTATCAACACCTGAAATGGTTTTTCCCAAATAGGGTGAGCCAAATCCCAGTAGGAACAATCTAACACAATAAATGAATCTTAAGAAAGATATAGGTACAAGATGCATATACAATGCTTATGATAAAACATTCATATTCTACATGATCATAAAATGCCAACTTTTCCATCTCAATCCATTTCCTTCATTCATTCCATGCTAATTTATTTTTTATCTCAATTCATAAGTCAATTTTATTATCTTCCAAACAACCCAATTGAGACTACAACTCAACGGTTCTCAAATCAACAACACTTCACACAAACACTTCAATTTACCATTTTACGAAAATTTCGTCTGCGGGATCGGCACCTATGTATATGCGCGGTTTCGGGACTTTCACTCAGGACACATAAGCCAACTTAATTTGAATGGAATCCATCATCTATCTCTCTCAAACATTGGAGTATATCCTCTTTCTCCTCTCAAACAATCATACATATACAATGTATTTAAAACATAGTCATATTCAATAACAACCAACAGGGGATTAGTTTAATTCACCTAATCCTCATGCAATTTCTACAACAATCATAGCTATCCTCTACCGATATGCCCAAATAGATATTTCTAAATAGATATTCAATCTCAAGATAGATAATTTATTCAAAATTTCAATGTGAGAGGTAATGCATATCCAACTCCACATTCACAAATATATTCATATAATTTCACAATTTCAATCCAATTCCATTTATTTGTACAAAATAAGTATTTGAAACATTTTAGGGCAAACTCTCGTCTTTCCCAAACATCAACCCAATTGCCAAAATCAATTATTTTGCCACAATATAACCTCATATTCAACCCCCATAACCATTTATAACACATCTCTTAGAAACCTCTTTTTAATTTTGAACCCTAAATCCTAGGTTTGCTCAAAATACTCTCAAGTCCCACCATTGTTACACAAAGACGAATAACTAAAAACCATATGAAAGTGTAGAAAACCCCTACTCAAAGAGAGAAGATGAGCAAAGCAAAGATGAAACTCCAATGACGCCAAACCAAAGTCTATTCGGATCAAAACGATACCCATGATGTGCTCTACCTTTTTATGAAAGAGGGTAGGGTGGAGAAACCACTAGATCTAAATGGAAATGTAGAGAGAAGGAAGTTTAGAGAGAGAGGGTCTCAATTTTTGGATTTGGAAGGAAATGGATCTGAAAAAGTGATATAAAAAGTCATTTTTACGAACTGATATACACATAGTCCGCTCGAGCATGAGAAGTGACGCTCGAGCATCAGACACAAAAAGTTGTTCTGCTCGAGCCCAAGAACAAACCAAAAGAGCATTACCACTTGAGCGCAAAAAAGGCGCTCGAGTGCAGAATACACACATCCAGAGTTTTGCAGACAAACAACCAACGCTCGAGCAACCACTCGCTCGGCGTAGGAAATGCAGTTCGAGCGTAGAATACACTCTCCCAGTAGTTTTGCAGACCTACAAAAATACTGAGAGTTTACAAAGCCCGCTTGAGCCCAAGAAGAGCCGCTTAAGCGGAGGACCAAAAATCTGGGCAACAAAAGGTTTGAAAAACCAAGCAACAAACATGTTCCAAACACAATCACAACAATCCTAAAGCCAAATTTAAGGGAAATACAATTAGAAATCATTAAACCCGAGTCCGAGATACAACAGGAGTCGGATCAAAATCAGGATTGCTATACTATTGTTGGCTGTAGAACTAGATATTATATTTGTTTAAATTGATTATGGAGCAATATGCATGTTTATGTTTTGAAAATTTACGGACAGATTAATGTTAAAATGAAAATGTTATATGATTTTTCTTTATTAATAGATTATGTGAATCCATGGTTCCAAACAGAGTTGAACATGTTTAAATGGTTTTAGTTTGGATTGGTTCCATGATTTAAATGGATTGGATTGGTTTCAATTTTTATGGAACCGTAGACAATGGATTGGTTCTGGTTTTATTCCAAAACAACCAATCTGAACCATGCCCACCCCTAGCTAACAACTATTGACATACCTTCTCCCACCATCCTAACCCTTCTTTACTATCCCCCAACCCTCTTCAGCCACTTTCAGCCCTTACAACTCTTTCATTGTCATGGATTCCACCTCCCGCCACACCAATCACCATAAACCTCCTCTAACACCTCTTTGTCATGACCCAAACCCCTAACTCACATTCTTGCAAAATAATTGGCATGTGTTGTAACTTGTATCTAGCAAAAGTGGCACTTCCATAAAACTTTGTTTTGCGAACATGGTGGTTGGAGTTTAAACTCATCATGAGGAAAGGCTAGGGGGGTTTATCGCAGCTCCAATGCCTAAGTTTTGTTGAAAATAATTGTGTGGATGAAAGAGATGAGGATTTAAAACGGTGGGAGATAATAGAGGGCAATGAGCACGAGATTGGGAATGGTGATTGTAAACACAAATTTCTAGCTGCAATTAAGCACGAAATAAATGCACAAATAAGTAATTTGATTGATTATAATAAAGGGGCAAACTTCACTTTACCCCTTGTGGTTTGGCCATTTGCGGATTACCTCTCTGACGTTTAATATCACCACATAATCCCCCTGTGGTTGATGGACTAAAACGCACACTAACTTCTGTTAACAGAAGTTATAAATTGACAATTATACCCTCATTCACCTTCTTCTCTCTCTCTCTCTCTCTCCCCTCATTTCATCTTCATCATCATCATCTCTGGTTTTCGCTACAAAGTGGACAAAGAGGAAAGACCCTCTTAATGGGTTCAAGAAATATACAGAAGGGTGGAACATAGCAATGAACATTACTAGGCTTGTAAGTTAGTTCTATTACCTCTCTAACCAACTTGAATTTTTATTAATTTATTATTATTTTTTCTTGATTTTCTAGATGTTATATATAGCGATCTCGATTTTTTCCCGTCATTATTGTATTCCGGACTCAGGTTCCGTGGTTGTTTGTTATTGTCTATATCTTGTTTCCATCCTTTAATTCCTTGTATTTTGAGTTTTAGATGTGTTGGGTGAGTTTGGTACAGGTTGGTTGTGCGTTGAAAAAAATCGTTTACTGCCCAGGATTTGACTTTTTCGACTTGAGCGAGGCTTTTTGGCTCGAGCGAGCCTTGGGTATTTGTTTTCTTCGCTCGAGTGAGGCTGTTTTTGCTCGAGCAAGCTTTGTGTGGTGTGTCTCTTCGCTCGAGCGAGAATTCTTGTGCTCGAGGTGCGTCTGCGTCTTTTTGGTAGACGTGCCCAACGTCCGGCTCCGCGCGCGAATGGCGCGAAATCATTTTGTTCATTAGCTACTACAGTTCGGACTCAATGTCACGGTTCTGAATCTAATCTTGCAAAGTGCAATGCAAGACTGATAAATCACCAAAGAGTCCAATCGGCAAATTGTTTTAGAAAACTGATTTTTTATAAAGAAGTGTCAAACATGGACTGTTTTGCCAGATACAGAGTCGCCACCTAAATGTTTTGTTTTGGAAAATTTAGGAAACCCTGACTCGTGCCTAAGACCACGTCCGTCATCCCCAAAGTTCCTCAGCTCGGGAACTTGGGTACGAGAGGGGAAGGTATGCAATGGAGCACCCCCACTCGCCCGATCGAAAGATCGGCCTTTACTAATATGATATTTTGTTTTTGAAACACATGTGTTCTTATTCCGGTTATTAGCTAGAATTACTATGTGATGCGCACAACATATAAGTATAGACTAGATCGCCTAAGTTTGGAACAAAGCATCTCATGCTTGTTTGTTTGAAAATGGTTTAGAATTGCTACTTGCAAGTAGGCTAAGTCGTGGATTTGCTACCCTCAAGTAGGCTTAGAAAACAAGATTTTGCCACTCTTAAGTGGGCCTGAACTCAATCATTTCAATGAATTGTTCCATTCAAATAATCCAACCTTCACCACAAGCATTCAGGCAGTTATATCATTTAAGCAAATAGCCCTGTGGCAAGCATGCTGTCATGTAATCAATAACACACATGCAGGGATGCTAAGCAATAACACTTACAGTGTACTCCGAGCCAAAAAAGAAGCTAGTTAGTAATCAATGCATGATCCTAGCTATGTTAACAATGCCTAATGCAAACACATGCAAAAATGCAACTAAAAATAGGCTTGGCTATTCTAAGATGGCATATGAAGATGCAACTTGATAACATGCTGTTTGAACACGTATTCAAGTAAATGTATTGAAATACAATGCAGTTTTGTATGATGCGCCAAGCCCGGTGCATGCAAGACAGATGAAGAATGCAAACATGCAAGCATAGGATGCTAATCAAAACATGACCTAGAACTAAACATCGTAAGCGGTTAAGTAAAAGGGAGAAAGACGTGGGGTTGGAAGAACTTCACACACTCACACACGCTTATTACAAAATCGCCCTCTCGACGGAGGGTCCGAATGAATACGCTATGCTAGCTACGCTAAGCTAAGCTAAGCAACTAATCTAATAATCTAATTTGACTAATTATTACAACACCGATTGAAAATTAGCTATGCTAAGCTAATTAAGAATTTACATGATGGAATCAATTAGCAAATACATCAACTAATTAAACAGCAAAATTAACTAACTACACAAGCAGTTAAAACAGCCTCGAGGAGAGGGGCATATGCATGCTTGGTCCGACTTCGCTCAGAATCCACTATCGTGCCTCGTGTTGCCTCTGTTTGCACTCTTTTAGGACTTCTGAAACGTGTGCAATCCCCAACTGTGCAAATCCCCAAAACACTTCTGATCCACCTCATGGATATGCTGAGAGTTCTCGGCCAAGAGGTATGGCCATCGGCCAGAGGATAATGGCCATCGACAATTTTGAGTCTATCGGCCAAATATTTATAGCCAATGCACACTAGATAGCCAATCAGCCATCTCTTCTGCAAACTCTCTTTTTGCTGCAACAGAGCACAAACAGAGGCATGGCAATGTATTTGCAAGAAAATGTGTGTGCTACTACACCCCTTATCATGTCTAAGGCTCAAAGGTGTGTAGTGCTCGGCTCTCAAGCCATCAATCACACATTTCGATGCATGATGGCCAAAAAGACCGAGTTGCATAAATCAATATCACATGAATGCACAAAAAGCATACAAATGCCTTAAAACTCTATCATGTTTGTTCAAGAGTGTCGACGACCGAGGATTGAGGCACGTTTCATCATTCAAGTATGAATGTCCCTCGTTCCTCGTGTTTGGCTGATACCCAAACCAAACACAATGCAATGCAAGGTATGCCAAACACAATGCAAATAACAAGCATGCAATCAACATGGCATGTAACAAGTATGCAACAATGTCATGCAATGCGACTAGCATGCAAAAACATGCAAAGATGGACTTAAACTAAAATGGACAGACCTCAATTCAGCCCAAATCAGTAGACCAAAAATGATGAAATGGAGACTCCAAAGGACTAGCCAGCATGCATGCATGTTTAAATGCAAGAAATTAAGGCACAAGACAAACTCTCCAAAGGCACTTGAAAGGAGAAACATGGGTACATGGCATTTGTTCCAGCACTGGAAATGTCATGCCTAAATGACTTAAAATCATGCAAAACAACTCATTTGTATGCATGGTTGCAAGGCTTAAGCATCAAAGCTAGTGAAGTGTATTAACACTAGAGGCATGCCAAGACAATGCTCAAATGGCCAAACTAGCCCAAACAGGACCTTATGCAAGCCAAAATAGTGCCAAAAATGGACTGAGATGAGTCTTGAAGGCAAAGAAAAATGAGGGCTCATGCAATGGCTCATGAATAAGGCATTAAAGGTAACAACTCTCAAGAGCACTTAAAGCAGTGAAGACATTGAAGGTTGTAAACACACTATAATGCTTCGTAAAATATCATTCAAATGATGCCCAGGCAAGCAAACATCACCAAGTATACGCATGTAGGGACAATCAAAACTCAAGACTAGTCAAGGCGATTTGCACTATAGTTATACAAACACGAGTCAATATGGCCAAGGAAAACTCTAAAATAGTCCTAAAGCATGTTTAAAATGATATAAAACATGCATGGAACAAACCACAAAACAGCTAGCATGAAGGGCGCAAAAAACATGGAGCATGCAAAGGCAATAGGAAATTACACTACACCTAAAAGACCAAAGCCTGAGATGACCTTTACCAACAAGAATTAGGAGTTTATGGCATGTCAATTAACAACCAAAAATGGGCTTAATACCAAGTCAACACATGCTAGGAATAACAAACTCACTCATTAGGCATGCAAGCCTAGTTTAAGAGGACTATTACACTACAAGTGTAAGAAGCAAATGCAGGGATCCTAACCAAACCAAAAAACGAGTTTTATCATGCAAAATAAGACCTAAAAACACATTGAATGGTGGTCCAAAAAGCCTAGGAAGATGGCACATACACATGGCGCTCTTTTTAAGGCATAAAGTATGACGCCTTCAAAGCATTGAAGGAGTGGAAAGATTGAGTGCATCGCAATGAAACGTGCTCTGAATCAACATAAAAAAAAATATGCCAAATATGCAAATGTCCAAGTAATGTATGCTAGATTGCTTGGAAACTCAAAAGCTTAGTGGAGCTAGAATCACGATGGCTATACAAAGCATGCATGCATGACCAAAAAAACATAAATCCGACCTTGAGCATGCTAAACATTGGCAAAAGATTCTTGGAGTTAAGGCCAAAATCACACTAGAAATTGAATGGTCTAAGCATGGATTGCATGTTGGTCTTAGTGTGCAAGTTTACACTACAAGTGTAAAAGCATGCAAGAGGTGAACCAAACCAAGACTAAAATAGGTTATGGGCAGGTCCCAAAAGTCACAAATGAGCATAAACAAAGCCACAAAGAAGTAAAAACGCATGCTCATTTGGTTGGCCATTCAACACTAGGAAGCAAGACAAGAGGAGAGGGGACCACCCTCTCCTATTTGGGCCCCAAAAAACGGATTTTTTACCACTAAAATTCCTCTAGAATTCAGTGATCTAAGGCCAAAATAATCGTTGTTTGAAAAGTGAAAGTTAGCTCACAAGCGCCTTACAAGCAAGGAGCAAAAAGGGGACAACCCCCTAGCCAACCAAGGCACCAAACATAGACTTTTAGGAATGAAAAAACTAGAGGAAAAAAACAGAGTTTTTGTAGTTCAACACCACCCAAAAACAGCCCCAAAGTAGTGTTGAAAAGATGGCCTAAGCAAGTCTGTTAAACAAGCTTAAAAGGGAGAGAGATCTTTACCCTTGATGCCAGCAGCTGGCAAAACCCAGCCCAAAATCTGAGCAAAACATCTTTTGAGCTCCAACAAAAGTCTCAATAAAGCTTCAAGCAACTCCTCCAAAGATAGGCAACATTGATCAAGGAATGCCTAGGCAAACTAGCATGTTTCTCTACTTCTATGCACAACAGGCAAGAAGAGGCGAGCCAAACTGAGAGAGAGGCAGAGATTTTGTGTCTGAAATATTAAGAGAGAGAGGATTTTTTAATGAAGAGAAGCTCTCAAACTTCAAGAAGTTCTAACTCCTTTGAAATGAGATATTTTGGCTCCACCATATAGCAAAAGGCAAGAAGTTGGTCCGAAAATATCTAAGCATGGGACAGTAGAGGTCGTTGTGAAACAGCTGGAGATGAAATATCTTCAAAAATCTGAGTTTGGGCACACTCTTGCCGATCGTCATCTTTGGGTGCCGATCTGCACTTATGGTACTTTTTGGCCGATCGCCAACAAACTGCCTTTTCAGGCCAACTCAAAGCAGGCATAACTCCTTTTCATATGAAACTCCTTTTTAGGTCATTCTTGGTGTCTAAATTTGAGCCCCGAAGTTAATATTTCCAATGGTGGAAGCCTTGTAATCAAAAATACAATGTGAAAAAGTTATGCATGTTTTTGGTGAAGCTGTCCAGTTTCGGTCCAAAACCGAATGATGCCCAACTTTCAACCACCAGATGCTTCTTCCATCCGGACTCGGTTTGAGGGGAGATTGTTGAACGCAAAATGAAGCCCCCAGAATTCTATTTTCCAAGGTAAGTGGCCTCATAGCTTAAATCCAAGTATAAAAAGCGGATAGACTCGATTTGGCGAAGACTGCTCGTCTCTCTCTTAACGATTTTTTTTTCATGGCCCCCAAAAAAATTTTTTTTCTTCTCACAGGTTTCTTCCCTCCACCCTCTTTTCTTTCAACTCCAAACCCCTAACAAGGTGTTTTGAAATATTTTCAAAGATTCATCTCTCTTTTCATTCATTTACACTTTGTCCTTGCTGGTTTAACCGGAAAATGCGGCAACATTTAACGAAATGCAAGCGTCGAAAACATCGAGGAATTCTATTTCAAAAACATTTTGAAAGAGAGGGTTTAAGGTTCTAAAAAACATCAAAATATTTTAGTCTAGAACTGCGGATGTGAGGTAGGATATGACTCCCTCTCGCCCGAAGAAAAATCGAACCTTTGCCCTGCCACAATCTTTCATCACCAAAGTAAACCATCAGTAGCGCCAAGTCTTAAGGGCGGTCAAAAAATCAAAGGTGTCTACAGACCTAAAGGTTGGTATTCTTCACTCGAAGGCAAGCTTTTTTGCACGTCGAGCAAGGTTTGTTTTGAGTTTCACTGGAGCGGGACCACTCTTGCGTTGGCTCGGAGCGTGCGTCTAGGTTGCAAGACCTAAAAAACTCAGCTTTGTTCATCGTGCGAGGCTCTTTTATGTTCTGGTTGCTCGAGCGAGCCCCGTATATATCAGTCGCAGCAACGTGATTCTACATCACGTTTTCATA
>NW_021026928.1:226106-258573 GCF_004153795.1 Camellia sinensis | reverse complement strand
TTTACCTATACAACTAATCAAAGTAATTAAAATCAATCACTTATCTAAGAACCCTAAACTTTACATACACTACTAGTCAAAATAATTAAAATCAATCCATCATCTACATGGATTGTTGTGTATGCCATGTTTAGGGTTTTTATATGGATTTATTTTATTGTTGTAATCACACTCATGGTTATATGAAATTTAAAATTAATTAGGAACCCATAGATAAATTTCTTATACTCCACCATGACTCCATGGATTGTTGTTTTATTTGAGTGATGGTGAGGAAGAGTGTATAAAAAAAAGTGAGGATTATGAGATTTATTTGAATGCCTTAGGCTCGGCATTGTTATGTTTATTCTCATGTGTGAGATGTTGTGTATATATATATTGTTGCCTCGTTCTCATGAGTAGACGAGTGCTTTGATTTGCGCGCGTACGTATATGTTAACCATCCGGGAAGTGTGAGTCAAACTCGGGACGATATCCCCGTGCAAGTTTGGCTTCAGAGCGGTGTTAGGTATACGGGAGGCAGATGAGATATATGTGTAGGCCGGAAGGGGAGGGCCGAAATGGTGGAGTTAAGCAACAAAGAATTTAATTATGAATTTATTAGTATAGTGTGTATGGTACTGATATGTACATGAAAAAAAAAAAAGTAAACGATCTTGATATATGAAATTTGAGCAGAAGCATGTATACGTGATTCTAGACAACTTTTGTGTTTTAGCTTTTTATTAAAAAAATCGATTAGAACTTATAATCGGATGATCTTGATTATTGTCGATTTGATTCATTTTAGCAAGGCAGATTTTAGAGGCTGTTTTAACCCACGAAACGAGCTCATTTTTTATTGGCTTCGCAAGAACTAAAGTAAAAAATTATTCTGCACACTTTTCATGTTTTAAAATGTTTTGAAAAAAATCATCTTAGGGCAATTTTTGTTCGTTTTCAGTTTCAGATTTTTCGATTGAATTCTATCTAGATTTTTATATCAAGTTTTTCTCTTAAACTGTTCAGTTTCTGTTAAATTCATACACGTTGTCTTTTAGGAAATTTGATTCTGTACAACTTTCGTTCTTTGAGTTTTGACCAATTCGAATTATTTAAGTATGAAACGGTGTAATTTTATATTTTTTTTTAACAAGTTACTTATGATTAAATTATACTAACTTTATTTGTTTTGCAGGATGGTGGGTCTTACTAACTTTTTATGCAGGGCTAACCCACCATATTTTTATTTCTATTTTGTCTATTTTATAATTAATTTATATTTCGTTGTGTACGGACAAGAAACTAAATGCCACCGTATCTCGGGAAACTACCCATTCGTCTCAGTGCAATTGGAACTACTTGCCTTGTCCCGTGATAAGAATTAAATGTATTTTTGTCTGTGTCTGGTGGACACGTGGGTGTTAAATATTGTACTCATACCAGTATACCTGTATACTGACCCGTTTTGTCTCTTGGCAACTCAGGTGCGTTCTGTTTGAGCGCAGCTGAACTTCCTTTGCAGGATTAGTTGAGGCTACGGTGGTGACGGGAAGTAACTATAGTTTTTGGGCATATCTCTTGGATTTCTTTTGTTTTCTTGAGCTTAGGGTTGTTAGTAGTTCATGTATTTATTATTCTCTTTATGACTTTAGTATTGGAATAATTTGACATGGTTTGTAACCGTACTTTATTTAAGTTGTTTTGATTAGTTGTTGCTACTTTAATGTTGGACGTATTTGATAGTTATAAAATTATGGTGGATGTTTTGGTTGGCGTTTAGTTTTGTTTCACCCCTAAGATTTGGATGATGGAATATTATTGAGGTTTAGTTCGAATTTAATATTTAATTGTCAGAATTTGGGGGCGTGACAAAATTCCAATCAACCAGGTCATAAGCCTTATTCATATCCAATTTTAACCTAAAAAACATTTTCTTTCCCTTCTTTCTATGTCTGATAAACTCTATCAGCTCATGTGCTAGCAACATATTATCTGAAATGAGACGACCTCTAAGAAAGGCATTTTGGTAAAATTAGATAAAATTACAAAAACATGAAGTAAATTAAAAATATTAGTAATTCAATGAAATATTTCTCAAATTGCAAAATTAATGAAAGCTTTGAAAGTAATTATGAAGAGGTTGAATCTAGAATTTTTAGGACAAACCTACCCTCTAGCCTCTTTTCTTCCTATTTCTCTGTTGTATATTTGGTTACTATTGCTAAGAATAGGGCTGAATAAGGAATTCGTAAAATTCGCAAACCGAATTGGTCCAGTCTAATCTGGTAAGTTTGGACTGGATTTTTGAATCCGTAATCCAGTTATGGATTGAAAAATTGAGGAATTGTTTCTAGCGGATCATTTTTGGATTTCACTTTATGGTTCCGGATTGGAACCGATCTAGACTGTATGCAACATAGATTATATTCACACCATACATCCTTGATACATACTATATCCTATCTCTTATATATCAAACCAAAATCCGAATTTATAACATTTCATTCTCTTCTCTTCTCTTCTCTTTGTGTGCAACAACTGCTTTGTTGCTATTGTTGTGTCATTTTATAGTTTTAGTTTTGTAATGATGTAATGGTAGATTCAGTTTTAGTTTTTTTTTTAAAACTTGGTGAATGTTATTGCTATTTGTAATGCCCCAAAAATAATTACAATAATTCGACCCAACATAATTTAAACCAAGACAACATAATCGAAATAGTAAACTTTCGTTAATCTGAAGTGTTATACAAAAAATGACACATGCGATATACATTCATAAATAGTTTATCCTAAATCTACATGTGTTACAAGTAGTAAAGAGGGATAAAAGCTAAATAGATATTTGTACGCCCTAAAGACTTACATCTTTCCAAGTCATTGCTTGGTTACAACAAAAATGAGAGTAGCTCAAAACAAATAAAGCCCTTGGCTATACAAAAGAAATACAACAAAAGAAAGCTCATGCTCCAAGGTCCCTCTAAGCTATTGCCTTGGTTGAGACATATTATCAACACCTGAAATGGTTTTTCCCAAATAGGGTGAGCCAAATCCCAGTAGGAACAATCTAACACAATAAATGAATCTTAAGAAAGATATAGGTACAAGATGCATATACAATGCTTATGATAAAACATTCATATTCTACATGATCATAAAATGCCAACTTTTCCATCTCAATCCATTTCCTTCAATTCATTTCATGCTAATTTATTTTATCTCAATTCATAAGTCAATTTTATTATCTTCCAAACAACCCAATTGAGACTACAACTCAACGGTTCTCAAATCAACACAACTTCACACAAACACTTCAATTTTACCATTTTACGAAAATTTCGTCTGCGGGATCGGCACCTATGTATATGCGCGGTTTCGGGACTTTCACTCAGGACACATAAGCCAACTTAATTTTAATGGAATCCATCATCTATCTCCTCTCAAACATTGGAGTATATCCTCTTTCTCCTCTCAAACAATCATACATATACAATGTATTTAAAACATAGTCATATTCAATAACAACCAACAGGGGATTAGTTTCAATTCACCTAATCCTCATGCAATTTCTACAACAATCATAGCTATCCTCTACCGATAGCCCAACATAGATATTTCTAAATAGATATTCAATCTCAAGATAGATAATTTATTCAAAATTTCACATGTGAGAGGTAATGCATATCCAACTCCATCATTCACAAATATATTCATATAATTTCACAATTTCAATACCAATTCCATTTATTTGTACAAAATAAGTATTTGAAACATTTTAGGGCAAACTCTCGTCTTTCCCAAACATCAACCCAATTGCCAAAATCAATTATTTTGCCACAATATAACCTCATATTCAACCCCCATAACCATTTATAACACATCTACTTAGAAACCTCTTTTTTAATTTTGAACCCTAAATCCTAGGTTTGCTCAAAATACTCTCAAGTCCCACCATTGTTACACAAAGACAAATAACTAAAAACCATATGAAAGTGTAGAAAACCCCTACATCAAAGAGAGAAGATGAGCAAAGCAAAGATGAAACTCCAATGACGCCGAAACCAAAGTCTATTCGGATCAAAACGATACCCATGATGTGCTCTACCTTTTTATGAAAGAGGGTAGGGTGGAGAAACCACTAGATCTAAATGGAAATGTAGAGAGAAGGCAAGTTTAGAGAGAGAGGGTCTCAATTTTTGGATTTGGAAGGAAATGGATCTGAAAAAGTGATATAAAAAGTCATTTTTACGAACTGATATACACATAGTCCGCTCGAGCATGAGAAGTGACGCTCGAGCATCAGACACAAAAAGTTGTTCTGCTCGAGCGCCAAGACACAACCAAAAGAGCATTACCACTTGAGCGCAAAAAAGGCCGCTCGAGTGCAGAATACACACATCCAGCAGTTTTGCAGACAACAAGCCAACGCTCGAGCAACCACTCGCTCGAGCGTAGGAAATGCAGTTCGAGCGTAGAATACACTCTCCCAGTAGTTTTGCAGACCTACAAAAATACTGAGAGTTTACAAAGCCCGCTTGAGCCCAAGAAGAGCCGCTTAAGCGGAGGACCAAAAATCTGGGCAACAAAAGGTTTGAAAACCAAGCAACAAACATGTTCCAAACACAATCACAACAATCCTAAAGCCAAATTTAAGGGAAATACAATATGAAATCATTAAACCCGAGTCCGAGATACAACAGGAGTCGGATCAAAATCAGGATTGCTATACTATTGTTGCTGTAG
Organism: Camellia sinensis; assembly: GCF_004153795.1. Classification (NCBI taxonomy): domain Eukaryota; kingdom Viridiplantae; phylum Streptophyta; class Magnoliopsida; order Ericales; family Theaceae; genus Camellia; species Camellia sinensis. The sequence continues at coordinate 253,851 of NW_021026928.1, read as the reverse complement.
AACTAGATATTATATTTGTTTAAATTGATTATGGAGCAATATGCATGTTTATGTTTTGAAAAATTACGGACAGATTAATGTTAAAATGAAAATGTTATATGATTTTTCTTTATTAATAGATTATGTGAATCCATGGTTCCAAACAGAGTTGAACCATGTTTAAATGGTTTAGTTTGGATTGGTTCCATGATTTAAATGGATTGGATTGGTTTCAATTTTTATGGAACCGTAGACAATGGATTGGTTCTGGTTTTATTCCAAACTAAACCAATCTGAACCATGCCCACCCCTAGCTAACAACTATTGACATACCTTCTCCCACCATCCCTAACCCTTCTTTACTATCCCCCAACCCTCTTCAGCCACTTTCAGCCCTTACAACTCTTTCATTGTCATGGATTCCACCTCCCGCCACACCAATCACCATAAACCTCCTCTAACACCTCTTTGTCATGACCCAAAACCCCTAACTCACATTCTTGCAAAAATAATTTGGCATGTGTGTAACTTGTATCTAGCAAAAGTGGCACTTCCATAAAACTTTGTTTTGCGAACATGGTGGTTGGAAGTTTAAACTCATCATGAGGAAAGGCTAGGGGGTTTATCGCAGCTCCAATGCCTAAGTTTTGGTTGAAAATAAGTTGTTGGATGAAAGAGATGAGGATTTAAAACGGTGGGAGCATAATAGAGGGCAATGAGCACGAGATTGGGATGGTGATTGTAAACACAAATTTCGTAGCTGCAATTAAGACACGAAATAAATGCACAAATAAGTAATTTGATTGATTATAATAAAGGGCAAACTTCACTTTACCCCCTTGTGGTTTTGGCCATTTGCGGATTACCTCTCTGACGTTTGAATATCACCACATAATCCCCCTGTGGTTGATGGACTAAAACGCACACTAACTTCTGTTAACAGAAGTTATAAATTGACAATTATACCCTCATTCACCTTCTTCTCTCTCTCTCTCTCTCCCCTCATTTCATCTTCATCATCATCATCTCTGGTTTTTGCTACAAAGTGGACAAAGAGGAAAGACCCTCTTAATGGGTTCAAGAAATATACAGAAGGGTGGAACACTAGCAATGAACATTACTAGGCTGTAAGTTAGTTCTATTACCTCTCTAACCAAACCTTGAATTTTTATTAATTTATTATTATTTTTTCTTGATTTTCTAGATGTTATATATAGCGATCTCGATTTTTTCCCGTCATTTATTGTATTCCGGACTCAGGTTCCGTGGTTGTTTGTTATTGTCTATATCTTGTTTCCATCCTTTAATTCCTTGTATTTGAGTTTTAGGATGTGTTGGGTGAGTTTGGTACAGGTTGGTTGTGCGTTGAAAAAAATCGTTACTGCCCAGGATTTGACTTTTTCACTTGAGCGAGGCTTTTTGCGCTCGAGCGAGCCTTGGGTATTTGTTTCTTCGCTCGAGCGAGGCTGTTTGCACTCGAGCAAGCTTTGTGTGGTGTGTCTCTTCGCTCGAGCGAGAATTCTTGTGCTCGAGTGTGCGTCTGCGTCTCTTTTGGTAGACGTGCCCGAACGTCCCGGCTCCGCGCGCGAATGGCGCGAAATCTATTTTGTTCATTAGCTACTACAGTTCGGACTCAATGTCACGGTTCTGAATCTAATCTTGCAAAGTGCAATGCAAGACTGATAAATCACCAAAGAGTCCAAATCCGGCAAATTGTTTTAGAAAACTGATTTTTATAAAGAAGTGTCAAACATGGACTGTTTTGCCAGATACAGAGTCGCCACCTAAATGTTTTGTTTTGGAAAATTTAGGAAACCCTGACTCGTGCCTAAGGCCACATGTCCGTCATCCCCAAAGTTGCCTCAGCTCGGGAACTTGGGTACGAGAGGGGAAGGTCATGCAATGAGCACCCCCACTCGCCCGATCGAAAGATCGGCCTTTACTAATATGATATTTTGTTTTTGAAAACACATGTGTTCTTATTCCGGTTATTAGCTAGAATTACTATGTGATGCGCACAACATATAAGTATAGACTAGATCGCCTAAGTTGGAACAAAGCATCTTATGCTTGTTTGTTTGAAAATGGTTTAGAATTGCTACTTGCAAGTAGGCTAAGTCGTGGATTTGCTACCCTCAAGTAGGCTTAGAAAACAAGATTTTGCCACTCTTAAGTGGGCCTGAAACTCACATTTCAATGAATTGTTCCAATTCAAATAATCCAACCTTCACCCACAAGCATTCAGGCAGTTATATCATTTAAGCAAATAGCCTCGTGGCAAGCATGCTGTCATGGTAATCAATAACACACATGCAGGGATGCTAAAGCATAAACACTTACAGTGTACTCCGAGCCAAAAAAGAAGCTAGTTAGTAATCAATGCATGATCCTAGCTATGTTAACAATGCCTAATGCAACACATGCAAAAATGCAACTAAAATAGGCTTGGCTATTCTAAGATGGCATATGAGATGCAACTTGATAACATGCTGTTGAACACGTATTCAAGTAAATGTATTGAAATACAATGCAGTTTGTATGATGCGCCAAGCCCGGTGCATGCAAGACAGATGAATGAATGCAAACATGCAAGCATAAGGATGCTAATCAAAACATGACCTAGAACTAAACATCGTAAGCGGTTAAGTAAAAGGGAGAAAGACGTGGGGTTGGAAGACATTCACACACTCACACACGCTTATTACAAAATTCGCCCTCTCGACGGAGGGTCCGAATGAATACGCTATGCTAGCTACGCTAAGCTAAGCTAAGCAACTAATCTAATAATCTAATTTGACTAATTATTACAACACCGAATTGAAAATTAGCTATGCTAAGCTAATTAAGAATTTACAATGATGGAATCAATTAGCAAATACATCAACTAATTAAACAGCAAATTAACTAACTACACAAAGCAGTTAAAACAGCCTCGAGGAGAGGGGCATATGCATGCTTGGTCGACTTCGCTCAGAAATCCACTATCGTGCCTCGTGTTGCCTCTGTTTGCACTCTTTTAGACTTCTGAAAACTGTGCAAATCCCCAACTGTGCAAATCCCCAAAACACTTCTGATCCACCTCATGGATATGCTGAGAGTTCATCGGCCAAGAGGTATGGCCATCGGCCAGAGGATAATGGCCATCGACCAATTTTGAGTCTATCGGCCAAATATTTATAGCCAATTGGCACACTAGATAGCCAATCAGCCATCTCTTCCTGCAAACTCTCTTTTTTGCTGCAACAGAGCACAAACAGAGGCATGGCAATGTATTTGCAAGAAAATGTGTGTGCTACTACACCCCTTATCATGTCTAAGGCTCAAAGGTGTGTAGTGCTCGGCTCTCAAGCCATCAATCACACATTTCGATGCATGATGGCCAAAAAGACCGAGTTGCATAAATCAATATCACATGAATGCACAAAAACATACAAATGCCTTAAACTCTATCATGTTTGTTCAAGAGTGTCGACGACCGAGGATTGAGGCACGTTTCATCACTTCAAGTATGAAATGTCCCTCGTTCCTCGTGTTTGGCTTGATACCCAAACCAAACACAATGCAATGCAAGGTATGCCAAACACAATGCAAATAACAAGCATGCAATCAACATGGCATGTAACAAGTATGCAACAATGTCATGCAATGCGACTAGCATGCAAAAACATGCAAGATGGACTTAAACTAAAATGGACAGACCTCAATCATGCCCAAATCAGTGACCAAAGTGATGAAATGGAGACTCCAAGGACTAGCCAAGCATGCATGCATGTTTATGCAAGATTAAGGCACAAGACACAACTCTCCAAAGGCATTGAAAGGATGAAACATGGAGTACAATGGCATATGTTCCAGCACTGAAATGTCATGCTAAATGACTTAAAATCATGCAAACAACTCATGTGATGCATGTTGCAAGGCTTAAGCATCAAAGCTAGTGAAGTGTATTACACTAGAGGCATGCAAGACAATGCTCAAATGGCCAAACTAGCCCCAAACAGACCTTATGCAGGCCAAAATAGTAGCCAAAATGGACTGAGATGATGTCTTGAAAGGCAAGAAAATGAGGCTCATGCAATGGCTCATGAATAAGGCATAAAGGTACAACTCTCAAGAGCACTTAAAGAGTGGAAGACATGGAAGTGTAACAACACTATATGCTCTAAATTATCATTCCAAATGATGCCAAGGCAAGCAAACATCACAAGTATAGCATGGTAGGGACCTCAAAACTCAAGACTAGTCAAGGCATTTGCACTATAGTTATACAAAGCACGAGTCATATGGCCAAGGAAACCTAAAATAGTCCTAAAGCATGTTAAAATGATACTAAAACATGCATGGAACAAAACCAAAACAAGCTAGCATGAAGGGCCAAAACATGGAGCATGCAAAGGCAATAGGGAGAATTACACTACACCTACCAAGACCAAGCCTGAGATGACTTTACCAACAAGAATTAGAGTTATGGCATGTCAAATTAACACCAAAAATGGGCTAATACCAAGTCAACACATGCTAGAATAACAAACTCACTCATTAGGCATGCAAGCCTAGTAAAGAGGACTTACACTACAAGTGTAAGAAGCAAATGAGGGATGTCCTAACCAACCAAAAACAGAGTTTTATCATGGCAAAATAAGACCTAAAACACATTGAAATGGTGGTCCAAAAGCCTAGGCAAGATGGCATACACATGGGCTCTTTTTTAAGGCATAAAGTATGAACCCTTCAAAGCATTGAAGGAGTGAAAGATGTGAGTGCATGGCAATGAAACGTGCTCTGAAATCACATAAAAAAATGATGCCAAATCATGCAAATGGTCCAAGTAATGTATGCTAGATGCTTGGAAACTCAAAGCTAGTGAGCTAGAATGCACTATGGCTATACAAAGCATGGCATGCATGACCAAAAAAACATAAATCCGACCTTGAGCATGCTAAAACATGGCCAAAAGATTCTTGGAGTTAAGCCAAAATCACACTAGAATGATGGTCTAAAGCATGATGCATGTTGGGCTAGTGTGCAAGTTTACACTACAAGTGTATAAAGCATGCAAGAGGTGACCAAACCAGACTAAAATAGAGTTATGGCAGGTCCCAAAAGTCACAAAATGAGCCTAAACAAAGCCACAAAGAAGTAAAAACGCATGCTCATTTGGTTGGCCATCAACACTAGGAAGCAAGACAAGAGGAGAGGGGACCACCCTCTCCTATTTGGGCCCTCAAAACAGGATTTTTACCACTAAAATTCCTCTAGAATTCAGTGATTCTAAGGCCAAAAATAAGTTGTTTGAAAAGTTTGAAAGTTAGCTCACAAGGCCTTACAAGCCAAGGAGCAAAAGGGAGGACAACCCCCTAGCCAACCAAGGCACAAACCAAGACTTTTAGGAATGAAAAATAGAGGAAAAAACAGAGGTTTTTGTAGTTCAACACCACCCCAAAAACAGCCCCAAAGTAGTGTGAAAAGATGGCTAAGCAAGTCTGTGAAACAAGCTTAAAGGGAGAGAGATCTTACCCTTGATGCACAGCTGCAAAACCAGCCCAAAATCTGAGCCAAAACATCTTTTGAAGCTCCAACAAAGTCTCAAGTAAGCTTCAAGCAACCTCCTCCCAAAGATAGGCAACATTGATCAAGGATGCCTAGGCAAACTAGGCATGTTTCTCTACTTCTATGCACAAAAGGGCAAGAGAGGGAGCCAACTGGAGAGAGAGGCAGAGATTTTTGTCTGAAAATTATAGAGAGAGAGGATTTTTTAATGAGAGAAGCTCTCAAACTTCAAGAAGTTCTAACCCTTTAGAAATGAGATATTTGGCTCCACATATAGCAAAAGGCAAGAGTTTGGTCGAAAATATCTAAGCATGGGACAGCTAGAGGTCGTGTGGAACAGCTGGAGATGAAATATCTTCAAAAAATATGAGTTTGGGCCACTCTTGGCCGATCGTCCATCTTTGGTGCCGATCTGCCACTTATTTGGTACTTTTTTGGCCGATCGGCCAACAAAATCTGCTTTTCAGGCCCAACTTCAAACAGGCATAACTCCTTCATATGAACTCCTTTTTAGGTCATTCTTGTGTCTAAATTGAAGCCCCGGAAGTAATATTTCCAATGGTGGAAGCCTTGTATCAAAATTACAATTGTGAAAAAAGTTATGCATGTTTTGGTGAAGCTGCTCAGTTTCGGTCCAACCGGAATGATGCCCAACTTCAACCAACCATATCTCTTCCATCCGGACTCGGTTTGAGGAGATTGTTGAACGCAAAATGAAGCCCCAGAATTCTTATTTCCAAAGGTAGTGGCCTCATAGCTTAAATCCAAGTATACAAAAGGATAGACTCGATTTGGCGAAGACTGCTCGTCTCTCTCTTAACGATTCATGCCAAATTTCTTCCTCAACTAGGTTTCTTCCCTCCACCCCTCTTTTCTTCAACTCCAAACCCCTAAACAAGGTGTTTTGAAATATTTTTCAAAGATTTCATCTCTCTTTCATTCATTTACACTTTGTCCTTGCTTGGTTTACCGAAAAGCGCAACATTTAACGAAATGCAAGCGTCGAAACATCGTAGGAATTCTATTTCAAAAACATTTTGAAAGAGAGGGTTTTAAGGTCTAAAAACCATTCAAAATATTTTTAGTCTAGAACTGGGATGTGAGGTTAGGATATGACTCTCCTCTCGCCGAAGAAATCGAACCTTTGCCCTGCACATCTTTCATCACCAAGTAAACCATCAGTAGCGCCCAAGTCTTAAGGGCGGTCAAAAATCAGGTGTCTACAGACCTAAAGGTTGGTATTCTTCACTCGAGCAAGCTTTTTTGCACTCGAGCAAGTTTTGTGTTTTGAGTTCCTTCACTCGAGCGACCACTCTTGCGCTCGAGCGTGCGTCTAGGTTGCAGACCTAAAACTTCGCTTTGTTCGATCGAGCGAGGCTCTTTTATGTGTCTGGTTGCTCGAGCGAGCCCCGTATATATCAGTTCGCAGCAACGTGATTCTACATCACTTTTTCATCTCCATTTCACTTCAAACCCTAAATCCGGCTATTTTTCTCTGTCTACACACTCTCTTTCTCTCTCTACAAATGCACCTTGTTCTAGAGTTTCTCTACCCTAGTCCTTTTGTATAAAAGTTAGAGCTTGGCTTGGGCTATCTATTGATTCGAAAAAGTTTGGTTTTGGAGCATCTTCAAGTTTCTCTTCCTTCTCCTTTGAGCTTCTCCATTTGAGGTAGGGATAATCTACTCATTCTTATGAGTTTTAACATAAATGTTGGTCATTTTGTATAAATGGTTGGATTTGGGAAGTTTGGGTGTTGATTTATGAAAGAGGGGTTTTTAGTTTTAAACTCCATGTGTGTATGTAGGTCTTAAAAATGGGATTATTGGTGTATAATTGTTGAAATGGTGAGATTTGGACCTTTAGGTCAATGTTGTGGAGTTTGGGGGAAAATGCCCTAGTTTGGAATTAAATAACTACTTTGTATAAATAGTGAATTCATTGTGGAATTATGGAATTGGGAAGGATTGTGATTAGATGGTGTGGTTGGATTGAATAATCACCCACCTATGGAAAAGTTAATAAATTATCTGTTAGGCAAATTTATTATCTATTTAGAAATAACTGTTTTGGACTATCGGTGGAGGATAGTCTTGATTGTTGTAGACACTGCATGATGATTAGGTAAATTGAAACTAATCAATTGAATTATGTCAATGAATATGACGGTTGGATTAAAATGTTGAATATGTAAATTGTTGGGTCATTGTATATGCCAACATGTTTAATACATTGTATATGTATCTTTGTATGGGAGGAGATAGGGGATGTACTCCATTGTGTGGGAGGAGATAGGGGATGGACCCCATTGATAACTAAGTTGGCCGGAGTGTCCTGGGTGAAAGTCCTAAAATCTTATTTATTTATGGGTGCCGGTTCCCTCGGACGTAGTTCTGTAAAATGGAAAATGAATGGAAGTGCATGAATGATGTTTATGAGGGAAGTGTTAATAATATGAGTTGTAGTCTCATTTTAAATTGATTTGGATAAATAAAAGGAAATTGGTTGAAACGTGGATGTAAATGTTGATTGGCTAGGGAAAGTGTATAAGTTGGTCCTTGTAGACACCCCATTTTTGACCGACCTTAAGACTCAGACGTCATCGATTGAGCGCTAGATGATCGCGCATGTTTTTGTTCGTTTCGAGTTTCCGGAGTTTTCGGCTAAGTGCCTTGCCTCCAGTCCTCTGAACTCTTTGTATCTTGGTTTGGTTTGTGGACCATGCCTTGTTGACCTTGCCTGGAGGGAGGGAGAGGTCTGTAGACCACTTTTTGTGGTCATAGGCCACTTTTCCCTCTTGTAGACTGGTTTCCAGTTTCCGGAGCCTTCGACTGTGTGCCTTGTCTCGGGACCTCTTAACGTTCTCCTCTTGGCCTGGTTTTTGGACCATGCCTTGTTGCCTTTGCCTAGAGGGAAACAAAGGTGTGTAGACCACTTTTTGTGGCCGTAGACCACTTTTTGTGGCCGTAGACCACCTTTCCCTCGTAGACCACTTGTTGTGCTTGTAGACTAGTTTTCGAGGCTTCCGGCTACGTGCCTTGTGCCACAGACTTTTGTCTTGCTTCCCTTTTGGTTTGGTTTTGAACCAAACCTTGTTTTCCTTGCTTGGAGGGTGAAATAAGGGGTGTATACCAGTTTCTCCCGCTGAAAACCACTTTTCTTTCTTGCCAGCCAGTTTTCTGGTCGGCCAGCTAGTCATGGTGGTCCAAAGACCACCAAAAGTGGTCAGCAGCCATGTCACCACCTTGCTTTCTTTGTGCAGACCACTTCTCTCCCTTGCCGACCACTTTTCATCCTTGCAGACCACTTTCTCTGGTCGGCCGACTAGTGCAAGTAGTTGGCCAACCACTTCAACTGGTCGACAGCTTTCCTGCACTTTCTGCAGATATTTTCCATGCCAGCTATGCCAGCTGTTGGGCACAGAAAGCATCCTCCATACACGTGTATGGAGGGATTGATTCACACTTCAAGCTTGCTCAACAAGCTTGATGCTTGATTTTCTATAGAAGAGAGCCTCCTCCCTGTTGTCTCAGGTCCAAAAAATTGATTAGGGTATATACATATATCATCTATCTCTATATTGCTCCTTTGCATTATATTTGTGCTTAAAAATGCCTTTTCTTCACACTTTTGCACACAAACACATAGTGAAACACCTTCAATCTTGGACTGAGGTTCTTGGAGGTTTGTTTGGACCTCAAGGCTTGGTTTTTTCCTCAGAAGTTGTTGTCTTGCTTTGATTCTTCAACGGTGAGTCTCTAATCCTCTTAAAGCCTTGTTGTAGTAGCTTACTAGGCCACCTTTGCATGCTTATTTTGGCTTGACTCTCAACTATAAAAAGTTCTGATTTTAAGTATTTTAAATGTTTGTTTGAGGCTCCTTGGGTGTTGGGGGTATTCTACCCCCTTTTGTGCCTTGTTTGGCCTTGTTTTGAGCCATCACTTTAGGCCTTTGTGATCACCTTTATTTGGCCTCATCACCACTGAATTCTAGAGGAATTTCAATGGTGGAAAGTGTGTTTTGAGGTCTCAAATAGGAGGGGGTTGTCACCCCTCCTCTTCTCTTGTTTGCTTGCATTGATGGTTCATCAAAAGAGCATGTAGTTCTATCATGTTGAGGCTTTGTTTAAGCACTTTTTTGTGACCTTTTAGACCTGCCATGACTCTATTTTTGGCTATCTTGGTCACCCCTTGCATGCTTCTTGTATGTATAGTGTAATCCTACTTGTGGCTCATCAAAGTAGCATGTTTATTAAGCTTGTTTTGGCTCCATCTTAGCATGTCTTAGACCTTATTTCAGCATGTTATAGCTCTGTCTAGGGTTGGTTTGATAGCCTCTTGCATGCTCCTTGCACTTGTAGTGCAATTCCACAAACTAGCCTAACATGCATCATGCTATTGACCATCATTCTAGCATGTTTTTGGCTCTACTCCAGGAAGCTTTTACTCATGTTTTACCATGCTTAAGCTCTGTCTCAAATTGTTGTGGTCATGCATGCCTTGCTTTGTATAGCCATAGTGCATTCTAGCTCACTAGCTTTGAGTTTCCAAGTCACTAGTATGCATTGCTTGGGCCATTTGCATGATTTAGCATCATTTGATATGTGATTTCAGTGCATGTAGTGTGGCCATGCACTCACATGTGTCACTCTTTCAATGCTTTGGAGGGTTTGTGCTTTATGCTTTAAACATGAGCCTTTATGCATGCCATCTTGCCTAAACATTTAGGCTACCATATCAGTGCATTTTTGGTCTTATTTTGCCATGATACAACTCTATTTTTGGTTGGTTAGAGCATCCCTCATTTGCTTCTTACACTTGTAGTGTAGATCCTCTTTGCTAGCCTTGCATGCCTAATGAGTGAGCTTGTTATTCTAGCATGTGTTGACTTGGTATTAGCCAATTTTTGGTGTTATTTTGACATGCCATAACTCTGATTTTTGTTGGTAAAGTCATCTCATGCTTGGTTTTGGTAGGTGTAATGTAGCCTTCCTTTTTGGCCTTGTATACTCCATGCTTCATGCCTCTAATTCTAGCGTGTGTTAGCTTTAGTCCATGCATGTTTTTGCAACATTTTGACATGCTCTGGGACTGTTTTGGGTTGTCTTGGCCATATGGTTCATGTATTGCATAGTTGTAGTGCAATAGGCTTGACTAGCCTTGTGTTTTCATGTCCCTAGCATGCTATGCTTATGTTGTTTAAATGATTTGGCATCATTTCATACATGATTTCAGAGCATATAGTGTTGTCACACTTCCATGTTTGTCACTTCTTAATCATGTTTGAGAGTTGTGCTCTTATGCTTAGTTGATGGGCCAATGCACGAGCATGCATTATCTTGCTTCTCATGCCATCATTTCAGAGTATTTTGGCCTCCGTTTTGGCATGCATGAGGTTTGTTTGGGGTTGGTTTCATCCGTTGAGCATTGCATTACATAACCCTTGTGTTGCATCCTTCACTAGCTTTTATGCTTAAGGACTCTAAACTTGACATGCTTATGTTATTTGCATGTTGTTTGACCGTGCTGTATGCGTTACATTGTGTTTGGATCGGGCGTTGATCCAAACATGAGAAACGAGGGGCGTTTCATACTTGAAGTGATGAAACATGCCTCATTTCTCGGTCGCCGACCCTCTTGATCATGCATGATAGAGGTTAAGGCACTTAAGTGTTATTTGTGCATTCATTCACATTGATTGTGCAAACTTGGCTTCGCGACCATCATGCATCGCGATGCTTGGTTGGTGGCCCGAGAGTCAAGAACCGCACTCCCTTGAGCTTAAGAAATGATAAGGAAAGTGGTTGTGCACACATACCTTGCAAATACACTGCTGTGCCCCTTCTTGTTCTCTGTTGTAGCAAATTGGAGCTTGGTAGAATTTTCTGGTCGGCAGACCAGAAAAGGTAGCTGGCCGACCACTTTTTCTGGTTTGCAGCATGTGTAAGTGGTCTACAGGTGGTCCACACCACCATTAAGTGGTTGGTAGCCCTCCTGGAGGTTCCTATGTTGGAGTTGAAGCTATCAGGAAGTTTGTGCAGTGATCTGAAATCAAATGCAAATAGAGGCAAGTTGGGGCATAGTGATGGATTTCTGAACGAGGCGATCGAGCATGCATGCACTTCTCACCTCGAGGCTCCTGTTTTATTGCTTTGCTTAGCTAGTTAGCTATTTGGTTCTGTACTTAAGTAGTTAATGCACTTAACTATTCATTTGTGTTTGTAATTAGTTAACTTGTTAGTTAATTAGCTTCGTTTTTTAATAATTAGTTTAATTAGCTTAGATTAGCTAGTTTACTTATTATTCGGACCCTCCGTCGAGAGGGCACAACTGTTGTAATAAGTGTGCGTGTGTGTGATGCATGTCTTCCAACCCCATTTCTTTCTCCCTTTTACTTATCTGTTTTCAGTGGTTAGTTTTAGGGCATATTCCAATTAGCATCCTTATGCTCGCATGCGTGCATCATTCATCTATCTTGCATGCACTGGGCTCGGCTCATCATACAAACTGCATTGTATTTCAATACCAATTTGAATACATGTTATCAAGTTGCATTCACTTGACATCTTAGAATAGTCGAACCTATCTTAGTTGCATTTTGCATGTGTTGCATTAGGCATTCTTGACATAGCTAGGATCATGCATGATTACTAACTAGTTTCTTGTTTTGGCTTGGAGTACACTGTGAGTGTTTATACTTTAGCATCCTTGCATGTGTGTAAGTGACTTCTATGAATAGCATGCTTGCCATGAGGCTATGTGCTTATGTGTTTAGCTGCATGAATGCCTGTGGATGAAGGCTTCATTGCTTGAATTGGAACAATTCATCAAAATACGCGTTTTAAGCCCACTTGAGAGTGGCAAATCATGTTTTCTAAGCCCACTTGAGGGTGGCAAATCCACGACTTAGCCTACTTACGAGTAGTACCTTCAAAGCATTTTCAAACAAACAAACATGAGATGTTTTGTTCCAATTTGAGTGATTTAGTCTATACTTGTGTGCTGTGCGCATCACATAGTAAGTTAACTAATGAATCGGAATAAGAACACATGTGTTTTCAAAAACAGCATATCATGTTAGTAGAGGCCGATCCTTTGATCGGGCGAGCGGGGGTGCTCATTGCATGACCTTCCCCTCTCGTACCTAAGTTCTCGAGCCGAGCCAACTTTGGTGATGACGGACACGTGGCCTTAGGCACGAGTCAGGGTTTCCTAAATTTTTCAAAACAAAATATTTAGGTGGCGACTCTGAAATCTGGCAAAGCAGTCCATGTTTGGCGCTTTTGATTAAAATCGATTTACCAAAACGATTTGTCAGATTGGGACTCTTTAGTGATTTATCAATCTTACATTGCACCTGTGAGATTAGATTCAGAACCGTGACAGGAGTCCGAACTGTAGTAGCTAAGAACAATGATTCACGCCCTCGCGCGCGGAGCGGAGTTTCGGGCGGTCTACAGTTTCTGGCGACTCTGCTGGGGATTTAGAGAACTTGACTTGAACACTATGATATGTTGTTTTGTCTACACTTATGTGTTTCTTTGCATTGCATTTGCATTGGTGCGCTTAAGTCACAGTGTTTGCCGTCTGCTATTTCTGAACAGTTTGTCGGAGGCTTGCATTGAGAAGCATGCCACAAGGCTGACCGGCTGCGGGCTCTGCCACGATGGGAACAGAAACCTCGATTTTTACCGAGGCACCCTTTTTGACCATTCGACCTAGTGCATATCGGAATCTATAGTGACCATTCCAAACTAGGACAGGTTGCTTACCTGATTATAGGTTGTTTGAAACCGCTGTGTGCGTAGTGAAACCCTAGGTCCTGACAAGATAGGACAGGGAAACCCTACCCCTCCATAGGGGTGTTTTGGCTCTTACTTGCTTGATATGTGCTGTCAGAGTGTGTCTCTACAGGTTGTATGTATCAGTTTGCAAGTCTGGGTATCAGGCCTGCAGGCATCAGTATTTGGGGGAATCAGTTTTACCTGAGGGTATCAGATCTGAGGCAGTGATTTGGGAACAGTGATCAGTATTGAGAACAGTGTGTTCAGCTTACAAATGCCAACTGTGTGTTGTCTTTATTTAAGCTGTTATGCTGTCCGTTTTTCTGGTTGTTTGTTTCCTTATTAAGCTTTTTTTTTTTTATCTTTTTGCAAGGTAGTTTAGCACAATTGCTTCCGACCAAGCAGATATTCCCCAAGCACTTTGGATCAAAGGTCGAAGACTTCATCGATCCGAGGATCTGATAGACGAACAGTGTTCCCATTACCCCCGGTTACTAGATGGAGGTCAGTTAGGCGCAGTTCATCAGTACAGCGGTTACCAGATCAGTGGTCCTTATCCACCCCGCTAGTGAGTAGTCAGGCTGAGATTTCCATTTTTGCCGCAGAGAGAGATACACATGTTGTTCTGTTAGATCAGCACCTTATGGCAAGTATGAGGACATGATGCGTCAGCTCCAAGAGACTATGCAAGCCATGCAGCGGGATGCTGCCCGCCAGGCAGAATTTACTGTGCGCCAGGCAGAGGTTGTGGCTCAACAGACAGAGCTGATTGCCAGGTTCCAGCAACAACAACAACCACAGCAAGCCGGAGCATCTGCATCGCACCCACCTCTTCCCCCACCTAGAGTTCCAACACTCAGGGAGACTACAAACGTCCAGGAAAATATGGACATCCCAACGGGGCCAGTTCCACCCCCAATCCTACCTCAATTGTCCAAAGCACCGACTGATCTAGTGGATACACCGTTTGAATTTGAGGTGAATCCAACAGCGCTGAAAGTGAGCAAGATAGAAAAACTGTTCAAGAAGGCTCAAGGCGTTAATTCCGTTCTGGACATAGAGGATGGATACACCGATTCAGCGGTTACTTTGCCGGACCGGTTCAAGATGCCGCATATAGACCATTTTGACGGTTCTGGGTATACCATGGTACACTTGCGGTTGTTCTTAGATATCCTAAGGTCGATGGGCCTCTCCAGATTGCAAAAGTTTTCCCTCTTCGACCGGACCCTGTCGGGTGTTGCGGCTATTTGGTATGCAAAGCTGAAGGACTCTGTCAAGAGAAGTTGAGAGGAGATGGTTGAGGCCATTATAGCTCAATACTCCTACAACACGCAGATCATGATCACAACTCGTGATCTTGAGACAACCAGACAAGAGCCGAAGGAGGGCTTCTCCGACTTTGCAACCCGTTGGAGGGCCAAAGCTTCTATGATGACCATCAAACCAGTCAACAAGGATCAGATACGGATGGTTGTGCGCAACCTCCAACCCAAGCTGATGCAAAAGATGATCGTCCTACCCCTTCCTACCTTTGCAGATTTACACGAGATTGGGGTATAGATTGAGGACGCCATGAAGCAGGGTCTGATTGACCATGAGAGAAAGCAGCCCAAGAGGGCATTTACCCGCAGTTCAAATGCAGGCATGAGTAGTGCTGCAACTGCCAGAACTTTAGATGTGGGCATGGTCACCACCACCACCACTCCAAAAACACTTACGGCCACACCCTTCAACAGTGCGCCCGGAACTAGCTCACAAACAGCCAGATATCCACCGCGAGGCCAGAGAACCTTTACTCCACTATACATGTCTCTGTCCAAAGCTTTGGGGGTTTTGATCAAGAAAGGGCACTTGAAGCCCCTGGAGCCGTGGCCATTACCAAACAAACTTCCTTCCTCCCATAACCCGGCTAAATACTGTGCCTTTCACCAACAGCATGGTCATGACACCAACCAGTGCTACAGACTGCGTTATGAGATCCAGGATCTTATTGACAATAGGGTGATCGTGCCTCCGGAGAAGCCGAATCTCACCACCAACCCACTCCCACCACATAACCAAGCTCCACCTCCCAAACGCATCAACCTGATCCAAACCTCGGCCATTCCATATGACCCATGCATGTACATCACACCCTCTCACCTATCCAAGCCCGAGGTGTTCATTCCAAACAGCATGGACTTGTGCATGTTGAGTATCTCCCAAACCCAACCCGGACCAGTGGTGGTGACTGTCGAAGACAGAACCGGGATGACTTTGGGGGCAGACAGGAATCATGATTCAGAGCCTGAGGGGTCTGCAAGCTTTCCGTACAACCCGAGTGCTTACATCACATCAACAGGCTAGGCTAAGCCGAGGGTAGAGTTGCCGGTTGGGGTAGAGATTTGTGTGGTTCGGGAGGATGGACCTAGTTAGAGGCTAGATGACCTAGTAGAGCTGGAAAAAGGCATTGCAAATTTGCAGTTCTTTGAAGAACATGACTAAAGGAATGTGGACATCAACTGGTTCAACTTAGATGGGTCAGCAGAGAATACTAGATGGCTCAGGGACCAGCCGGATGTTGTTGAAGAACTTCATCCAGAACAGGGGCAATTAGGAGCTGGGATATTAGCAGTGGCCGGAATGGCCAGGAATCAGAAAGAATCGTCGGAGAGCACCGGCGTAAAGAATTTTGCATGGGATCTAGGCAGTTTGAGCACAGAAGATATTGAACAGCAAGCTGCACTGAAGCAGTTTGAGCAGGAAAAGATCGAAGATCTTGAGAGGGCTAAGAAGGCCAAAGCCCCTGCGGGGACAGAACGTACTGTGCGTACAGAAACAATTGCAACGGAACCAGACAGTTGTCTGTCGGTTTCCGACGGGATGTGGTGGGAAGACGATGACTTATGTCTTGCCCACACTGACGAAGATTGGAGGCAGAACCAACCGGATGACACCTGGTATGTTGAGGAGGTTGACCACATGACCAGAAGTGGGTGGTATTTCAAGCCCCCACACTTAGACCAACCAGAGGCGTCCGGAAAGGACAAAGAAGCGGAGAGGCACAAAGAAAAACTGCTCGAGGAGGAGGTTGTGTTGAAACAGCTTAATAAAATCCAAGCAGACATCTCCATCTAGGGACTGCTTATAGCCTCAAGGGTTCACAGGCAATGTCACGACCCAAACCCGCCCCTATGGGTTTAGCATCGCAATCGGCCAGTAATCCGTGATTACCAAAGGCCTGCTTAACAGTAATGACAATAATACAGAGTAAAGGGGCTGGCGGAATTCAAAACAGTAAATTGAAGGTGTCCAATGAGCTGTGACAGTCTGAATGCAAAAAGGCTTTTTATAAACATGCCACATAGATAACCAAAACGTATGTACATGCGACTTAAACACAAGCATCCATGTCAGGGACCAAATCCCTATCTGACTGTACAGTCAAGTCTTAACATTTATTACAGAACAGAGGCAAAAAGGGGGAATCTAAAACACCCTATAATAGCCTTGGCTTTGACGCACTCGAAACCTCGAGGTGAGGCACAATGGTTGGCTTTAACCAATCGAGAGCTTAGCCTAACGCTCCTAGCTTTAGTCCGGTGCCTGGACACCTACACACACATATATATATATATATATAAACAGTGAGCTAAAGCCCAGTGAATAACGGTTATGTAAAGAGGTTAAGAATGAATTTCCTCTCAGTAATTAACCAATCATATCAGTCACTTAGAAACCATAACAGTCATATGTGGTACATCCCATAGCAAAACAGTGCAGTAGGTCTTAACAGACCGAACAATCAATTGATGGCCATCATAACAGTAACAGTAGTGGTTCCAAACATGGGAACTGACAGAGATCTCTGTGACAGTAGCAGTAATAGTACAGTAACAGTAAATTGCTATGGATGCCACAGATACAGTTTACAAATAGGACAAACATTCATTCATTAAAAAATAACGTTTCAGTAAGTAGAACAATTGATCATTCAAAAAATAGTCATAATTGAACATATCTTTACGACATTGTTACTCACAGAGCACTGGGCTATAGACAAGCTACACAAGCTAACGAGCGTCCTCGGATGCCAACCTTACAGTTACAGAACGAACACACACTCGAGATTAATAACTTAGCCCCTAATTATACTCGATGTGGTTCTATAACATTATCCTCATTAAGATGCCTTAAACTTGGCCTAGGAATGCCTGGGATGGAATGATGATGCAAAAAATGTACTTTAAAACACTTTTCAGAATTTTTCAGAAAATAGGGGTCTCGCTCGAGCGTGGCTTTCTTTGCTCGAGCGAGCTTGCCAAAACAGTGGGGTCGCTCGAGGGTGGACTTCCTCGCTCGAGCGGTCTGTAAAAATGCAAAAAGTGCTGGATGTTGAAAATCTTTGCTCGACGCTCGCTCGATGCTCGCTCGAGCGTGAGACACAGTCCTCGCTTGAGCGTAGGTCTCGTCACTCGAGCGTGCGTCTGCGTGCACCAAAAACCTGAGAGCATGCAATCTACGCTCGAGCCAGCATTCCTAAGCTCGAGCGGAGCTCTGAACAAAAGATAGTCGCTCGAGTGTCGAATCCTTCGTTCGAGCGTGAAAGCCAAAATCTGGAATTTTCAGATTTGCCTCCCAAGCTCCAACCAAGCATTCAACACATCAAAACTCAACCTTTTGGGCCAATTTTCTGCAAAACACTTGAAAACTCAATGTATAACATGTCTTTGAAGATCAATTTGCAAAATTAAGCCCAAAGGTAAGCCAATTTGAACACAAATTCAAATGTAAATATGACGACCAATTCAAAATCATACATGCATGAGTTCCCAAGAACTCTAATGCTCTAAGACATGATAAAATGCAAGATTGAGCTCAAGAATATGATCAATTCATGGATCAAAACCGAAATAGAAACATGCATGTGGGAATTTCATGAAAATGACTTCAAAACACTATGATATGGACACGCATCCACACAATGCCTCATAATTCAACACTTTGAGCTAAAACTTAACTCTAATCTCCAATATTTCCATGAACCATGCAAGATACAACTTAAATTCATAATTAAAAGGATGAATTCTCTACCTTAGGTCTTGAATTCAAGGTGTGGAAGCTCAAAAACGCAAATGCTCTTCAATAGTCCTAATTCTCCAAGCCAATTTTGATGAACTCAAGTTTCCTCCTATCTCTCTCTCTCTCTTGTCGGTTTTCGCCTAGGAAGATGGATGAAAATGGTGCCAACATCTAACAAGGAGAATAAACAATGGCCTAGAATTGTCCACTAAGTGGCAATAGGGTAATTTACTTGAACTAATGTGATTTAACATTATTTAATCTAATTTAATCATTCCAAATCAAATTTCAATTAAATCTACCATACAATCACATAAATTCTAATTAACACATAACACAAATCAATTTCTGATTCGGCCTCCAATAAGGCCTTTAATTTGCAGTTCGAAATTAAAACATGAACAGATTCATTCATAAATCAAACAGATAGAAATGCATTTAAAACAATACACTCCTACAATCAATTCAGGATTTCATACTAATCAGTTACTTATCATGCTTAATCACAGATTAGCACTAATCAGAGGTGAGGGTTGTCATAGTCTTCCCTCCTTTAAAAGAGTTTGGTCCTCCAAACTCGGATTACCTTTATTCTGGAAGAACACTGGGTCCAAAGGAAACAGCTCACGATATCTCGTCAACATATCATCTTCCCTTTCCCAAGTGGCATAAACGCCACCATGGTTTTGCCAATCAACTTTCACTAGCGGGATTTCTTTGTTTCTCAACTTCTTGATCTGTCGGTTGACAATCTGAACAGGCTGTTCTTCATAAGTATACTCATCACTTAGCACTAAATGTGGAAGACATTATGCATATGCTCTATTTCAGGAGGAAGCGCTACCTGATACACCACCGGATTAATCTTGTAGACACCCCATTTTTGACCGTCCTCAAGACTTGGACGTCATCATTTGAACACTCGGTGATCATCCTTGTTCGTGTTCGTCTTGAGTTCCCGGAGGTCTCGGCTACGCGCCCTGCCTCAAGATGTCTCAACTCGACTGTTTTGTGTCTGGTTTTGCACCAAACACTTCTTGTTTCGCTTCTGAGGGTGGGAAGTAGCTTGTAGGCCATCCCTACACCTCACCGGCCATGGCTTGAGGCCACCGGCCTTGTTTCCTTGCCACCGGACATTGGTGATGGCCGGTCGGCACTATTGATGGTCGGTCGACATTGTGTTTGGTCGGCCGGCCACTGTTTTTGATCGATCGGCCACTTTTCTTGGCTGAGACCTTTTCTTGAGGGAGCTTGACCCTTTTGAACCTTTTTTTTTTTAGCTTCTTGAGGAAGCTTGAACCTTTTTAGCTTCTCCAAGAAGCTTGACCTTTTTTAGCTTCTCCAAGAAGCTTGACCCATTTTTTAGCTTCTCCAAGAAGCTTGAACCTTTCGAACCCTGGGTTTCAGCTTCTTGAGGAAGCTTGAACCTTTTGAACCCTTGGTTTTAGCTTCTTGAGGAAGCTTGAACCTTTTCAACCTTGGTTCTAGCTTCTTCAAGAAGCTTGAACCCTTTACTCCAAGCTTCTCCAAGAAGCTTGAACCCTTCTAAGCTTCCAAGAGAAGCTTGCACCTTTTGCACCCTTGTTCTAGCTTCTCCAAGAAGCTTGGCCTTCTTGGCCCTTTTGCTCCAAGCTTCTAAGAGAAGCTTGACCCCCTTGACCCCCTTTTTTGTTAGCTTCTCTAAGAAGCTTGGCACCTTGTCTTTCTCTATAAATATAGAGCCTATCCTTCCATTCAAGGGGTTCCAAGAATTGGTCTAAGGCTCCATACATATATCTCTCTCCATATCTCCTCCATTTTAGCTCCAAATTGCTTGGTTCTTGGCTCCTTTGCACACCAACCCCTAGCCTAACACCTCCATCATCAACCTAAGGAGCTTGGAAGCCATTTTCAGAGGCTAAGGGACTGGCTTTTTGTCCAAGAAGCTGCTGGTTTCGTTGGTCTACAAGGGTGAGCCTTTAACCCTGTTTTATCCCCCGTTTTTGCACAAGTTTTTAGCCTATCTTGATTGCTGATTTGGGCTTTGTGTATAACATAAAAAAGTTCCTTTTTTTTTTGTGTTTAAGATACTTCATTAAGACCACTTTTGGTGTTTGGGGTCGTTTTACCCCTCTTAGGCTTGTTTGGCCTATTTTGTGCTATTTTGGTGAGCCCGGGACCACTTGGTTTTGGGGCTCCTCACCACTGAAATCTTGAGGGATTTCAAGGTGAGGATGGTGGTTTTAGTCCTAAGAAGGAGAGGGCCATCCCCTTCTCCTGTTGTCTTCAAAAAATGCCATTTTAGCCTCATGTGTGAGCACCATTTTTAAGTTCATGTTGGCCATGTCTTAAGTGTTATTTGTGCTTATTTTGCCATGATATAGAACTATTTTTAATTGGTTTAGACACACCATGCTTGCTTTGCATACTTGTCTTGTAATGCCATGAATTGCTAACATGTGCCAGCATTTAGACTACCATGCTCACTGTTTTGGCTTAGCTTTGTGAAGCTTTTGTGCATGTAGTGCGTTCTAGATCTTTTTGGGTCATTCGGGTCATCCATGCTTTGCTTTGTATAGCTACCATGTAATCCCCCCTTGGCTTGCCTTGAGTTTTAGACCATTGTTGCATGCTTAGCTTGTCTTGTTTACTTGGTTTTGCACCTTCTATAATATGATTTCAGAGCTTTCTATGCATGCCATGTATCCATGTTTATCCTCTTTTAAGTGTGCTTAAAAGTTGCTCTTTGGTGCCTAAGTGTTGGACCTTGTGTGCATGCATGCTTGTATGTGTTTTGGCCCTCATTTCCATGGCATTTGGCCACTGATTTGGGCCTATTTGAGAGCTACCCATTTTGGTTTAAGACCATTCCCACATGTCGTTGCATGCTCATCCATCTTGCATGCTTGTTAGTTTGCGTAACTTGCATGCTTGCATGTTTACATTGTTTGTTCACATGCTCATATTGCATGCTTAGCTTCCATGCCTAGGTTGCATGGCATTAAGCATGCATCTCTTGCCTCTTGAATTGATTATGATGGAGGTTGGGGCCCATTGTTTGTTTTGTGCATTTCATTCCATATTGAAATTGCACACCTTGACTCTTTGGGCGATCACGCATTGAAATGCGAGATTGGTGGTCCGAGAATCGAGTACCATGCCCTTTTGAGTCATAAACATGATAAGGGGTGTGTTGGTGCACACATTTGCTTGAAATGCATTGCCATGCCTTGTTTTGCACTCTGCTGCTGTCAAAACAGATTCTGCAGGAAGCTTTTGTCGGCCGGCCATATCCAGTGCCGACCGGCCATCCATCAATGGCCGATATCTTAATCTGTGGCCGGTGACCGTTCCCCTAGGCCGGTGGCCATTCCCCTCAGCCGGTGGCACTCCACACTGTGCAGAGAGCATACCTTGGGACTTGTGTAGTCTTCAGAGGAGCAGAGCAGGGAAAACAGAGGCAACTTGTGTATGGCAGTGGACTTCCGAGCAGAGCCGAGCATGCATTGCATTCATCCCTCGTCCCGAGGCCTTTACTGCTTCAGTAGCTTAGTTAATTTGTTTAATTAATTAAGGGTCTGTAATATTTAATTAGCTAGAGTAGTTAATTACTTATTCGGTTTGCATTATTTTTTTGGTCCCTCCGAGCGAGGGCGAATTTGTAATAAGTGTGGGTGCGTGTGTGCATGTCTTCCAACCCCCACTTCTTTCTCCCTTTTACTTACCTGCTTTTGATGGTTAGTATTAGGTCATATTTAAATTAGCATACCTTATGCTATGCATGCGTGCATCCATACATTTGTCTTGCATGCACCGGGCTCGGCGCATCATTCTAACTGCACTTGTATTTCAATTCCAAATTGAATACGTGTTAGTTGCAGCATTTCACATGCCATGTTTAGGATAGCCGAGCCTGTTTGGATTGCATCTTTGCATGTGTTGCATTAGCCATTTCAAATATGAACTAGGATCATGCATGTGATTACTAACTGGTTTCTGTTTTGGCTTGGAGTACTAGGTGAGCTTTTATGCTTTAGCATGCCGCATGTGTGTGAGTGTTGCCATAATTGCATGATTACCATGAGGCTAGCTGCTTATGTGATATAATTGCTTGAATGCCTGTGGATGGAGGTCGAATTGCTTAAATTGGGATAACGCATTAAAACTGTGAATTTTAAGCCCACTAGATAGTGGCAAAACCATCTTTTCTAAAAGCCCACTTGAGGGTGGCAAAACTTGCATTTTAGCCTACTTGCGAGTAGCAAACCATTTTTAAAACAAACATGAAATGTTTTGTTCCAATTTAGGCGATTTGGTCTATACTTGTTTGCTATACGCATAACACAGTAATTCTAGGCTAATAACTGGAATAAGAACACATAATGCTTTCAAAACAAGATATCACGGTTAGTAGAGGCCGATCTATGATCGGGCGAGAGGGGGTGCTCATAGCTGACCTTCCGCAATCGTACCCAAGTTCCCGATCCGAGGCAACTTTGGTGATGACGGACACGTGGCCTTTGGCACCGAGTCAGGGTTTCCTAAATTTCCCCTTATAAAATATTTAGGTGGCAACTCTGTATCTAGCAAAGCAGTCCATGTTTGGCATTTCTTTCAAAAATCTGTTTTCTCAAAACGATTTGTCGGATTTGGACTCTTTGGTTCAGATTAATAACCGTGACAATTTGAGTCCGAACTGTAGTAGACCCGCAAAACGAACGGAACGGGACCTCACCCTCCCGGGGCGTTCGGGGACGTCTACAGTTTCTGGCGACTCTGCTGGGGAGCTTTTAGAGAGCTTGACTCGAACTCCTGATATCCTGTTTTGATTACACTTATGAGTTTCTTTGCATTGCATGTGCATTGGTGCGCCTAGGACACCGTGTTTGCCATCTGCCATTCCTGAACGGTTTGCCGGAGGCTTGTCTTGTCAAGACATGACCATAAGGCTGACCGGTTATGGGCTCTGACAGTATGGGAACTAAAACCCCGGTTTTACTGGGGCACCCCTTTTGACCATTCGACCTAGTGCATATTCGGATCCATAGTGACCACTCCAAGCTAGGACAGGTTGCTTACCCGATAGGTTGTTTGAAACCGCTGCGTACGTAGTGAAACCCTAGCTCCTGACAAAATAGGACAGGGAAACCTTACCCCTCCATAGGGGTGTTTTGGCTCTCAATTATCTGTTATGTGTTGTCAGAGTGTGTCTATACAAGGTGCATGTATTAGTTTGCGAGTTTGGGCATCAGGCTTGCGGGCACCAGTTTAGTGTTTTGAGAATCAGTTATCCGCGGGTATCAGTTCAGTCTTGAGAACAATGATTCTGGGAAACAGTGATCAGTAGTAGAGTGCAGTTGTTCGGCTACACCTGTATTCGATCCGTTTGGGCTGAAATGCTGCTCGTTTTTCCTTTCAGTTCAGAGAGTTCAGAGAGTTAGTTCAGAATAGCAAGTGTTAGCCTTTGCTGAGGCAAGACAGACATCTGAACCGTCAGTCACCAGTTGCACCACCTCCGTTCAGTTCAGCGGACCTATGATGGCCCAAAGTTCAGAGGAAATTGTGGTTATGGCAGCCGCGCTAGACCAAGGAATCAGCTTGCAGGGTGAGACCGATGTTGATGTACCACATCCGCCCAGGTCGCCTGCCGCGCGCCCGATCTGGGAACCCCAGTTGTTTCAAGCTCGTGAGCCCACAACGTTTGAGTTGATGAGAATGATTGGTGACCTTCAGAGGTCTGTGGCCGATCTCGCCTATGGGATGTCAGCTTCACCACTAGCTACACCGTATGCCAGGAACTTCAAGCCGCAGGAGGCCCCACTACTGGGGCGAATTGTAATTGAGCTTAGCCAACCTGAAGCTGTCTCAAGCTCCGGCAATGACATGTCGATGACAATGGGGCTTCGCATTGAAGTAGCAACCCAAACCGTCCACCAAGCTGAGGCTAGTGGAAAGAACAAGGTGGACACTGATCCCTAAGAACAACTGCTGTGGGCAGTCGAGGCTTTAAAGGCTGGGGGGTTGAACAAGCAGCAAGTATTCGCAGTCGTGACTAAAACTGTGGATGACACTTTCCCCACTCCGACCGAGGGTAGTTCAAGCCAGGCAGAAAATCGGGATAGGAACCGTCATACCAGAACCGTTTCCTCCAACCTTAACCCTGCACCCAGGAAAAATCAACAAGCCAAGCCTATACCAACTACCCCCTTTGTTGGTGCATCCACTTCAAACCCCCGAACTTTGGACTATCTACCCCGAGGCAAGAGGGTCTTCACCCCACTCTTTATGCCTTTGTCTAAAGCTCTAGGGGTCCTACTTAGGAAAGGACATCTGAACCCGTTAGAACAACGGCCTTGTAGACACCCCATTTTTGACCGTCCTCAAGACTTGGACGTCACCGTTGGAACACTTGGTGATTATGCATGTTTGTGTTCGTCTTCAGTTCCCAGAAGCCTTGGCAGTGCGCCTCGTCGCAGGACCTCTCGACTCGACTGTATTGTGCTTGGTTTGACACCAAACACTTGTGTTTTGCCTTTGAGGGGCAGGGTAGGGCTTGTAGACCATCCCCACCCATCACCAGCCGTGGCATGAGGCCACCGGCTGTGTTTTGTGGCCACCGGCCAATTATTTGGCCGGCCGGCACTATAGATGGCCGGTCGGCTATCTTTTTTTGGTCAATTGCATCTTTGGCCGGCCGACTACTGTGCATCTGCTTTTGCAGATATTTTGACACAGCTGTCTTGCATTTGGCTCCCCTCCATACACGTGTATGGAGGGATCTCTCTCTTTAGAAGCTTGTCTTGTAAGCTTTACAAGACAAAAAGCTCTAATAAGAGGAGCCCTCCCCTCTTGGCTTTAGGTTAGACATTTTAGAGAGAAAAAACATTGTTAGAAGCTCTGGTTCTAGGGTTAGAACTTATACATATTCTATCTCTATATCTCTCCCTCCCTTGTGTGTTCTAGGTGTATTTGTTCATAGTATTGCACACAAACACCCACCATTACACCTTCCCTTGACTATTGAGGTTCTAAGGGATTGTTTTCAGAGTTTTGGAGCTGGTTTGGAGCTTAAGGAGCTGCTAGAGCTTCATTTGTGAAAGAGGTCTTCAAGGGTAACAATCTTACCCTTTTATTCTCCATTCTTGCATACTATTTTTGCCTATTTTAGAACTGTTTTTGAGCTTAGTGTATAATATAAAAAAGTTCTATTTTTGGGCCCTCTAAATAGTCTGTTTAGAGTGTTTTATGGTTTGGAGGTGTTTGACCCCTCTTAGGCCTTGAGAGGCCCCATTTTGTGCTATTTCGAGTGAGCTCCGGGACCTTGGTGTTTGGGCCTCCTCACCACTGAAATCTTGAGGGATTTCAGAGGTGAGGATGGTGCCTTGAGGTCTTAGGGAGGAGAGGGCCACCCCCTCTCCTTGTTGTCCTTGAAAAGGACCATTTTTGGCCTCTTGAGGGAGCACCTAGCTAAGCTTCATGTTGACTATGCCTTAGCTGATTTTTGTGCTTATTATGTCATAATATGCCTCTGTTTTTAGTTGGTCTTGGTACACCGTGCATGCTTAGCATACCTACCTTATAATGCCATGATTTGCCTCAATACATGCATAGCATTTAGACTATCATGCTTTTGTATTTTGGCCAAGCTTTGTGAAGCTTACTTGCATGATTTGGTGTGCTAAGGGACTGTTTTAAGTCTTTTGAGTCATTCATGCCTTGCTTTGTATGGCTATCATGTAATTCCTCTCGCATGCCTTAAGCTTTGGCCCTTCTAGCCTGCCATTCTTGCATTGATTTAGTGGTTTGGAACTATCCACCATGTCATTTCAGTCCACTTAGCATGCTCATATGCTTGCATTTCATGGCCCTTTCAATGCTTCAAGATTTGATGTTCCATGCTTCATGTTTGTGCCATTGTGTATGCCTCTAGGACTAGGTCATTTAGATGCCATCTAGGTGATTCTTGAGGCTTACTTTTGCATGATTTGGGACTGTTTTGATTCAATTTGGTCATTTGCTTCATGGGTCATATGATCATGTTTTAGGTCCTTGGGCTTGGTTGCATGCATAGCTTGCATTGGTAGGTTGATTCGGCATCATTTCCTACATATTTTCAAGGCTTATAATGCATGCCATAGGTCCATGATTATTCCCTTTTAAGTGTGCTTAAAAGTAGTCCTTTGATGCTTAAGCGTTTAGGCCTTAACGTGTGCATATGTGTATGTGTGTTTAGTCCCCATTTCATAGCACTTATGGCCACTGTTTTGGACCTAACTTAGAGCCGTCCAATTAGTGTAAGCCCATCCCTTGCATGCCATTCAAGTGTTGTTACATTATCCCATGTTTGCATGCTTTGGTTGCATGTGTCGCATGCTTGAAATCATTTGCATTTGGCATGCATTCCCTTGGTCAAATTACTAGCATGTGGCATGATTAGATTACGTCTTGCATGCTCTAAGTGGTTTGCATAATTGTGGCATGCTTGTTTGCCTTGTTGCTTAGGTTGTGTACCTAATGTGCATTGCATGTTTGCATGCTCCCTTTTATACCGTGTTGCATGTTAGTTAACGTGCTTAGGTTGCATTGAACATGCATGCCTTGTCCCTTGATTTAGTGATAGGGATTGGGCCCCTTTGTTTTGTTGGTTTGTATTGCACTTAACATCAAAATGTGCACACTTGGTCCCTTGGGCCATCACGCATGGAAATGCGCGATTGATGGTCCGAGAACCAAGGAGCGTATCCCTTTGAGTCACTAACATGATAAGGGACATGATTGGTGCATACATTGCTTGAATTGCATTGCCATGCTATGCCTTGCCCTCTGTTGCTGTCAATTGCAGATTCTGCAGGAACTTTCTGCCGACCGGCAGTGTTAAGTGCCGACCGACAATCCTTTCTGGGCCGATAGCTTCACCAACAGCCGGTGGCCATTCTACTCAGCCGGTGGTGTCTCCCAATGTCCAGGGAAGCAATCCTGAGACTTTGGCAGCCTTCAGAGGAGTATAGCAGGGAAAATAGAGGCAGCTTGCACATGGTAGTGCACTTCCGAGCAGGACCGAGCACGCGCGCATCGAACCCTCTTGCCGAGGCCCTTGTTATTGCTTTTCTTATGCTTAGTTAATTTGTTAATTAATTAGGTGATTTGTAATAATTAATTAGCTAGGATAGTTAATTCATTATTCGAATTGTATTATTCTTTTGGTCCTTCCGAGCGAGGGCAAATCTGTAATAAGTGTGGGTGAGTGTGTGCATGTCTTCCAACCCCCACTTCTTTCTCCCTTTTACTTACCTGCTTTGATGGTTAGTAATAGGTCATGTTTAAATTAGCATACCTTATGCTATGCATGCGTGCATCATTCATCAGTATTACATGCACCGGGCTCAGCGC
>NW_021026928.1:133232-186660 GCF_004153795.1 Camellia sinensis | reverse complement strand
TTGTCAACGGTTCTTGAATCTGAACAAAGAGTCCAAAATCCAGCAAATCGTTTTGCAGAAAACAGATTTTTAGAAAAGAAGTGCAAACATGGACTGCTTTGCAGAATAAGAGTCGCACACCTAAATATTTATTTTTGTGGGAATTTAGGAACCCTGACCTCGTTTGCCTAAGGCAGTGTCCGTCATCACACAGTTGCCTTGGCTCGGGAATGGGAAGTTGGGAGGTCAGCTATGAGGCACCCCCGCTTCCCGATCAAGATCGGCCTCTACTAACCATGATATCTATTTTTGAAAAAACTTATGCGTTCTTATTCCGGTTATACGCCTAGATTTACTTGTGAATGCGCGCATAGCATACAATATAGCTGGTGCCTGAATGGAACAAAAATTTCAATGTTTGTTTTATTTTAAAAATGGTTTGATGGTGCTACCCGCAAGTAGGACTAAGACATGAATATTTTGCCACTCAGTGCGCGCTTAGAAATATAATTTTGCCACTCTCAAGTGGGTCAAAAAATTAAATTTTGCCAGCTCTCAATGGGCTCAAAACTCATATTCAATGCGTTATTCCAATTTAGTACTCAACCTTCACACCCACAAGGCATTCAGCAGTATATCACACATAAGCAATAGCCAACTGGCAAGATGCTGTCATGTTATATTCACATACATGCAAGATGCTAAAGCATAAATCACTCAGTGTCCTCCGAGCCAAACAAGAACTGTTAGTAATCATGCATGATCCCAGTTCATGTTAAAAAAATGGAAATGCATCCATAAGAATGTCAACTAGAATAGGCTCGGCTAATCTTATGGATACATGTGAAATGCACAGATAACATGTATTCAAGTTAGATTTGAATACTATACAATTAGTAATGATCGCCGAGCCGGTGCATACAAGACAATGTATAATGCACGCATGCATAGTATAAAGGTATGCTAATTTAAATATGCTTAAATACTAACCATTTGAAAAGCAGATAAGTTAAATAGGGAGAAAGAAGTGGGGGTTGAAGACAATGCACACACGCACCCAACTCTATTACACAATTGCCCTCGGCTTCGTAAAGTGTCGAAAGAATATACAATTAATTAACCTCAAAGCTAATTAATCATTACAGACCAACTTAATTAATTAACGAATTACTAAGGCTCAAGGAACAGCAGTAAAATGGCCTCGAGGAGAGGGATGCATGCAAGCTTGGGTTGCGCTTCGCCTCGAAATCCATTGCCAGCACAAGTCTACCTCTGTTTCCATGCTCTGCTCCTCTAAAGACTGCACAGTCCAAGGTATGCTCTCTGCACACTGTGGAGTGCACCGGCCAAGGCAAATGAATCACCGGCTAAGGGATGGTGGTCTCGACCACTGGTGTGGCTCTCGGCCAGCAATACATGGTCCGAGTCGGCACTGTATGTAGTCGACCGCCAATTATTCCTGCAGAAACCTGTTTTTTGACAGGCAGCAGAGGGCAAAAACAAGGCATTGCAATGCAATTTTCAGCAAATGTGTGCACCACCACACCCTTATCATGTTTTAATGACTCAAAAGGGCATGGTACGAATTCCTGCGGACGCACCAATCGGCAATTTCAATGCTGATGGCCCAAAGATCAAAGTGTGCAATTTCAATATGGAATGAAAATCGCAGCAAAACAAACATGGCCAAACCTCCATCAAATTAATCAATTCCAAGCAGCAAGAGATGCATGCTTAATGTTACTGGCAACCCTAGGCATGGAAGCTAAGCCATGCAATATGAGCATGTGAACAAGCAATGTAAACATGCAAGCATGCAAGTTTGCAAAACTAACAAGCATGGCAAGCATTGGAGAGCCATGGCACGACATGTGGGAATGGTTAAACCAAAATGGGCAGCTTCAAATCAGGCCGCAGAATCAGTGGCAATGCATGGAAATGAGGGCCAACACACATACAGCATGGCATGCCACAAAGGTCAACACTTAGGCACCAAAGGAGCAACTTTTAAAGCACACTTAAAAGAAGGATAATACATGGATACTTGGCATGCATAGAAGGGCGGCGGCGCGACTCTGAAATCATATTATAGAAGGTGCAAAATACCAATAACCAAGACAAGCTAAGATGCGCAACAACTGGTCTAAAACTCAAGGCAAGCGAAGGGGTATTACTGGTACTATACAAAGAAAGCATGGATGACCGAATGACCAAAAAATAGACGTTCAAGCAACTAAACATGTATAAAATCTTCACAAAGCTACGCCAAAACAAGTAAGCATAGTGGTTATAATGCTAGGCACATTGTTAGGCATTCAATGGCATTACAAGGCAAGTATGCATAGCAAGCATGGTGGTTGTCTAAACCAAGGTAAATAACAGTGCTATATCATGGAAAAATAAGCACAAATACACTTAAGACATGGCCAGACCTGAACTTAAAAATGGGTGCTCACACATGAGCTAAAAATGGAATATTGAACGACAACAAACGAAGGGGATGGCCCTGTCCTTCTTAGGACGCTTAAGACACCTCCTCACCATGAAATCTTCAAGATTTCAGTGGTGAGGAGGTCCAAGAGGTGGTCCCGAACTCACTCACAAAAATAGCACAAAAGGGGCCAATAAAGGCTAAGAGGGAGTAAAACGACCCAAACACAAAAGTGACCTTTAATGAAGTATTTAAACATCAAAAAAAAAAGACTTTTTTTATGTTATACACAAAGCTCAAAACAGCAAGCAAGATAGGCTAAAAGTTGTGTGCCAAAAACGGGGAATTAAAGAGGGAAAAGGAGTTACCTTTGTAGCAAAAAGGGACAGCAGCCTTTGGTCAAAAAAACAGTCCGTTAGCCTCTAAAAATGGCCTCCAAGCTCCTTAGAGTTTGATTGGAGGTGTTAGGCCAAGAGTTGTAGTGTAAATGTGGCAAGAAGAGACCTTTTTGGAAACCTCTCTAACCCACACAAAATGTAGAGGAGACGGAGATATAGAGAGGCAGTGATAATATATCCTATATATCAGATCTTTCTAACCTTGAAATGGGAGGAGAGGCCTCTATTTATAGAGCAAGGAAGCCTAAGCTTCCGGGAGAAGCTAGGGATAAGGGTAAAGGGGGCAAGCTTCTAAGGAAGCTAAGTAAAAAGCTGCAAGCTTCTCTTGAAGCTTAGAGGTAAGCTTTCCTGAGAAGCTAAAAACAAAGGTTGAAGCTTTCTTGGAGAAGCTAGACAAGGGTTCAACAGCTTCTGGAGAAAGCTCAGAGAGAAAAGGTGCAAAAGTTGGTAACTTCTTTGGAGAAGCTAAAACAAAGGTTCAAAAGGCTCAAGCATCCTCAAAGAAGCTAGACTATGGGTTCAAAAGGTTTCAGCATCCTCAACAAGCTAAAACAAGGGTTCAAGAAGGTTCAGCTTCTTCAAGAAGCTAAAGACAAGGGTTAAAAGGGTTTCAAACCGCCATCGGCAGAAGGCTCTCGGCCCGAAAAAGTGGCCGTTGACCAAAATCGTGGCCGGCGACAAACATCTGCCGACCGACCATCAACAGTGCGATCGCATTCACCAACTGCCGATAGCAATAAAACAGGGCCGGTCGACAAAAAAACAGTGCCGGTTCGGACGCCTTCATCAAATGGCCGATTGGCAATAATACAGAGCCGGTGGCCTCAGGCTCAGCCGTGAGGTGTGGGGAATGGCCAACAAGCCATTATCCTGCCCTCAAAAGCAAAACACAATGTATGGTGCAAACAAACACAAAACAGCTCGATCGAGAGATCCTGAGGCAAGGCACGTAGCCGAGACCTCCTGGAAATCAAGACGAAACACAACACACGTAATGATCACCGAGTGTTCAAAGGTGAGTCCAAGTCTTTTTGAGGACGGTCAAAAAATGGGGTGTTCTACACTGGTCGACCAGTTAGTTCTGGGACCTCCAGATTTTGGGCCAACCTGTCCTCTAAACAGTGCTTTATCCTCCAATAAAGGTTCAGCTTCCGTGTTCCCTCATTCCAAACA
The DNA here is from genome assembly GCF_004153795.1 of Camellia sinensis. Taxonomy (NCBI): domain Eukaryota; kingdom Viridiplantae; phylum Streptophyta; class Magnoliopsida; order Ericales; family Theaceae; genus Camellia; species Camellia sinensis. The sequence goes on along the minus strand of NW_021026928.1, from coordinate 182,679 downwards.
CAGTTTTTGCCCAAATGGATCGCACTTCTTGTCCAAACTCTCAAAAATTGATTGCTAACTTGATGGCTCGGAAAAGCTGAATTTTCGGGGCTTCGGATAAATTGCACTATTCACGCTGAGCCGCACCCCGCTGCATTTTTCGTTCCTTCATGCGTGGCAAGGTGTTGGAACCGATTACGGTGTCTTTAGCTTTGGCGGACAAGAGATATCCCCACTTTTCGAACACGCCTTCCAAACTTTAATGGAATCTGAGCGCGATTGAAGAAAATCTTGCCCAATTCCTGCTTTGGCCATATCCAAGCCTTAGACGGCCACTTTGCGTGACGCTTGTCATTGACTCGCGATTGGGAGTACTGACATCCTAGCTTGATTCATCCGGTTTTTCTGATGCCGGTGACTACCGGCGGACCAATCACTGGCAGGGTTTTCGGCGGACATTGCGCTTTGGCTTGTGCATGTTGTCTCATTTCTTGCTTTTGCCCCAGGCTCCGGTGGGTCTCAGCAAATCCGTTTGATTGAGGTTGCCCAGCCTTAAAAGAGAGCAAGAGCTGCATAGCCATGACACTAGCTGAGAACATTTGATGGGTTTTTGGATGCCCTTTTCCATCGCGCGAGACGATTAGATTCGTGAGGAGTCCACTACTGCTGCAGGTAATGTTTTCCCACCATATCTCACATATATTTCCTCATATACTACGGCCCTTAGCTTGGTTTTTTCTCGTCAAAACCCTTTCTCACTTTTCTCTTAACGTACACCTCTCTATTCCTTTAATATCTCATTTTTCGTCCTCCCCAGATATGGTTGAAAATGGATAAGTTGAAGGTTATGGACTCATGCCCAGCATATTCAGCTCGCCGGCATTCTCGGCGACGTCTAGTCGATGCCCCATGATGAGGGATGGTGGTACGAATAGATGTGGCAGTCTATCCGCTGCAGGCAATTGCTTTGCGCTGCCCCTGGCTCAATTTACCGGCGATGAGCTACACGATGACTCGCCAGCCCGGGATTTCAGTTAATGGCCTAAACACTCTGTCTTCTCCCATTTTGATTCCGGTGCCATTTGGACATGATCAGACTTGCCGCGGAAGAAGGGATAGGTACCTGCTGTATTTCCAGTTCGAGGTGCAAGCAGCTAGCTCGGTATGCCACAGGCATGGCGGATAAAGAGAGCTTTGGCCCTCGCTCCTCCCACTTTCATTGCAAGCTCTCTGATGAGTGCATAGCTTGGCTTGATGAAGAGGCAGAGAGTTGGTCCTACTTTGGCTTCAGAGGCTTCCACAAGCTCTGGGGGGGATGCAGGAACACCCTGACTATGCCCGAGTTTATTTGCTTTAATCAGTACTTTCAAGTTTTCTTTATGATGTAATACAAAGCAACTTCAATTTGTATTCAACGAGTAAGGAGAAACTCTGTAACTGAAATCAATGTGAATTGATAGGTTGTTTGGGTACTGAAAATTTTCCGTTTGGTTCCAAAAATGGCTCTAAGTTGTAAAAAGATTATTTGAGCAAAATTCAACTTCTAATTAAACTTTTCAAAACCATTTTCGATATGGATCACAACTGACACACCCGAGATCTATCACTGAGATGTACAACCCGAATCCAGCAACTGGAAAGTTACCCCTAGTTTGAATTAACATTGGCACCTGGAAGATCACACCGGCCTCTTAAATGCAGAATAGACAAGGATGACTACATGATACGATGGACAAAGTTGAATTTGGAAGTGTTTATGGCTGGACCTTCAGAATGAAGTTGCCGTACATACCCAAAGATGGGAATCCAAGCCTTACGTAGTTCGGCTCTGGTTTCACTTTGTGTATTAACCCTCTCCTTTTGCCGCTCTATCTTTTGCCAATGTCGCATTTTCTGGGATTTCAACCATGCGAGCTCAGTTTTTATTATTTCAAAATTTTTCATGCTCTAACTTGTTGTCTAGGTCGCCTTTCGGTTTTCAGCCTAGCGGGAGCCACATCAAGGGAAAGTATTTTCTTCAACTTGTCCATGTTATCGGTTCTGGGGAAACTCTAAGGCCATTAGGTCCATGAGAACGAAAGCTTCACCAACTAGAATAGACTTGATGATCTAGGACCAACGTCCAATTGGGTTAAACTTGCCTCAGGGTCGTGGATGGGAGCTTAGTTTTGTCTTTGAGCACACTAGATCCCCTTCCTTCAATTCCTGGACTTAACCTTCTTGTTGAATAGCCCTGGCAATCTTCGTTTGATAACCCTGGACGTGAAAATACAGTAACTTTCCCACTTCTTTCATCAAAGAGCATGAGTTTTTGAACCTACTTGCTACCAATCTGCCTTAGCTATCTAACCTCAGCAATACCACGTAACGACGGACCTCAACTTCAACACGGCAAAAACAACCTTCATTCATAAACCAAAGGCATACGGAGTTGCGCAGTAGAAGTTCGAATTGAAGTCCTGTAGCCCAAGAAGCAAAATGGCAGCTTTATTCTGGCCAGTCCCTGTAGGTTTCCACATCTTCTGCAGAATGTGTTTGTTCCTTGTTGGTGGCCTCAACTGCTCGCCTTGGTTTGCGGCCGATATGTAGATGACTTACATGAAAACCACGTTGTACTTCTCCAACAAGTCGATACCTCCTTCTTAAGTGGGAAACCATTAGCCGAAATAATCTCATTCCGGGAAGCCCGTAGCGACAGATGATATTGTTCTGATGACTTAAGCGACGTGCGATGCTTCAACATCGTGTAAGATTGGGGCTCAACCCACTTCGTAAAGTAGTCTATCGCTACCAGGAATGTATTCATGCCCCATTGGACCCCTTTGGGTGACAGCCGCAATTACATCAATCCCATACTGAAACGCCATGGTGAAGTTCATTTTGTACAACTTCGATGCGGAATGTTCATGCCGGTTTGCATGGTCTGACATTTGTGGGCTCGCTGAACAAAGCCAATACAATCTCCTCCATGGTTGACTAGTAATAACCCTGTCTAAGGATCTTCTGGGTCTAGCATCACTCCGCTCATTGCACTGCACTCTCCTCCATGGATGGCCTCCAATTAGGCGCTTGGATTCCTTCCGCAAGAAACATCAGTTTGTGCACTACGAGATGACCCTCCTTGTACAGTTTACCCCTGCAGACGATGAACTATCAACCATTCTTCGAATTGCCCCCTTATCTTTGGCATTTGTCCCTGGTGGATACGCCTCTTTTTCCCAGAAGTTCAGGCGTCGTATACCAAGATTCTCATCTTGTAACTCATCTATTGGCAAGAATCACTCATAAGCCGGAACGAATTTCTGTCGATCAATGATCGTACCATGACAATCGGACTCCAAAAGGGATGATTCTATCGTAGAAGAAAAAGTTGCTAAATGAATCAACGACCTGTTTTTTTCTCTCCTAACAGATGAGCGAAAATTCAGTTTTTCAACCAAGGAATCAGAACCTCAAGGTCTGGTTGATAAATTCTCATCTTTTCCTCTTTAACTTTTCCAATCTCTTTAGCTTGAGAATATAACAAGGTTCGAGTCCCGATGGCATCCTAATCGTTTTGCCCTAGTTCTAGGGCAGCTTCTAGTCCAGCAATATATGCCTCATATTTCGCCTCATTGTTGACAACTTTGAATTAGAGTTTGAAATGCTAAAGGTAAACGGGAATTGTCCGGGTGCTATCAGTCAACACCCTATCTATGCCCGTATTGGGTTTGACGCTCTGTCAAAGTACATCGTCCAAGCCTCTTTATCGGACATGCAGAATGGCTCGTTGGGAATAGATATTCACTGCTTTCTCCCCTTCATTGGGGTTGATAAAGCTAGGAACTCCGTTACCGCTCTCCTTTCACTGACTTGCGCGTATGTACTTCAGATCGAATTCAGAAAAGTAGAAGCAACCAAAGAGCTAGCCTACCCGTAAGTGGCTGGTTTCTCGAAGAGATATTTGATGGGATCTAATCTCGAAACCAGTATTTAATCAGAGTGAACTAACAGGTAGTGCTCAACTTCCTGGTAGCCGCATACCAACGGCTGACAAGCCTTCCTCCAGCGGAGTGTAGGCGGGTGACCGTGACTTTGAGTCCTGAACTGTAGTGAGCCCAATATGAACAGAACGGGACTCGTCCTCCCGGGGCATTCGGGCGCGTCTACAGTTTCTGGCGACTCTGCTGGGGAGTTTAGAGAACTTGACTCGAACTCTTTATATCTTGTTTTGACTACACTTGTGTGTTTCTTTGCATTGCATGTGCATTGGTGCGCCTAGGACACCGTGTTTGCCATCTGCTATTCCTGAGCGATTTGCCAGAGGCTCGCCTTGTCAAGGCATGGCCATAAGGCTGACCGATTACCGGCTCTGCCAGTATGGGAACACAAACCCCGGTTTTACCAGGGCACCCTTTTCGACCATTCGACCTAGTGCATATTCGGAATCCATAGTGACCATTCCAAACTAGGACAGGCTGCTTACCCGATATTAGGTTGTTTGAAACCGCTGTGTGCGTAGTGAAACCCTAACTCCTGGCAAAATAGGACAGGGAAACCCTACCCCAACATAGGGGTGTTTTGGCTCTCACTTATCTGCTATGTGCTTTAGAGTTGGCCTCTACAGGATTGCATGTATCAGTTTGCAAGTTTGAGTATCAGGCCTGTGGGCATCAGGATCAGTATTTGGGGAATCAGTTTTACCTGAGAGTATCAGTTTACAGGAAAAATTTTGGGGCAGAATTCAGTAGAGGGCACAATCATCCTAGTATGCTCATATCTGTTTTGGTGAAATCAGGCTGAGGTGCTGTCTATTTTCTCTTTTGCTAGGTAGTCCTGGAACCATAGCTTCAGAAGGCTCTGATATCCCCCGAGGTTCATTGGACTTGTGCTGATAGACTTTGTCAAGTCAAAGATTCAATTCAAGGGAAACCAGTGTTCCTTTGCCAGAGGCAGCGTAAAAGGGTCAGTCCGGCACAGATCACCAGTTCAGCGGTTCCCAGATCAGTGGCCCTTATCCACCCCACCAGTGAACAGTCAGGCTGAGGCCTCAGTTTTTCTCACAGAGATAGATATACCAGTCAGTCAGTCGGAATAATAGAACATGGCAAGAATGGAGGAAATGATGCGTCAACTCCAAGAGAGCATGAAAACCATGCAGCAGGATGCTGCTCGTCAAGCAGAATTTACCAAACAGGAGGCTGAGATCATGGCTCAACAGGCAGACTTAATTGCCTGGCTGCAGCAGCAAACAGGAGCATCTGCTTCACATCAGGCTCCTCCCCTACCTAGAGTTCCAACACTCGGGAAGACAGCTAATGTCCAGGAAGATACGGATATTCCGACAGGGCCACCTCCGCCCCCGATCCTACCCCAGCTATCTAAAGCACCGATTAACTTGCCGGATTCACCCTTTGAGTTCGAGTTAGACCCTACAGCGCTAAAGGTGAGCAAGCTGGAAAAGATGTTCAAGAAATCTCAGAGAGTAAAGTCCATTCCGGACATTGAGGACGGGTATACCGACGCAGCTGTGACGTTGCCGAACAGATTTAAGATGCCACACATCGACCGATTTGATGGATCTCGGGATCCCATGGTGCATCTCCGGTTTTTTTCAGACATACTAAGGCCGATGGGCCTCACCAGACTACAGAAACTTTCATTACTTGGTCAGACCCTGTCGGGTGTGGCGGCCATCTAGTACGCAAAATTGGAAGATGATGTCAAGAGGAATTGGGATGAAATGGCCGAGGCCTTCGTTGCACAATACTCGTATAACACACAAATCGAGATTATGACCCGTGGTCTTGAAACGACGAGGCAGGAGCCTGAGGAGAGCTTCTCAGAATTCGTGGCCCGCTGGAGGGCCAAAGCCTCAATGATAACCATTAGGCCAACGGACAAGGATCAAATACGGATGGTTGTGCGTAACCTCCAGCCCAAACTAATGCAGAAAATGATTGTGCTCCCCTTCCCTACCTTTTTAGATTTGCATGAGATGGGGGTACAGATCGAGGATGCCATGAAGCAAGGCCTCATTGACCAGGAGAAGGAGCAGCCTAGGAGGGCATTTTCCCGCAGTTCGAATGCGACCACCAGTGGTGATGCAGCTGCAAGATCTTCTGAAGTGGGTATGGTCACCACCGCTGCATCAAAAACAGCCACCCCATTCACCGGTGCGTCTGGAAGTAGCTCACGAACGGCCAAATATCCACCCCGAGTCAAGAGGGTTTTTACCCCACTTTATATGTCTTTGTCAAAGGCTCTAGAGGTTTTGCTCAGGAAAGGACATCTGAAACTGTTGGAAAAACAGCCTCTACCGGATCCTATCCCTCCAAAGCATGACCAGACTAAGTACTGTGCCTACGATCAACAAACCGGTCATGAGACCGATAGCTGCTTTCGCCTACGCCATGATGTACAAGATCTGTTTGACAACAGGGTCATCGCTGCACCAAGTCCTACAAAGTCTATCGGCAATTGATCAGTGAACTTGTGGGGGATAATACGATGAGGTCAGGGGATGAACCACCTGCGGGCGGCGCTCAGTTTACTCCGGATGTGGCGTATGGCTCGCACTGTTTTGAGCATTTTGTGAATACTAGCTTTTGTACTTTCTGACTTGGGTATTGGGTCAGTCTAGTTATATCGTATTGAGTCAATCCTTTTGTACTGAGTCAGTCGCGTCAGTCTTGTTGTATCAAGTCTGTCCTGTTGTGTCAGAGTCGAGTGATTTCGGGGGTGTTACCTCGGACATCACTATCTTGTCTTGTGTTTGTCTTTTTGCTTTCTTTTGAGTCTGTTTCTGCCTTGGAGCCAATTATGCCAACAAATTTGAATGGAACAGCAGTGATTTTCACACTCTTGTGTTTGCTTCTGCCGTGTGCCAGTTGTGCCAAAAATTCTAAATGAGATGGTAGTATTTGATTAGAAGCTGTGTCTTTTCTGTGCCTTGAATTCATTGCATTGACATAAGTTTTTCAGAACTTTTTCTAACACTGTGGTGAAAACAAAGAGGGAAGAATTGCTCGAGTTTTGTAAAAATTTGATCAATTGAGCGAAAGAGAGGCATGCTAAGCCCTTAATGATCGAGATCATGCTTGTTAATGTGAGTACTGAGAAGGATCCTGGCTTGATCCAGATTGGTCCCACACCGTCTTCAGCGCGAGCAATTAGTTGCTTTCTTAAAAGATTTCAAAAAAATGTTTTGCGCGATCCTGCGAAGATCTGTGTGGAATCGCTCTTGAGATTATGCAGCCTAGGATCACTCTCAACCTCGAGACTCGACCCTTCATTTTCAAACCTTGGACTTAAATTCAGAATGTTCAATGGTCAACCATCAAAGGAGGCCTGTGTGGCCATATTTGAAACAACCCTTGAACTAGGGGCAAGAAAAGTCAGATCTAGAAGATCAAATGTCATCAAAAGAAGCTTGCAAAGCTAGATCAGAAGCACTCCTGGAACTAGGGGCAAAGAATTTCAAATGTGCTCGAAGAGCCGAAGATGGATCATTCCACAAATCCAAGAAGGTTGGCAAGAATGCCAAATCCCAGAGGGAGGAAGAAGAAAGTATTGCTAAATAAAAACTGAGTTCCGATCCACAACACTAGGGGCAAATTCAGCCCCCCATTGGATGGACTCCTGCATCGTCAGCGAACAGCAGCCATTCTCCTGGATTTAGATGGCTTCGGGATCTCAAAACCATTTGACATGGACAAAGCTACACTTTTACCCTTGAGAGGCTCGCTGAGCTGAAAACCCGGAAGGGCGACCCAGGCAAAAGTTAGAGCAAGAAAAAGAATGAAGAAAAGAACAAAAAAAAACAAACAAAAAAGACAAAAAATGAAAAAGAAGAAAAGAAAAGAAAAAAGGAAAAAGATGAAAAGAAAGAAAAGAGTTGAAAAGAAAAGAAGAACAAAGCTCGCAAGGTTGAAAACCCAGAAAGGGCGGCCTTGGCAAAAGCTAGAGTGTAAAAGGAGAGGTTAATACTCGAGTGTACCTTAACCCCGAACTACGTAAGGCTTGATTCCCATGTTTGGGATACGTAGGCAACTTCATTCTGAAGTCCAGCCACAAATACTTCAAATTCGACTGTGTCCATGTGATGGTTCTGGTCATCTTTGTCTTCTCTGTATCCGAGAGTTCGGTTGTGATCGTCACTCTGAGGGATTGATTACAATGCGCTGCGGTGCCATTCAGACAAGGGGCAACTTTCCGTTGCCATTCAATGCGCTGTGGTGCCGTTCAAACAAGGGGCAACTTTCCGTTGCCATGATGTGTCCTTTGAGCAAGGGGCAATTTTCTTTCGGATCGGAGGTTGTGCATCTCAAGAATAGGTTTCGTGCTCGTCGAGCAGTGGCCGTTTGCAAAAATAGTTTTTTGAGAATTTTTACTAAGGTAGACTAATTTTCTCGAAAATTATTCCATTTTTCCAAAACGGACCATTTCTTGGACCCAAAAAGGGAAAAATTTCAGTGCTCATAGCCTGACTTGCATGATTTTCAAATCAAAAATCGAACAAGCACACTAATCTAACTCTCATATTGATTAAAATTGTTTTAGTAGAAAACTCAAAAACAAAAAATGGTCAAAATGATGGACTAGGGGCACAGTTGAATCAGGTGTTCTGTCTTTTCCTCCATTGTCAACATAGTTGCCAAGAAGGGCACCGTATTCGCCAAAAAAGGGCACCACTGAAGCTGACCGCAAAAGGGCTGAAAGCTCACTCATCCTCCAAGCAACGAGGTATCAAGCCAAGTGCAAAGCACGAACCGGAATGGGACAAGATATTCCACTACCTTATCTAGACAGATCTGATCACGTCCAAACTCCCCAGCAGAGCATCATCAACCGATGTCAGCTGCAGATTTGCTACACACCAAATTGTAGCGCAACCCCTCTGTGGGAGAAACTCACTGTTGTGAACAAGAAGAAGGATCTAGCGGAATACTAGGGGCAAGAGCCCACAACATTCTGTTTATCCATCAACCACCCAGGGGAGGGACAAAAAATGAGAGATTGACGAATAGAGAGATGTGCGCTGAGAAAAAAAGCGAGAAAAGGGTTTTGAGAGAAAAAAGAGCCTGAGGGCCGAGTGATGTGAGAATCACAAATGAGAAAAGGGTGGGAAATAATACCCGGAGAAACTGGCTCCTCATGCACTGAGAGGTCTCTCTTCTTTGTAACACGTCTGTGTGTCGTGTCTTTTGTTTTGTTTGTCTCGATTCTTGCTTTGAGTCATTTCGAGCATGTCTAAATGTGTTTAGGTTGTTTACCTTTTGTTTTTCGTTGTTGAGTCTTTCTCACTGTGTTCAGTCGTAGGCTCAATACCCGGTTAAGAACTCATTTCTTAATTTCGAAAATAAAATCGTTTTGTGCTTAGAGTGCTGTGCCATTCTTCACGTTTGTGCAAAACAAGATTCGTTCTTTCATAAAACCACAGGGTTCAACCCAGGTCATGTCAGAACAGTAGAACCAGGACCTATCTGAAGCTATATGGGTTCTAGACTGCAAAGAAAAAGAAAAGAAGGAAAATTTGGGGCATCTTAGTGTGTTTCAACTTCGGCAAATTTCGAGACTGCATTCCAGGTGCACCTTCTCAGGCCTCGCCATTTCTCCGGAGTATGAGTGTATCTCGACCCCAAGCTTAAGCTTGCTTCAAGTCAGAATGGCAATTAAAGCAGCAGCAGATGTTATCTCAAGCCAATACAAATAGGGTGTACCCTTTTCAAGCGGAGTGTGTTACAAACCCCTCCGAGAGGTAAATCGAAGGTCGCGTTTGGATTTGGTCTCGTTAAGGCTTGTATTTCCTTATCCGGCATTTTGTTTCAAACGCTCTTTTGAAGTTGCACATTCGTCGCATCGTTATGCACACCATTTCTCGCATTGTTATGCACCCTTTCAATTGCATTGTTGTGGACGCTCTCTTATTCAGAAACACTGGGATACGTCCTTATGTTTCCCCTTCTTTTTCTGAAACGCCGGGATACGTCCCTATGTTTCTCTTTCCTTCCGAAACACCGGGATACGTCCCTATGTTTCTATCCCTTTTCAAAACATCGGGATACGTCCCTATGTTTCTCCCTTCTTTTCGAAACACCGGGATACGTCCCTATGTTTCTCCCTTCTTTCCGAAACACTGGGATACGTCCCTACGTTTCTCTCATTTTTCCGAAACACCGGGATACGTCCCTACGTTTCCCTTCTTTCTGAAACACCGGGATACGTCCCTATGTTTCTCCTTCTTTTTCTGAAACACCGGGATACGTCCCTATGTTTCTATATCCTTCCAAAACACCGGGATACGTTCTTACGTTTCCCTTCTTTTCGAAACACCGGGATACGTCCCTATGTTTCTCCCTTCTTTCTGAAACACCGGGATACGTCTCTATGTTTCTCCTTCCTTCCAAAACACCGGGATACGTCTCTATGTTTCTCCTTCCTTCCAAAACACCGGGATACGTCCCTATGTTTCTCCTTCTTTCTGAAACACCAGATACGTCCTTAAGTTTCTTCTTCATTCCGAAACACCGGGATACGTCCCTATGTTTCTTCTCCTTTTCGAAACACCCGGGATATGTCCCTATGTTTCTCCTTCTTTCCGAAACACAGGGATACGTCCCTATGTTTCTTCTCCTTTTCGAAACACCCGGGATACGTCCCTATGTTTCTCCTTCTTTCCGAAACACCGGGATACGTCCCTATGTTTCTTTTCCTTTTCGAAACACCCGGGATACGTCCCTATGTTTCTCCGTCTTTCCGAAACACCGGAATACGTCCATATGTTTCTCATTCCTTTCCAAAACACCCGGGATACGTCCCTATGTTTCTCCTTCTTTCTGAAACACCGGGATACGTCCCTATGTTTCTCATTCCTTTCCGAAACATCGGGATACGTCCCTATGTTTCTATCCCTTTTCAAAGCACCGGGATACGTCCCTATGTTTCTCATTCCTTCCGAAACACCGGGATACGTCCCTATGTTTCTCATTTCCTTCCGAAACACCGGGATACGTCCCTACGTTTCCCTTCTTTTCCGAAACACCGGGATATGTCCCAATGTTTCTCCTTCTTTGGTTACGAGCATTTGGAATACGTTCCAATGCTCCTACCTTTCCGAAACACCGGGATACGTCCCTATGTTTCTCCCTCTTTGGTTAAGACCATTTGGAATACGTTCCAATGCTTGAACTACTCTGAAACACCGGGATATGTCCCTATGTTTCTCCCTCTTTGGTTAAGAGCATTTGGAATACGTTCCAATGCTTATACCTTTCCGAAACACTGGGATACGTCCCTATGTTTCTTGCATTATCATAAGTTATGCTCGGCTTTGTGCATTGTCAGTTGCATTTTGCCCCTGCCTTCGGGCGCATATCTTTGTTTGTAGCTTATATGCTTTGTCTAAGTCTTCGGCCTTGTCAAAAATGGGTCATCTCTGGGCTTTGACATTCACTCCCGTCATTTTTATGACTTTCGAGTTCTGTCAAAGAGGGGCAACTGTAGACACCCCATTTTTGACCGTCCTCAAGACTTGGACGTCACCGTTTGAACACTCGGTGATCATCCTTGTTTGTGTTCGTCTTGAGTTCCCGGGAGGTCTCGGCTACGCGCCTTGCCTCAGGATCTCTCGACTCGACTGTTTTGTGTTTGGTTTTGCACCAAACACTTGTGTTTTGCTTTTCAGGGGCAGGGAATGGCTTGTTGGCCATCCCCACACCTCACCGGCCATGGCTTGAGGCCACCGGCCCTGTTTTATTGCCATCGACCATTGATGATGGCCGACCGGCACTGTTTTTGGTTGACAAGCCCTGTTTTATTGCTATCGGCCATTGGTGATGGCTGGTCGGCACTGTTGATGGCCGGTCGGCATTGTGTTTAGTCAGCCGGCCACTGATTTTGGTCAATCGGCCACTTTTTCTGGCCAAGACCTTCTCTTGAAGGGGTTTGAACCTTTTGAACCCTTGGTTTTAGCTTCTTGAGGAAGCTTGAACCTTTTGAACCCTTGGTTCTAGCTTATTGAGGAAGCTTGAACCTTTTGAACCTTTGTTTTAGCTTCTCCAAGAAGCTTGAACCCTTCTAAGCTTCCAAGAGAAGCTTACACCTTTTGCACCTTTTCCTCTAGCTTCTCCAAGAAGCTTGAACCCTTGTCTAGCATCTCCAAGAAGCTTCAACCTTTGTTTTAGCTTCTCCAAGAAGCTTGAACCCTTCTAAGCTTCCAAGAGAAGCTTGCACTTTTTGACTTAGCTTCCCTTAGAAGCTTGCCCCCTTTGACCCTTTTGCCTTTGCTTCTCCAAGAAGCTTAGGCGTTTTGCCTTGCTCTATAAATATAGGGCCTCTCCTCCCATTTCAAGGGTTAGAAAAATCTGATATATAGGATATATATATCACTCCCTCTCTATATCTCCCTCTCTCTCTACATTTGTGTGGGTTAGAGGGTTCAAAAGTGTCTAGTTCTTGCACATTTACACTACAACTCTTGGCCTAACACCTCCATCATCAACCTAAGGAGCTTGGAGGCCATTTTCAGAGGCTAAGGGACTGTTTTTTTGGACCAAGAGGCTGCTGTCCGCTTTTGGCTACAAAGGTAACTCATTTTCCCTCTTTATTCCCCGTTTTTGCACACACTTTTAGCCTATCTTTCATGCTGTTTTGAGCTTTGTGTATAACATAAAGAAGTTCTTTTTTTTTTTTGTGTTTAAGATACTTCATTAAGGTCACTTTTGTGTTTGGGGTCGTTTACTCCCTCTTAGGCCTTGTTTGGCCCCATTTTGTGCTATTTTTGGTGAGTTTCGGGACCACCTTGTTTGGGCCTCCTCACCACTGAAATCTTGAGAGATTTCAGTGGTGAGGATGGTGTCTTACGGTCCTAAGAAGGAGAGGGTCTTCCCCTCTCCTTGTTGTCTTCAATATGTGCCATTTTAGCCTCATGTGTGAGCACCATTTTTAAGTTCATGTTGGCCATGTCTTAAGTGTTATTTGTGCTTATTTTGCAATGATATAGTGCTATTTTTACTTGGTTTAGACACACCATGCTTGCTATGCATACTTGTCTTGTAATGCCATGAATCGCCTTAACATATGCCTAGCATTTAGACCACTATGCTTACTTGTTTTGGCTTAGCTTTGTGAAGCTTTTGTGCATGTTTTAGTGTGCTTGAGGTCTATTTTTGGTCATTCGGGTCATCCATGCTTTTCTTTGTATAGCTACCATGTAATACCCCTTCGCTTGCCTTGAGTTTTAGACCATTGTTGCATACTTAGCTTGTCTTGTTTACTTGGTTTTGCACCTTCTATAATATGATTTCAGAGCTTTCTATGCATGCCACGTATCCATGTTTATCCTCTTTTAAGTGCGCTTCGAAGTTGCTCTTTGGTGCCTAAGTGTTGGACCTTGTGTGCATGCATGCTTGTATGTGTTTTGGCCCTCATTTCCATGGCATTTGGCCAATTTTGTTGCATGTTTGGTGTTGCATTTGGCATGCATTTCTTGCTAAGTTTCCTAACATGTTACATGCCTTGCATGTGTGCATGGTTAAGATTACACTTTGCATGTTTGCTAACTTGCATACTTGCCCTCATGTTCATGTTGCATACTTAGCCTCCATGCCTAGGTTGCATTGCATAGAGCATGCATGCTTTGCCTCTTGAATTGAGTATGATAGAGGTTAGGCTTTATGTGTTTATTTGGTTTGCATGTCACTTGAAATCAAATTGCACACTTTGACTCTTTGGGCCATCACGCATTGAAATGCGCGATTGGTGGTCCGAGAATCGAGTACCATCCCCCTTTGAGTCATAAACATGATAAGGGGTGTGTTGGTGCACACATTTGCTTGAAATGCATTGCCATGCCTTGTTTTGCCCTCTGCTGCTGTCAAAACAGGTTCTGCAGGAATAATTGGCCGGTCGACTACATACAGTGCTGACCGACCATGTATTGCTAGCCGAGAGCCACACCAGTGGTCGATGACCACATCCCCTTAGCCGATGATCATTTGCCTTGGCCGGTGGCACTCCACAGTGTGCAGAGAGCATACCTTGGGACTTGTGCTGTCTTCAGAGGAGCAGGGCATGGTAAACAGAGGCAGCTTGTGCATGGCAATGGATTTTCGGGCGAAGCCAACCCAAGCTTGCATGCATCCCTCTTTCCGAGGCCATTTTACTGCTTTCCTTAGCTTAGTTAATTCGTTAATTAATTAAGTGGTCTGTAATGAATAATTAGCTTGTAGGTTAATTAATTTGTATATTCTTTCGGACCCTCCGAGCGAGGGCAATTGTGTAATAAGTGTGGGTGCGTGTGTGCATGTCTTCCAACCCCCACTTCTTTCTCCCTTTTACTTATCTGCTTTCAATGGTTAGTATTAAGGCATATTTAAATTAGCATACCTTATGCTATGCATGCGTGCATTCATACATTTGTCTTGTATGCACCGGGCTCGGCGCATCATACTAATTGCATAGTATCTCAAATCTAACTTGAATACATGTTATCTGTGCATTTCACATGCTATCCATAGATTAGCCGAGCCTATTCTAGTGACATTCTGTATGTGATGCATTTGCCATTTTAACATGAACTGGGATCATGCATGATTACTAACTAGTTTCTTGTTTTGGCTCGGAGTACACTGTGAGTGTTTATGCTTTAGCATCTTGCATGTATGTGAATATTAACATGACAACATGCTTGCCATGTGGCTATGTGCTTATGTGATATAACTGCCTGAATGCCTGTGGGTGAAGGTTGAGTTACTTAAATTGGAATAACGCATTGAATATGAGTTTTGAGCCCACTTGAGAGTGGCAAAATTATATTTTCTAAGCCCACTTGAGGGTGGCAAAATTCATGTCTTAGCCCACTTGAGGGTGGCAAAATTATATTTTCTAAGCCCACTTGAGGCTAATAACCGGAATAAGAACGCATAATGTTTTCAAAACTAGATATCATGGTTAGTAGAGGCCGATCTTTGATCGGGCGAGCGAGGGTGCTCATAGCTGACCTTCCCCAATCGTACCCAAGTTCCCGAGCCAAGGCAACTTTGGTGATGACGGACACGTGGCCTTAGGCAACGAGTCAGGGTTTCCTAAATTCCCCAAAAATAAATATTTAGGTGGCGACTCTGTATCTGGCAAAGCAGTCCATGTTTGACACTTCTTTTCTAAAAATCTATTTTCTTAAAACGATTTGCCGGATTTGGACTCTTTGGTTCAGATCAAGAATCGTGACAATTTGAGAGTCCGAACTGTAGTGAGCCCAATATGAACAGAACGGGACTCATCCTCCCGGGGCGTTCAGGCGCGTCTACAGCCAGCCACTTTTTCTGGTCAACCAGCCACTTTTTTTGGTCGACCAGCCACATTTTTTGGTCTGCAGACTAAAAAAGTGGTCGGCAAGCCCTTTTGCTAGTCGGCCTTGAGCAAAAATGTGGTATGCTGCCTTTTCTTTTCTTCAGAAGAGAGTTCCTAGCCTTCCTATGTGTTGAGAATGCTGAAGGTCTGAGTTTACTTCTGGTTCGGATGTGTCCTGTTGCTTTGTTTGTCTAAAATGCATTTGCTTATCAAGTTGTTAAGTTTTGCTTATCGAGTTGTTACTCTTTGATTATCGAGTTGTTGCTCTTTACTTATCGAGCTGTTGCTCATTGTTTATCAAGTTGTTAATTCGTTTACCGAATTGTTTTAAGTGGTTTAGTTGTTTAGTTTGTTACGTTGGTTCACTACCTGACTTGGCAATACACGATGTTCAATTTCCATCAATCTCATTTTTGTGCA
The DNA here is from genome assembly GCF_004153795.1 of Camellia sinensis. Lineage (NCBI taxonomy): Eukaryota > Viridiplantae > Streptophyta > Magnoliopsida > Ericales > Theaceae > Camellia > Camellia sinensis. Next base: position 166,950 of record NW_021026928.1, on the reverse strand, counting down.
AAATGATGCGATGCGATGCTTAGAACACAAATACAACACTTTTTGAACAAAAGATGTTTTCATTCCATTATGGTTTCTTTTTACAACAAGGTACAAGTTTTAAAGAAAATAAAACAGCCTAATGCTGTACAATGTGCTACAACTACTAGTAAAAAGAAAACAAAGCAAAACATCTGCATCGGTGCTATCTAACTCAAGATTAAGAGGCCCTCTTCACCCTCTTCAGCTGAGCAGCCTCTGTACCACCACCATCGGCACCACCGTCTGAATTAGAGCCGCCATCCTCAGAATCCTCCTCGGCGTCGTCTCCGCCCTCAGAACCGGGTGTGCTGACTCCTCCTCCTCACTGGACTCGTCGTCATGTCTGGCAGGTGCCTGACGTCTCCCCCCGCCGCGTGTCGGAATCCCCCTCCCTACTACTTGAGAAGACCCAGGTGGTCTGGGATGCAAAGGTGTGACCTGAAAATGGCAGTTCGAATGCATCAGCCAGAGTATGTATATCAGATGCAGATGCAAGTATGGTGCACGGAGTGTGTGCATACAGATATAGTATGTGAACGTGATATGTCAGATGTGCTCTACACATGCAGTGAATCAGTGCAGTGAAATGTTCAGTTTCAATATGTCATCAGAAGTATGATAAATACAAAGAAATTGAAAAGTACCGGAATGCTGGAGGCATACAGCAGCGTCTCCCTCCGCAAGACTACACCCTCGAGTGAGGCCATCGCCTCGAGCAATCCCCTAACATATTCTTTGGGAGGCTGCAGATGCAAGTTCAAGTCATCAGTGAATCAATGAATGTCTCAATATTTGAATGATAGATGAAATGTTGTGGAGCATACCGATGCTGAGTCAGGGGCACTGACATATCAATGATCAGGCAATGGAGGCTCCAGCGAAATCTGGTATGGTGTCCCATACCGCCAGCCTGTCAGCTCGGTTGGGAGATCTGGCTACCTAACACACTGCCAAGCGGGGGGCACCCCCCTAGTCCCAACTCTCGATGTACTGGCCCTGCTAGTCAAGGGAATGTCTGCAGCTCGGGCTCGGCTCGGTGATGAAATGTCAGCAGCTCTCCTCATGGGGGTGCGAATGTCTGTCAGTGGGGGCATCAGGTACGTATGAAGATAAGTCGCATACTCCCCCTCCTCATGGAAAAGGACTGCGTCAGCACCCAGCATAAGGTTGCTAACCTCTTGGGAAGTGAGACTCTCTGTGGATCGCATGTCCAGTGGAGGCGGTGAGGGGATCTCCTGAGCGGGATAGCCCTATGTCTGGCGCATGAAGCGCTCCCCAAAAAACCAGGCTCTGCCAAATGGTCCCTCAAACAAAATTCAATACCGGGAGGTGCCCCATGCCCCAGCGAACTGGAACCGAGCAAACCCTGGCATCACTGTCTAAGGCTGCCAGGTGATCTGTGGACAGCAAGTGCATAAACTGATTAGTTCTCATAAATATGCAAGATGAATCAAAGCTGAAAGCATGAAGAACTAAGAGTTCTGGATTACCTCGGTCGCCCGCACTGTATCAAAATACTGCCGGAGATATGGCAATGTCTCTCGGGGACTGGGCCGGCATCGACCCTCGAATCTGCGCGAGTATGGCACATCGAGTGGTGCCTCCACCTCCGGATTAGGGGCAAGCGTCGAGAAGTAGGCATAAACCCACAGCTGTCAGAATACAGAATATACAAAAAATGCAGAATGCTAAGTGCGGAATGCAGAGTACAGAATGTAATGTCTGCAATGTGTGGAGTGTGTAGTGTACAGATATTGAAAAGTAGAAATGTAAATCAAGAGGACAGAAGGTACCTCCTAGGCTCTCCAGTAGCCACCTACTATGGTCCTACGCTCGCGGGACGTCACGCCCATGTAGCAGTAAAGGGTAGCAAATCCAGCGCTGTCCCAATCAAACTGCCAGACCTGTGATAGGTTTACCAAAGCACTGAGAAGATATAGCCAGATCGTGTTCCCCCTGTCGGAGAACAGTGTAGTCCCAAGAAGGAATATCAGAAATCCCCAGGCATACTGCTCTATGGCCTCAACAGTCTCGGGCGTAGTCCCCCTCTACTGCTCTGTAAACTAGGTGTACCTGACCATACATGATGATCTGTAGATCAGCGGATAGGCTCCGAGCAGATAAGTCCAAGCTGCCTCCCGCTCGCCCATATCAAAATCGTAGGGGATCGGTCGGCCTCCCACGTCAAGGCCCGTTAGCATCGAAAAGTCATATGAGGTCATCGTCATGTCCCCGATAGCAGAGAAATGGAAGGAGTTGGTGGTTTCTCACCATCTCTCTACAAGTGCATCAAGGAGGGTCCTGCTCGCCTGAAGACGCGACAACCCCACACAAAATGGGCCGAACCCTGCCTCATCTACAATCTGTCGAACAGCATCTGGGAGCTCCATGTACCACTCCTTCACGATGATCGACCCATATCCCCGGGTGAAACGGGAAGCTACCTGCGTGTAGAATGAATGGATGTATTCAGTTTTAGATAAACAAAGTATTGTGTATGAGCTGTGTGCCAAATGAACAGAATACTGTGTTGTAAGCTGCGTGCCAAATGAATAGAATGCTGTGTTGAGAACTGCGTGCCAAATGAATAGAATACTGTGTTGTGAGTTGCGTGCCAAATGAATAGAATGCTGTGTTGAGAGCTGTGTGCCAAATGAACAGAATGCTGTGTTGTGAGCTGCGTGCCAGATAAACAGAGTGTTGTGTATGAGCTGCGAGCCAAATGAACAGAATACTGTGTGTGAGTTGTGTGCCAAATGAACAGAGTGTTATGTATGAGCTATGTGCCAAATGAATAGAATGCTGTGTTGTGAGCTGTGTGCCAAGTGAGCAGAGTGTCATGTATGAGCTATGTGCCAAATAAACAGGATGTTGTGTTATGCATTATGTTCAGAACGAGCAGATATAATACATAGCGAAAGCATGAAATGTGCACAAAATACAAACTACGTCACAGAAAATGTAAAAGTGAAGTAGGCACCTCGTGCGTATGATGAGACAAGTGAGACTCTGGCTCCCACAGTAGCAAGTCTGCGGGTGCTCGTCGCGCGAAGTCCGTGAAATGATGAAAGGTGCTCGGGGGTAGGATATGCTCCTGAGGGTGGTACCCTTCCGGGTCGAAAGGCCAAATCCTAGGCGGCAATGGCATGGTGTCAGGCTCGTCCTCTACTCACGGAGAACCTCCATCGTGTGGAATGTGGTCAGCCATCTGAAAAGAAGGTGCAAAATGAGCAAAAATGAGTGGAATGAGCCAAAATTGCAAAAAGTCAAAGAAAGTCAAAGCCCGAGAAAAGATGCTAAACTTCAAGAGAAACATACCTCAAGTGGTAAAAATGAAGAAAGAAGCTCCGAAAACAAATTCTGATCGGTTAAAAATGAAGAGAATCGAAAGATTTTCGCAAATCAACTTTGCATGGGGCATTGGAAAACATGTGCAAAGCCCGAATCTAAGAAGAAAAATGGTCTAGGGAGGGAGAGCAAGTGATTTCGGCCTTGAAGGTGTGATGAAAAGTGATTTGGAGTTGTGTACTTAAAGGGCCGAACCTCAAAAGACCAAACTGCCCCAATTTTGCTAAACCAGTCGGCCAGCCAATTTTTCTGGTCAGCCAACCACTTAGGTGGTCAACAAGTGGTCGGTAGCTGGTCTAGGTGGTCGGCAGCCCTCCTAGATGGTCTTCAGGGCCCCATTGTCCTCCCTGTGTGTTTTTATGCTGATTGGAGTCCTTGGCTCTCGAGAAAGTGCAAGAAAAGTACACTTTTCGGCTCAAAATGTCCCCGCGGGAACTTCGACTCATCGTCACTTGTCAAGAGCAAGGTGTATCCTTTTTAAGTACGTTGTGACCCCTCCGAGAGGTAAATTGGGGGTTACAGTTGAATTGGTCTCGTTAAGGCATGTATTTCCTTATTCGGCATTTTGCTTCAAACATACTATTGAAGTTGCACCTCTCTCGTTGCATTGTTATGCACACCACTCGTTGCATTGTTGTGCACACCATTTCAAATGCATTGTTATGCTCACTTCTCTTGCATTGTTATGCACACCATGCGTCGCATTGTTACGCACACTTTACTTATGTTATCACGCACGTTTCACTTGCATTGTTATGCACGTTCTAGTTGCATTGTTATGCGCACTTTACTTGCGTTGTCACGCATGCTTCGCTTGCATTGTTATGCGTGCTTCAGTTGCATTTTTATGCACCCTCTCCACTTGCGTTGTTACGCACGTTTTGCTTGCATTGTTATGCTCGCTTCAGTTGCATTGTCATGCACCCTCTCCACTTGCGTTGTCACGCACGTTTTGCTTGCATTGTTATGCGCGCTTCGGTTGTACTGTTATGCACCTTTTCACTGGCATTGTTATGCTCGTTCCAGTTGCATTGTTATGCACCTTTTCACTTGCATTGTTATGTACCATTTCACTTGCATTGTTATGCACTTTTCACTTGCATTGTTATGCACACCATTTAAACTTGCATTGTTATGCACCTCTTCACTTGCATTGTTATGCACTTTTCACTTGCATTGCTATGCACTTTTCACTTGCATTGCTATGCAATTTTCACTTGCCTTGCTATGCATATTTCCATCGACATCATATGTGCACGCGTTTATCTTGTGTTGATATTGCATCTTGATATAGCGTTGATCATGTGTTCCTATTACATTGTACTTGTGAAAATCTCTCTTTTGTGCAGGCACAATATTGTATGTACGGTTCATTTGAAGATAGTGCAACCAGACGATATTGTATGTACGGTTCATTCAAGAGAAGTTCCGATTCAGTTTGACTGTTACCGTTCTCCACTCAAGTTTGGCATGTGTTCGGACGTACCTTTCTCTTCTCGCGTTTGACACGCGTTTAGACAACTGTGCTTTCTTGCACAGTCCTTCTCCTTTTGCGTTTGATACGCTGGAAGGTGTTTCGTTTGCGACTTTGGGTGTTCCCGATAGTTGCTTTTAGCCTTCTCCGCATGAGACGCAGTGAGAATTGTATAATTTTCTTACATCCTTTCTGCATGAGATGTAGTTCGATTCGTGTTTGCTTGCTTATGTATGAGTTTGTTGTAGCATTCCTTCACCTTTCATTCGCTTAAACTATTGCATTTATTTTGCATGAGTGCTTCATTACATTCCTCTTTGCATAATCATAAGTTATGTCTTGCATTGTGCATGTCATTTGCATCTTGCCCCTGCCTGCGGGTGCATCTATTTGTTATCTTGCCTATTTGTCTAAGTCTTCGGCCTTGTCAAAAATGGGTCGTCTCTGGGCTTTGACATTCACTACCGTCACTTCTTGACTTCCGAGTTCTGTCAAAGAGGGGCAACTGTAGACACCCCATTTTTGATCGACCTTAAGACTCAGACGTTATTGATTGAGCGCTCGATGATCGCGCATGTTTTTGCTCGTTTCGAGTTTCCGGAGTTTTCGGCTGAGTGCCTTGCCTCCAGGCCTCTGAACTCTTTGTGTCTTGGCTTGGTTTGTGGACCACGCCTTGTTGACCTTGCCTGGAAGGAGGGAGAGGTCTGTAGACCACTTTCTGTGGTTGTAGACCACTTTTCCCTCTTATAGACTAGTTTACGGTTTCCGGAGCCTTCAGTTGTGCGCCTTGTCTCGGGACCTCTTAACGTTCTCCTCTTGGCCTGGTTTTTGGACCATGCCTTGTTGCCTTTGCCTAGAGGGAAACAGAGGTCTGTAGAGCACTTTTTGTGGCCGTAGACCACCTTTCCCTCATAGATCACTTTTTGTGCTCGTAGACTAGTTTTCGAGACTTCCGGCTACGTCCCTTGACCCGCGGACTTTTGTCTTGCTTCCCTTTTGGTTTGGCTTTGAACCAAACCTTGTTTTCCTTGCTTGGAGGGTGGAATAAGGGGTGTAGACCAGTTTCTCCCCCTGAAAATCACTTTTCTTTCCTGCCAGCCAGTTTTCTGGTCGGCCAGCTGGTCTTGGTGGTCTTTGGACCACAAAAAGTGGTCGATGGCTATGCCGCCACCTTGCTTTCATTGTACAGACCACTTCTCCCCCTTGCCGACCACTTTTCATCCTTGCAGACCACTTTCTCTGGTCGGTCAACCAGTGCAAGTAGCTGGCCGACCACTTCAACTGGTCGGCAGCTTTCCTGCACTTTCTGCAGATATTTTCCATGCCAGTTGTACCAGCTGTTGGGCACAGAAAGCATCCTCCATGCACGTGTATGGAGGGATTGATTCAAGCTTCAAGCTTGCTCAATAAGCTTGATGCTTGATTTTCTATAAAAGGGAGCCTCCTCCCTCTTGTCTCAGGTTCAAAAAATTGCTTAGGGCATATACATGTATCATCTATCCCTATGTTGCTCCTTTGCTTCATATTTGTGCTTAAAAGTGCCTTTTCTTCACACTTTTGCACACAAACACATAGTGAAACACCTTCAATCTTGGACTGAGGTTCTTGGAGGTTTGTTTGGAGCTCAAGGCTTGGTTTTTGCCTCAAAAGTTGATGTCTTGCTTTGATTCTTCAAGGGTGAGTCTCTAATCCTTTTAAAGCCATGTTGTAGTTGGTTACTAGGCTGCCTTTGCATGTTTATTTTGGCTTGACTCTCAACTATAAAATTTTTTGATTTTAAGTATTTGAAATGTTTGTTTGAGGCTCCTTGGGTGTTGGGGGTATTCTACCCCCTTTTGTGCCTTGTTTGGCCTTGTTTTGGGCCATCACTTTAGACCTTTGTGATCACCTTTATTTGGCCTCCTCACCATTGAATTCTAGAGGAATTTCCTTGGTGGAAAGTGTGTTTTGAGGTCTCAAATAGGAGGGGGTTGTCCTCCCTCCTCTTCTCTTGTTTGCTTGCATTGATGGTTCATCAAAAGAGCATGTAGTTGTATTTTCTTGAGGCTTTGTTTGAACACTTTTTTGTGACCTTTTAGACCTTCCATGACTCTATTTTTGGCTATCTTGGTCACCCCTTGCATGCTTCTTGTATGTATAGTGTAATCCTACTTGTGGCTCATCAAAGTAGCATGTTTATTAAGCTTGTTTCGGCTCCATCTTAGCATGTTTTAGACCTTATTTCAACATGTTATAGCTCTATCTTGGATTGGTTTGATAGCCTCTTGCATGCTCCTTGCACTTGTAGTGCAACTCCACAAACTAGCCTAATATGCATCATGCTTTTAACCATCATTCTAGCATGTTTTTGGCTCTGCTCCAGGAAGCTTTTACTTATGGTTTACCATGCTTAAGCTCTATTTCAAGTTGTTGTGGTCATGCATTCCTTGCTTTGTATAGCCATAGTGCATTCTAGCTCACTAGCTTTGAGTTTCCAAGTCACTAGCATGCATTGCTTGGGCCATTTGCATGATTTAGCATCATTTGATATGTGATTTCAGTGCATGTAGTGTGGCCATATACTCACATGTGTCACTCTTTCAATGCTTTGGAGGGTTTGTGCTTTATGCTTTAAACATGAGCCTTTATGCATGCCATCTTGCCTAAACATTTGGGTTACCATATCAGTGTGTTTTTGGTCTTATATTGCCATGATACAACTCTATTTTTGGTTGGTTAAAGCATCCCTCATTTGCTTCTTACACTTGTAGTGTAAATCCTCTTTGCTAGCCTTACATGCCTAATGACTGAGCTTGTTATTCTAGCATGTGTTGACTTGGTATTAGCCCATTTTTGGTGTTATTTTGACATGCCATAACTCTGATTTTTGTTGGTAAAGTCATCTCATGCTTGGTTTTGGTAGGTGTAGTGTAACCTTCCTTTTTGGCCTTGTATACTCTATGCTTCATGCCTCTAATTCTAGCTTGTGTTAGCTTTCGTCCATGCATGTTTTAGCAACATTTTGACATGCTCTGGGACTGTTTTGGGTTGTCTTGGCCATATGGTTCATGTATTGCATAGTTATAGTGCAATAGGCTTGACTAACCTTGTGTTTTCATGTCCCTCTTGCATGCTATACTTGTGTTGTTTGAGTGATTTGGCATCATTTCATACATGATTTCAGTGCATATAGTGTTGTCACACTTCCATGTTTGTCACTTCTTAATCATGTTTGAGGGTTGTGCTCTTATGCTTAGTTGATAGGCCATTGCATGAGCATCACCATCTTGCCTTTCATGCCATCATTTCATATCATTTTGGCTACTGTTTTGGCATGATTTAGGTCTGTCCATATTTGGTTTAATTCCATTGAGCATTGTATTGCATGCCTCTCGTGAGATGTTCTTTCCTAGCTTTGATGCCTTAAGCTTCTAAACTTGCCATGCATGCATTGTTCATATGTTGGAACCTTGTGCATGCCATTCTAGCATTCATAGAAGAGCATGTTGTTTGCATGTTGCCTACATTGCATTGTGTATGCATTTTGTTGCATTGCATTGTGTTTGCATGTTGTTTGCATGTTATTCCATTGCATGTTGTTTGCATGCTCATGTTGCATTGCATTGTGCTTGGCATGCTTGAGCTGCATTGCATGTGTTTGGATTGAACATCAATCCAAACACGAGAAACGAGGGACGTTTCATACTTGAAGTGATGAAACGTGCCTCATTTCTCAGTCGCCGACCCTCTTGATCATGCATGATAGAGGTTAAGGCACTTAAGTGTTATTTGTGCATTCATTCACATTGATTGTGCAAGCTTGGCTTCTCGGCCATCGTGCATCGCGATGCTTGGTTGGTGGCCCGAGAGTCAAGAACCGCACTCCTTGAGCTTAAGAAATGATAAGGAGAGTGGTTGTGAACACATACCTTGCAAATACACTACTGTGCCCCTTCTTGTTCTCTGTTGTAGCAAATTGGCGCTTGGCAGAATTTTCTGGTCGGCAGACTAGAAAAAGTTGCTGGCCGACCACTTTTTATGGTCTGCAGCATGTGTAAGTGGTCTACAGGTGGTCTACACCACCATTAACTGGTCGGCAGCCCTCCTAGAGGTTCCTATGTTGGAGTAGAAGCTATCTAGAAATTTGTGCAGTGATCTGAAATCAAATGCAAACAGAGGCAAGTGGGGGCATAGTGATGGATTTCCGAACGAGGCGATCGAGCATGCATGCACTTCTCGCCTCGAGGCTCCTGTTTTATTGCTTTGCTTAGCTAGTTAGATATGTGGTTCTGTACTTAAGTAGTTAATGCACTTAGCTATTCATTTGTGTTTGTAATTAGTTAACTTGTTAGTTAATTAGCTTCGTTTTGTAATAATTAGTTTAATTAGCTTAGATTAGCTAGTTTACTTATTATTCGAACCCTCCGTCGAGAGGGCACAACTAATGTAATAAGTGTGCATGTGTGTGATGCATGTCCTCCAACCCCATTTCTTTCTCCCTTTTATTTATCTGCTTTCAGTGGTTAGTTTTAGGGCATATTCCAATTAGCATCCTTATGCTCGTATGCGTGCATCATTTATCTGTCTTGCATGCACCGAGCTTGGCGCATCATACAAACTGCATTGTATTTCAATACCAATTTGAATACATGTTATCAAGTTGCATTCACATGACATCTTAGAATAGCCAAGCCTATCTTAGTTGCATTTTGCATGTATTGCATTATGCATTCTTGACATAGCTAGGATCATACATGATTACTAACTAGTTTCTTGTTTTGGCTCGGAGTACACTGTGAGTGTTTATGCTTTAGCATACTTGCATGAGTGTAAGTGACTGCCATGAATAGCATGCTTGCCATGAGGCTATGTGCTTATGTGTTTAACTGTATGAATGCCTGTGGATGAAGGCTTCATTGCTTGAATTGGAACAATTCATCAAAATGCGCATTTTAAGCCCACTTGAGAGTGGCAAATCATGTTTTCTAAGCCCACTTGAGGGTGGCAAATCCACGACTTAGCCTACTTACGAGTAGCACCTTCAAAGAATTTTCAAACAAACAAACATGAGATGTTTTGTTCCAATTTGAGTGATTTAGTCTATACTTGTGTGCTGTGCACATCACATAGTAAATTAGCTAATAAATCGGAATAAGAACACATGTGTTTTCAAAAACAACATATCATGTTAGTAGAGGCCGATCCTTTGATCTGGCGAGCGAGGGTGCTCATTGCATGACCTTCCCCTCTCGTACCTAAGTTCCCGAGCCGAGGCAACCTTGGTGATGACAGACACGTGGCCTTAGGAACGAGTCAGGGTTTCCTAAATTTCCCAAAACAAAATATTTAGGTGGCGACTCTGAAATCTGGCAAAGCAGCCCGTGTTTGGCGCTTTTGATTAAAATCGATTTTCCAAAACGATTTGCCAGATTTGGACTCTTTGGTGATTTATCTGTCTTACATTGCACTTTGTGAGATTAGATTCAGAACCGTGACAGGAGTCCGAACTATAGTAGCTAAGAACAACGATTCGTGCCCTAGCGCGCGGAGCGCAGTTTCGGGCGATCTACAGTCTTATGTGTTAAACATTTATCTGATGCTAATATTTTAGTTAATTCTCATATTTTGTTTAGCATATCTCTACTGGGTTTTGGCTCACCCTACATGGGACATCATTTTTCAGGAACAGGGGACATGCCGCCTCCAAGGTCTTAGCTTGGGAGGTGTTGGAGTTGAAGACTCTCTTTTGTTATTTTGTTTTGATGTTAAATGTAAATTCAAGCCGAGGGGTTTATATGTAAAGAGTTAGAACTCTTCTATTGTTGTAACCAAGTATTCACTTGGAAAGTTGTAAGCCCGTAAGGCTTCTACTTTGTTGATTAACATGTGTCACCTTTTGTATAGAACACTCTGATGAATGAAATATAATGTGTCCTTTATGATAAAGGACCTTATGGATGATTGATTTGTATTGTAATTATGAGGGCGTTACAACTTGGTATCAGAGCGTATCGAGTTTGAATACTTTGGGTACGTGGGAAGTGGTTAGTACTACAATGGATTTGTCTTGCTTGTTAGAGACTTATGTATGATGTTATGTGCTTATATGATAACATGCTTATGTGATTATATGGGTATGGGATTTAGTTTCTAGGATGATGATTGGGTCCATGGATTTCTGGGAGTCATGTTGGAAAGGCACTTGATCACTGTCGTTTCTAACTGGAACTCTAGCAACACCACGAGACAGTCATTATCCGCAAATGAAATTCGTAAGTGTCTATGTGATTATGTGCTTACGTGGAGTGAAATACTGTTGTCCACTGTATTAGGACGCGAGTGAAATAGCTTCGACACATTTGTGAATGTGCTAATCCTTTTGTTACCTTTATTAAGATGTCAGGACGAGGTCGTGGAGGTAGCCATGGTAGGCCTAGGAGGCAGGAGATGCCTATACCGGATAAGATTCCGGCACAGGAGGAGGGAGTTGGTCAGGCCAACGTGGCCGAACCAGTAGGTCAGCAGGCCATGGGCGCCTTAGCCCATGAAATGGCCGGAGCATTGAAGGAGTCTATGGACATTCTCCGAGCTGAGAATCAAGTCCAGGCCCAAGTAACTAAAGCAGGGCCGTCTTTTTTGAAGAGAGAGTTTTTCCGATCGAATCCAAATGAGTTTTTGGGAGATCCTAAAGAGCCACTGAAGGCTGATGAGTGGCTTAAGCAGATGACGAAGACGTTGAAGATGCTTGGCATTGAAGACGGGGGTTTACGAGTGACCTTGGCGTCCTTCCAGCTAAAGGGAGACACGGGTCAATGGTGGAAGTATGTACGAGGGCGTATTGGAGGGACTTGGGAGGCCTTTGTTGAAGCTTTCCAGGACAAGTATTTGTCGGCTATAGTGAGGGAAAAGTTGAGAGATCAGTTTTCTCAGCTTAAGCAGTTGAATACACCAGTGGCGGAGTTTGAGGCCACCTTTACTAGCTTGTCCAGGTTTGCACCAGAGTTGGTGGCAATCGAGGAGCGTAGATGTTTGGAGTTCGAGAAGAAGTTGAGGACCGGACTCATGTTTCGAGTTGCCGGGTCCATGATTAGGGACAATGGGTGCCTTGTGGAGGCTGCGGCCCATCTTGAGACCATTATGCATGTAGAGGAGGAGAGGATGAGGGGCTCCAGGAGGAGTCAAGATGGCCAGGGGGACGGTGTAGACACCCCATTTTTGACTGTCCTCAAGACTTGGACGTCACCATTTGAACACCCGGTGATCATCCATGTTTGTGTTCGTTTGGAGTTCCCGAAGGTCTCGGCTACGCGCCCTACCTCAGGATCTCCGAACTCGACTGTTTAGTGTCTGGTTTTGCACCAAACACTTGTGTTTTGCCTTGGAGGGGCAGGGAATGCCTTGCGAGGCATCCCCACACATCACCGGCCATGGCCAAAGGCCACCGGCTGGTGTTTTGTTGCCATCGGCAATGTATATTACCGGTCGGCACTCTTTGTTGCCGGTCGGCAGTCCATTTTGTCAAAATGGCAATTTTGAGCAGCCGACTACTGTTCATCTGCTTTTGCAGATATTTTAATACGGCTGTCTTGCATTTGGCTCCCCTCCATGCACGTGTATGGAGGGATCTCTCTCTTTAGAAGCTTGTCTTGTAAGCTTTACAAGACAAAAAGCTCTATAAGAGGAGCCCTCCTCTCTTGGCTTTAGGGTTAGACATTTTAGAGAGAAAAACATTGTGAGAGCTCAGATTTTAGGTTTGGGGTTTCATACATATCCTATCTCTATACCTCTCTCTCATTTTGCCTTTGTGTGTGTATAAGTGTGTTTGTGTCTTACTATTGCACACAAAAACATAGTGTTACACCTTTTCTTGGTTCTTGAAGAGCCAGAGGTTTGTTCTTGAAGCTTGGGAGCTGTTTTGAGCTCAAAGAAGCTGCTGGAGCTTCATTTGTGAAGAGGATCTTCAAGGGTAACAATCTTACTCCTTTATTCTTCAAGTTTTTGGTGGGCCAGATTCAAAGGCACCTCAGGCAAGAGCAGAAAAGTCAGATAAGAAGATCAGATGTATCAAAAAGGAGCTTGCAAGCTAGGATCAGAAGCACCCTGGAACTAGGGGCAAAGAATTTTCAAATCATGCTCGAAGAGCCGAAGATGATCATTCACAAATCAAAGAAGGTCGGCAAGAATGCCAAAATTCCCAGAGGGAGGAAAAAGAAAGTTATTGTTGAAACAACGGAGTTCCTATCCACAACACTAGGGGCAAATTTCCGCCATGGATGGAACTCTTGCATCGTCAGCGAACAACAGCCATTCCCTGGATTTAGTATGACCTTCGAGGGATCTCAAAACCATTGATCACATAGACACAAGCTATACTTTCACCCTTGAGAGGCTCGCTGGCCGAAAACCCAGCAGGTGCGGCCAGGCAACAAGTTAACAAGAAAAGAAGAAAAAGAACAAAAAGAAGATGCAAAAAAGAACAAAAAAGAAATGAAAACGCAAAAGAAAGAACACAAAAAATTGAAAAAAAGAAAAAAAAAACAAAGCTCGCAAAGGTCGAAAAACCCGCAACGGGCGCCTTGGAAAGGTTAGAGCTAAAGGAGAGTTACCCGAGTGTACCCTTACCCGAAACACGTAAGGCTTGATTCCATGTTTGGATACGTAGGCAACCTTCATGTTGAAGTCCAGCCATAAACATTCCAAATCAAGTGTGGTCCATGTATGGATTGATGATCTCACCCTTCTCTGGTATCGGAAAGTTCAGTTGTGATTCTTACCATGAGGCACTGACTACAAATGCGAATGCGGCGCCGTTCAAACAAGGGGCAACTGTTCCGATGCCATTCAATGCGTGCAGCGCCGTTCTCAAACAAGAGGGCAAACTTTCCATTGCCATTCCAATGCGCGCAGTGCCGTTCCAAACAAGTGGGGCAACTTTGCGTTACCATTCAATGGCAGCCTGCAGTGCCGTTCAAAAAAGGGGCAACTTTCCGCTTGCCATTGCGCTCCCCTCCAGCAAGGTAATTTTCCTTCGAATCTGAGGTTGGCATTCTCGAGAGTGGGTTCTATGCTCCGTAAGTAGTGAGCCGTTTGCAAAAAAGTTTTGAAAATTTTTACTTCGAGGTTGACTACGTTTCTCGAAACCTTATTTACCATTTCTCCAAAACTGACCACTTCTTTGGACCAAAAGGAAAAATATTATTCGTGCTCATAGCCCATTGACATTTGCATAGATTTTAAATCAACAAATTGAACAAGCATGTTAATCTAAACTACTCATGTTGAGTCAAAGCTGTTTTAGTAGAAAGAGAACAAAAAAAAAAGGTGTTCGCAAAATGATGACTAGGGGCACAGTTGCAGTCAGTGTCCTGTCTTTTCCCAGTGTCAATGCATCGCCAACGAAGGGCAACTCACCTGCCAAGAAGGGCACTCGAAGTTACCACAAAAAGGGCAGAAAGCTCTCACATCCTTTTGAGCAAACGACGGTCGAGTTATCGAGCCAATTCCTCGGTGTGCGAAAGCAACAAAACTGGACAATGGTTAAGATACGATTTTCCATGCCTCCGACGCTCAGCTGGACAGATCTGATCCAAAGTCCAATCAAATACACCATAGCGGCAGTGATACGCACACATCAGTCACATCTCATAGGACTGTGGATTGCACTAGCTAAGATAAAAATATTATTATATAAGTCTCCTTCGTTTAATCGGCTGCACAGCCAGGGCCGCATACAACCTCTCCGGGAGACAGTATCACTGTTGTGAGCAGAAGAAGGAAATCTAGCAGCATGCTAGGGCAAGAGCCCGTAACTCCACATGTTACACAGCCACCTAGGGGAGGGATGAAAAAAATGAGCAGATTTGAAGAAATAGAGAGATGTGCGCTGAGAGAAAAAAAGTGAGGAAACAGTGGCTTCTTTCAGCAAAAAACAGAGATTGAAGTGCCAGGTGACGTGAGATCACAAATGAGAAAAGGGTGGGAACAATACCCAGAGAACTGGCATCTCGTGCCTCTGAAGGCCTCTCTCGTCTTTGTAACACGTCTGTTGTGTTCGTGGTCTCTTGCTTTTGTTTGTCTCAGATTCTGGATTTAGTCGTTCCGAGGTGTCTCGCATGTTGTTTAGGTTGTTTACCTTTTGTTTTTCGTTGTTGCGTCTTTTTACGCTGTGTTCAGTCGATAGGCTTCAATTACCCGGTCGGAACTTCATCTTTCTTAAGTTTCAAAAAATGATTTGTATGTGTGCTCGAGAGTACAATGTGCCACTTTCTACCACACTTTGTAACAAAAACAAGATTCGTTCTTTCATATAAAACCGCAAAGGATTCACCCAGGTCAATAGTAAGAGAACAAGTAATAATTCAGGATCATATCTGAAGCATATACTAAGAGTTACCCGGAGACTACAAAGACAAAAGAAAAGAGGGAAATCCCAAAATCTGAGAGTTCTTCACCTTCGCAAATTCCGTCGATTGTTTACTCTCTCCCACGAAATATAATTCGTATTAAACCCTTTCAGGCCCTTGATCACTACTCACGAAGCTATGGGTCAGTTGCCCTACTCCACAGCTCAAGACCTCAGGTCCTGCTTATCCAACGCGCAGACTGGCAATCAAAAGTCGTCCTCAGAACAACCACCAAGTCCCTGCCAGAGGCATCTTGTTGCGTTTTGCAATTGAGTTCCCTAGGAGACCAACTGCGACGGTGGAAATAGAGTTCGACCGCCTATTGCTAGAACGCAAAGGTTCGGAATTTCCGGGACTAAGTCTGGTTAAAATACCCAGGGTGTATCCCCAGCTTGACATCTGTATGCAGCCCCATAGATTGAGATAGCGTGTATGCACCGCAAATCTGGGAATACTGAACACAACCTGTCTGTCACGCCCGTTTGGGAGAATAGGGAAAGTAGTAATGGCCAGGAAGAAGGTAGTAACTGCGGTTTGGAGTATAGCAAGAAAGTGCCAGAGGACCCAGTTTTCGCTCAACATTGTTCTGCGAATTTTCAATTCATGTCTATCGATGCTGTAGCTCATCGTCAGTTTGGCATGCACAAGGTGTATCCTTTTAGAATACGTTTGTGACCCCTCCGAGAGGTAAATTGGGTCTTACTTTTTGATATGTGTCCCTCGTTAAGGCATCTTTTTCTCTTGTATAATCAATTGGCATTTATCTGCTACAATAAACGCCCATCTTAATTTCATGCATTGTTTGGCATATCAACTTTACACGCATTATCATGCATTGTTCATGCGTTTCCTTGGTCACCCGTACATCGTATGCATCTCCTTGTCAACGGAATTTGTCAACGAAGTTCCTCTTTTACAGATTGGCACGCGTTGACGCATGCTTTACTTACATTGTGTTTCAAGTTCTTTCTCTACACATGACGTGCTGATCGCAGCTTTATTACATGTGTCAAGTTTCTGATTTTATACACATTGTATGCTGGTTGTTCGGCGTTTATGCTTTACTTACATGTGTTCAAGTTTGCTTTTACTATACACATTTGCTCGCGTGACGGCATGAACTTTACCTTACAATGTGTACGTTCTGTGTGTGTGTGTGTGTGATGTCTGTTACTTGCGTAGGACCGATTTTGTAAGTAATTTCATTATTGCTCGTAGACCGCATGTTTTGTTTGACGAGACCGCCATGTTTATAATTAATTACGCTACTGCGTAGACCGCATTCTTATGTTCAAATTCATTACTGCGTTAGACCGCAATGCTTTCCTTGCGTGACCGCTATTTTCTTGCATAGACCGCAATGCTTTCTATGCGTATTGACCGCATGTTTTCCTTGCGTAGACGCATGTTAATTACACACTTGCGTAGCCGACTGTTTTGCTTGCGAATTTTGTGTTCTAGACCGCCTGTTCTGGCTTGCGTAGACGGCATATTCTTATGTTCAATTACTTACTTGCGTGAGACCGCATGTTATGGCTTGCGTAGGACCGCATGTTATGTAATCAATTTCAATTTACTTGCCGTAAGACCGCCATGTTTTTGCTTACGTAGACCGCATGTTTATAATTAATCACTAATTTGGGTACCCGCATGCCTCTTCCTTGGATAGACCGCATGATTTTCCTTGCGCTAGACCGCAATGCTTTCCTTGCGTAGCCGCCATGTTTGCATTCCGTGCTTTGAATATATTTGGTGGTATCCGCAATGTTTTTCCTTGCGTAGACCGCAATGCTTTCCCTGCGGGTAACCGCGTTTCTTGCGTAGACGCATTTTGGAATCAATTCCGATTACTTGCGTGTAAGACCGCATGTTTCTGCTTGCGATAGACCGCATGCTGATGTCGATTCTCATTGCTTTCTGTGCGTAGACCGCGTGGTATGCTTATGATCAATTTCGTTGCCTGCAGATAGCCGGATTGCTCCACTCACATGGCTGTGCCTCACAGCATTCGTCTATCGCTTCCCACTTGCTCTTGCGTTGTCCACGCTTCCAAGTACTATGATTGTGATGTTTAATAACATTGTACCTGTTAAGTTGTTTTCTTTGTAGGGCACGATAATTGTTGTACGGGTTCATTTAAGCCGTGCAACCCGCGAACCGGAACAGGTATGGTATACTCCGGTGAGACATATTTGAGAATTGCATAATTCTCTTACTCTTGTCTGCATATGTGTGTACGTGTCGTGTGCTAGCTTATGATATTCGCATGTAACTTCATTACAGCTTCTTTGCATGATTCATAAGTTATTGTCCGGCTCTGGGCATTGTTTGCCTCTTGCCCCCGCCTTCAGGGCGCATATCTTATTTGTCCTGACATGTTTGTCTGAGTCTTCGGCCTTGTCAAAAATGGATGTCTCTGGGGTTATTGACATTCACTTGTTGTCATGTGTTATGAACTTTCCGGGTTCTGTCAAAGAGGTGGCAACCTAGGACACCGTGTTTGCCATCTGCCATTCCTGAACGGTTTGCCGGAGGCTTGTCTTGTCAAGACATGACCATAAAGCTGACTGGTTATGGGCTCTGACAGTAGGGGAACACAAACCCCGGTTTTACTGGGGCACCCTTTTTGACCATTCGACCTAGTGCATATCGAAATCCATAGTGACCATTCCAAGCTAGGACAGGTTGCTTACCCGATGTTAGGTTGTTTGGAAACTGCTGCGTGCATAGTGGAACCCTAACTCCTGACAAAATAGGACAGGGAAACCCTACCCCAACATAGGGGTGTTTTGGCTCTCTTTACTTGCTATGTGCTTTTAGAGTATATCTCTACAGGAACGTACATATCGGTTTGCAAGATTGAGTATTAGACCTGAGGGCATCAGTATCAGTTTATGAGAATCAGTTATCTGGTATCAGGTTCAGTTTTGGGGACAGTGATTCTGGGGAACGGTGATCAGTAATAGAGTGCAGTTGTTCGGCTACACCTGTGATTGATCTGTTTAGGCTGAAATGCTATTTGTTTTTTCTTTCAGTTCGGAGTATCCAGAGAATTGGTACAGAATAGCTAGTGTTCCCCTTTGATTGAGGCAGGACTTATGACGACGCAAAATTCAGAAGAGATTGTGGTTATGACAGCTACGCTAGATCAAGGGATCACCCCGCGGGATGAAACCAATGTTGATGTATCGCATCCGCCTAGGTCGCCTGTCGCACACCCAGTCTGGGCCCCCTAGTTGTATCAGGCTCATGAGCCCACCACATTTGAATTGATGGGGATAATAGGTGATCTCCAGAGATCCGTGGCTGATCTAGCCTATGGAATGTCGACTTCGCCACCAGCGGCACCATATGCCGGGAATTTCATGCCACAGGAGCCCCCGCTACTGGGGCGGATTGTGATAGAGCTCAGCCAGCCAGAGGTGGCTTCCAGCTACAGCCACGACATGTCAGCAACAACCGGGCTTCGCTTTGAAGTAGTAACCCAAACCCTTGACCAAGCTGAGGCCAGAGATAAGAACAAAATGAAGGCAGATGCCGATCCTATTGAACAACTGCTGCGGGCAGTCGAGGCTTTGAAAGCCGGGGGGATGAACAAGCAGCAAGTATTCGCAGTCGTGACTAAAACTGTGGATGACACTTTTCCCACTCCGACCGAAGGTAGTTCAAGCCAGGCAGAAAATCGGGATAAGAACCGTTATACCAGAACCGTTTCCTCCAACCCTAACCCTGCACCCAAGAAAAATCAACAGGCCAAGCCTATACCAGCTACCCCCTTTGTTGGTGTATCCACTTCAAACCCCCGAACTTCGGACTATCTACCCTGAGGCAGGAGGGTTTTCATCCCACTCTTTATGCCTTTGTCTAAAGCTCTAGGGGTCCTACTCAGGAAAGGACATTTGAACGCGTTAGAACAACGGCCTCTACCCGATCCTCTCCCTCCAAAGCATGACCCGACTAAGTACTGTGCTTTTCATCAACAAATCGGTCATGACACCGACAGTTGCGTCCGTCTCCGCCATGAGATACAAAATTTGATTGACAATGAGGTCATCGTCGCACCAAGCTCTGCAAAGTCTATCGGCACTTGATCAGTGAACTTGTGGGGGATAATGTGACTATGTGATCGGGGGATGAACCACCTGCGGGCGGCACTCAGTTTACTCCAGATGTGGCGTTTGGCACGCATTGTTTTGAGCATTTGCGAATGCTAGTTTTGTACTTTCTGACTTGGGTATTGGGTCAGTCTTGTCGTTTTGTATTGAGTCAGTCTTTTCATACTGAGTCAGTCAGGTCTATCTTCTTATATCGAGTTAGTCCTGTTTTCTAAGAGTTTGGTGATTTCGGGGGTGTTACCTCGGACATCACTTGCTTGTTTTGTGTTTGACTTTTTGCTTTCTTTTGAGTCTGTTTCTGCCTAGGAGCTAGTTACGCCAACAGACCTGAATAGAACAGCAGTGATTTTCACACTCTTGTGTTTGCTTCTGCCGTGTGCCAGTTGTGCCGGAAATTCTAAATGAGATGGCAGTATTTGACTAGAAGCTGTCTCTTTTCTGTGCCTTGAATTCATTGTATCGACCTAAGTTTTTCAAAACTTTTTTGAACATTGTGATAAAAACGAAGAGGAAAGAATTCCTTGGGTTTTGCAAAGTTTGATCAATTGAGAGAAAGAGAGGCATGCTAAGCCCTTAATGATCGAGATCATGCTTGTTAATGTGAGTATTGAGAAGGATCCTGGCTTGATCCAGATTGGTCCCACACTGTCTTCAGCGCGAGCGATTTGTCGCTTTCTTAAAAGATTTCAAAAAATGTTTTGCGCGATCCTGCGAAGACCTGTGTGGAATCGCTCTTGAGATTGTGCAGCTTAGGATCGCTCTCAGCCTCGAGACTCGACCCCTCATTTTCAAACCTTGGACTAGAACTCAGAAATTTCAAAGGTCAACTACAATGTGAGGCCTGTGTGGCCAGATTCAAAGCAACCCTCAGGCAAGAGGCAAGAAAGTCAGATCAAGAAGATCAGATGTTATCAAAAGGAGCTTGCAAAGCTAGATCAGAAGCACCCCTGGAACTAGGGGCAAAGAATTTCAAATATGCTCGAAGAGCCGAAGATGGATCATTCCACAAATCAAAGAAGGTCGGCAAGAATGCCAAATCCCAGAGGGAGGAAAAAAGAAAGTATTGTTGAAGAACAACTGAGTTCCTATCCACAACACTAGGGGCAAATTCACGCTCCATTGGATGGACTCTTGCATCGTCAGCGAACAACAGCCATTCTCCTGGATTTAGATGACTTCGGGATCTCAAAACCATTTCACATAGACAAAGCTATACTTTCACCCTTGAGAGGCTCGCTGGGCCGAAAACCCAGAAGGGCGGCCCAGGCAAAAGTTAAAGCAAGAAAAGAAGAAAAAGAACAAAAAAGAAAGATGCAAAGAAAAGAACAAAAAAGAAATGAAAAGAAAAGAAAAGAACACAAAAATTGAAAAGAAAAAAAACAAAGCTCGCAAGGTCGAAAACCCGCAACGGGCGCCTTGGCAAAAGTTAGAGCCTAAAAAGGAGAGGTTAATACCCGAGTGTACCTTACCCCGAACTACGTAAGGCTTGATTCCCATGTTTGGGATACGTAGGCAACTTCATTCTGAAGTCCAGCCATAAACACTTCCAAATCAAGTGTGTCCATGTATTGGTGTTGATGATCCTCACCTTCTCTGTATCCGAAAGTTCGGTTGTGATCATTACCATGAGGACTGACTACAAATGCGATGCGGCGCCGTTCAAACAAGGGGCAACTTTCCGTTGCCATTCAATGCGCTGCAGCGCCGTTCAAACAAGGGGCAACTTTCCGTTGCCATTCAATGCGCTGCAGTGCCGTTCAAACAAGGGGCAACTTTCCGTTACCATTCAATGCGCTGCAGTGCCGTTCAAACAAGGGGCAACTTTCCGTTGCCATGCAGCTCCCCTCCAGCAAAGGGTAATTTTCCTTCGAATCTGAGGTTGTGCATCTCGAGAGTGGGTTCTATGCTCGTTAAGTAGTGGCCGTTTGCAAAAACAGTTTTTGAAAATTTTTACTGAGGTTGACTATTTTCTCGAAAACTATTCCATTTTCCAAAACTGGACCACTTCTTGGACCCAAAAGGAAAATTTTCAGTGCTCATAGCCTGACTTGCATGATTTTAAATCAAAAATTGAACAAGCATGTTAATCTAACTCTCATGTTGGTCAAAGCTGTTTTAGTAGAAAGTAGAAACAAAAAATGGTCAAAATGATGAACTAGGGGCACAGTTGAGTCAGGTGTCCTGTCTTTCCCCCATTGTCAATGCATTCGCCAAGAAGGGCACTCTACCTGCAAGAAGGGCACCCTCGAAGCTGACCACAAAAGGGCAGAAAGCTCTCACATCCTTTGAGCAACGAGGTATCGAGCCAAGTGCGAAGCACAAACTGGAAAGGATCAAGATATTCCACTCCCTCATCTGGACAGATCTGATCACATCCAAACTCCACAGCAAAGCATCGTCAACCGATGTCAATTGCAAATCTGCTGCACATCCAGCCGCATCACAACCTCTCCGTGGGAGAAGATCACTGTTGTGAGCAGAAGAAGAGAATCTAGCAGAATGCTAGGGGCAAGAGCCCGTAACTCCTTGTTTATCCACCAGCCACCTAGGGGAGGGATGAAAAAATGAGAGATTGAAGAATAGAGAGATGTGCGCTGAGAGAAAAAAGTGAGAAAAGGGCTTTTTCAGAAAAACAGAGATTGAGTGCCAGAGTGACGTGAGAATCACAAATGAGAAAAGGGTGGGAAACAATACCCAGAGAAACTGGCTCCTCGTGCGCTGAGAGGTCTCTCGTCTTTGTAACACGTCTGTGTGTCGTGTCTCTTGTTTTGTTTGTCTCGATTCTGGATTTGAGTCGTTCCGAGCGTGTCTCGATGTGTTTAGGTTGTTTACCTTTTGTTTTTCGTTGTTGAGTCTTTTTCGCTGTGTTCAGTCGTAGGCTCAATACCCAGTCGAGAACTCATTTTCTCAAATTTCAAAAAATGATTTGTTGTGTGCTCAGAGTGCTGTGCCATTCTCCAAATTTGTGCAAAAAAGGGAATTTGTTCTTTCGAAAACTGCAGGGTTCAACCCAGGTCATGCAAGAACAGTAAAATCAGGATCTATCTGAAGCTTATAGGTTCCGGATACAAAGCAAAAGAAAAAGAGGGAAAATCAAAGCATCTGAGTGTGTTTCAACCTTCCAGGCAAATTCCGTGATTGTACTCCAAATGTACCTCTTCAAGGCCCCTGTCACTAACTCACGAAGTATGGGTGTGCCCCTACCTCAAGCTCAAGATCAGGTCTGCTTCAAGCCAGAATGGCAATCAAAGTGTTTTCCCGTCAGAAACCAGTCCCTGCCAGAGGCATCTTGGTTGCGTTTGGCAATGAGTTCCTAGAAGACCAACTGGGACGGTGGAAACTAGAGTTCGAACGGCTATTGCCTAGAACGCAAAGGTTCGGAATTTCTGAGACTAAAGTCTGGTTTAAATACCCAGGGGTGTATCCCCGGCTTTAAATCTGTATGGAAGCCCCATAGATTGAGATAGCGTGTATGCACCTCAATTCTGGATACTGAACCAACCTAGTCTGTCACCCCATTGGAGAATAGGGAAAGTTGTGAACATGGCCAGGAAGGAAAGGTAGTAACTGCGGTTTGGAAGTATAAGCAAGAAAGTGCAAGAGAAACCCATTTTTCAGCTCAAATTGTTTCTGCGGAATTTTCAATTCATGTCTTCGATGTGTAGCTCATCGTTAGTTGGCATGCACAAGGTGTATCCTTTTGAAATATATTGTGACCCCTCCGAGAGGTAAACCGGAGGTCTCCTTTTAAGATGTCCTTCTTAAGCATCTTTTTCTCTTGTTAATATCAATTGGCATTTATCTGCTACAATAAACGCCCATCTAATTTACATGCATTGTTTTGCATATCACTTTACACGCATTATCATGCATTGTCATGCGTTTCCTTGTCATACATCGTTATGCATCTCCTTGTCACGAATTGTCAACGAAGTTCCTCTTTACAGATTGCACGCGTTGACCGCATGCTTTACTTACATGTGTTCAAGTTCCTTTCTCTACACATTGCACGTGTTGATCGCATGCTTTACTTACATGTGTTCAAGTTTCTTTTATACACATTGTATGCGTTGTCGCGTTATGCTTTACTTACATGTGTTCAAGTTTCTTTTTATACACATTGCTCGCGTGACTGCATGCTTTACTTACATGTGTACGTTCAACTCTTCTCATATACACTACTTGCGTAGACCGCATGTTTGTAATTAATTTCATTACTTGCGTAGACCGCATGTTTTGTTTGCGTAGACCGCATGTTTATAATTAATTACGCTACTTGCGTAGACCGCATTCTTATGTTCAAATTCATTACTTGCGTAGACCGCAATGCTTTCCTTGCGTAGACCGCATATTTTCCTTGCATAGACCGCAATGCTTTCCTTGCGTAGACCGCATGTTTTCCTTGCGTAGACCGCATGTTAATTACACTACTTGCGTAGACCGCATGTTTTGCTTGCGTAGACCGCCTGTTCTGCTTGCGTAGACCGCATTCTTATGTTCAAATTCATTACTTGCGTAGACCGCATGTTTTGCTTGCGTAGACCGCATGTTTGTAATCAATTTCATTACTTGCGTAGACCGCATGTTTTGCTTACGTAGACCGCATGTTTATAATTAATTACACTATTTGGGTAGACCGCAATGCTTTCCTTGCGTAGACCGCATGTTTTCCTTGCGTAGACCGCAATGCTTTCCTTGCGTAGACCGCATGTTTGCATTCAATTTCATTACTTGCGTAGACCGCATGTTTTCCTTGCGTAGACCGCAATGCTTTCCCTGCGTAGACCGCATGTTTTCCTTGCGTAGACCGCATATTTGTAATCAATTCCATTACTTGCGTAGACCGCATGTTCTGCTTGCGTAGACCGCATGCTTATGTTCGATCTCATTGCTTGCGTAGACCGCATGCTTATGATCAATTTCGTTGCCTGCGTAGACCGCGTGCTCCACTCACATGTCTGTGCCTTCACAGCATTGTTATGCTTCCCACTTGCTTTGCGTTGTCACGCATTTCCAAGTACATTAATACGCATATTGTTAATAACATTGTACCTGTTAAGTTTGTTTTCTTTGTAGGCACGATATTGTATGTACGGTTCATTTAAGCCTGGTGCAACCCGACGAACCGGACAGGTATGGTATACTCCGAGTGAGACATATTGAGAATTGCATAATTCTCTTACATCCTTTCTGCATTGTAGTGTAGTTCGGTGTATGCTAGCTTAAAATTGTCGCATGTATACTTCATTACAGCTTTCTTTGCATGATCATAAGTTATGTCCGGCTCTGGGCATTGTCTTGCATCTTGCCCCCGCCTTCGGGCGCATATCTTATTTGTCCTGCATGTTTGTCTGAGTCTTCGGCCTTGTCAAAAATGGGTCGTCTCTGGGTTTTGACATTCACTCTCGTCATTGTTATGACTTTCGGGTTCTGTCAAAGAGGGGCAACTGTAGACACCCCATTTTTGACCGTCCTCAAGACTTGGACGTCACCGTTTGAACACCCGGTGATCATCCATGTTTGTGTTCGTTTGGAGTTCCCGGAGGTCTCGGCTACGCGCCTTGCCTCAGGATCTCCGAACTCGACTGTTTAGTGTCTGGTTTTGCACCAAACACTTGTGTTTTGCCTTGGAGGGGCAGGGAAGGCCTTGTGAGGCATCCCCACACATCACCGGCCATGGCCAGAGGCCACCGGCTGGTGTTTTGTTGCCATCGACAATGTATATTGCCGGTCTGCACTCTTTGTTGCCGGTCGGCAGTCCATTTTGTCAAAATGGCAATTTTGAGCAGCCGACTACTGTTCATCTACTTTTGCAGATATTTTAATACAGTTGTCTTGCATTTGGCTCCCCTCCATACACGTGTATGGAGGGATCTCTCTCTTTAGAAGCTTGTCTTGTAAGCTTTACAAGACAAAAAGCTCTATAAGAGGAGCCCTCCTCTCTTGGCTTTAGGGTTAGACATTTTAGAGAGAAAAAAATTGTGAGAGCTCTGGTTTTAGGTTTAGGGTTTCATACATATCCTATCTCTATACCTCTCTCTCATTTTGCCTTTGTGTGTGTATAAGTGTGTTTGTATCTTACTATTGCACACAAACACATAGTGTTACACCTTTTCTTGGTTCTTGAAGAGCCAGAGGTTTGTTCTTGAAGCTTGGGAGCTGTTTTGAGCTCAAAGAAGCTGCTGGAGCTTCATTTGTGAAGAGGGTCTTCAAGGGTAAGAAGTTTATCCCTTTATTCTCCATTTTTGCATACTATTTTTGCCTATCTTAGAACTGTTTTTGAGCTTAGTGTATAATATAAAAAAGTTCTGTTTATAGGCCCTCTAAATAGTTTGTTTAGAGTGTTTTGTGGTTTGGAGGTGTTTGACCCCTCTTAAGCCTTGAGGGGCTCCATTTTGTGCTATTTTGAGTGAGCTCCGGGACTTTGGCGTTTGGGCCTCCTCACCACTAAAATCTTGAGGGATTTCAGAGGTGAGGATGGTGCCTTGAGGTCCCAAGAAGGAGAGGGTCACCCCCTCTCCTTGTTGTCCTTGAAAAGGGCCATTTTTGCCTCTTTAATGAGCACCTAGCTAAGCCTCATGTTGACCATGCCTTGGCTGTTATTTATGCTTATTTTGCCATGAAATAGCATTGTTGTATGTTGGTTTTGGTACACCATGCATGCTTAGCATACCTACCTTGTAATGCCATGTTTAGGCCTTAACATGCCTTAGGTTGTAAACCATTGTTCAAGCATGTTTTAGGTCTAGCTTTGTGAAGCTTTTGCGCTTATTTTTCCATGCTAGAGGTCTGTCCTCAGTCATTTTGGTCGGCCATGACGTGTTTAGTATAGCCCCTTTGCATTTTGGCTTGTTGGCCTTAAGTATGTGAGGGTATAGCATGCGTTACTTGCTTTGATTTAATGGTTTGGCACCATTTATGGCATCATTTCAGTCCCCTTAGCATGCTTGTATGCTTGCCTTGGATGCCTCTTTGATGCCTTATGAGCTTGTGTGGTCTGCTCCTTGAAAGTGCATTTGTGCATGCTTTTGAATTCAAGCCATTTAGATGCCATCTAAGTGGTCTTTTCGGCTTTGTTTTATGTGCTAAAACTCTGTTTTTGGTCATTTAAGTCTTGCCATGTGTGGTCATATCAAGTGTAGTTCAATACTTCATTAGCTTGCCTTGAAGGCTTGGGCCATTTGTTGCATATTTAGCCTATCTTGCTTTCTTGGTATGGCACTATGTCCTTGCATGATTTTTAGAGCTTAATGCATGCCCCATGTCCATGATTATTCCCTTTTAAGTGTGCTTGAAAGATGCCCCTTGATGCTTGAGTGTTTAGGCCTTAACATGCGCATGTGTGTATGTGTGTTTGGTCCCATGTTCTTAAGCTTTTGCCACTGTTTTGGACCTAACTTAGAGCCGTCCAAGTAGTGTAAGTCCATCCCTTGTATGCCATTCAAATGTTGTTGTATTATCCCATGTTTGCATGCTTTGGTTGCATGTGTTGCATGCTTGAAATCATTTGCATCTGGCATGCATTCCCTTGGTCAAATTACTAGCATGTGGCATGATTAGATTACATCTTGCATGCTCTAAGTAGTTTGCATAATTGTGGCATGCTTGTTTGCCTTGTTGCTTAGGTTGTGTACCTAATGTGCATTGTACGTTCACATGCTCCCTTTTATACCATGTTGCATATTAGTTAACATGCTCAGGTTGCATTGAACATGCATGCCTTGTCCCTTGATTTAGTGATAGGGATTGGGCCCTTATGTGTTTGCGTGCATTACATTTGAAATCAAAGTGCACACTTGATTCTTTGGGCCATCACGCATTGAAATGCGCGATTGATGGTCCGAGAACCGAGGATCTTGTCCCTTTGAGTCATACACATGATGAGGGATAGGATTGGTCCATACATTGCTTGAATTGCATTGCCACGCTATGCCTTGCCCTCTGCTGCTGTCAATTGCAGGTTCTGCAGACATTCTCTGCCGACCGGCAGTTTTTAGTGCCGACCGGCAATCCAATCCGTTGGTGGCCGATAGCTTCACCAACAGCCGGTGATCACATGCCACTGCCGGTGGCCATTCTACCCAGTCAGTGGTGTCTCTCAATGTCCAGGGAAGCAATTCTGAGACTTTGGCAGTCTTCAAAGAGGCAGAGCAGGGAAAACAGAGGCAGCCTATGCATGGCAGTGTACTTCCGAGCAGGACCAAGCATTCTTTGCATCGAGCTCTCTTCCCGAGTCGGTTTATCTGTTTCCCCTAGATTAGTTAATTTGCTTAGCTAATTAGACGGCCTGTAATATTTAATTAGTTTGTAGGTTAATTATCTGTAATATTTATTTGGTCCCTCCGGGCGAGGGCGAATCTGTAATAAGTGTGGGTGTGTGTGTGTGCATGTCTTCCAATCCCCGCTTCTTTCTTCCCTTCTATTTACCTGCTTATGAAGGTAGATTAGGGCATGTTTAAATCAGCATACCTTATGCTATTTCTCGCGGACTTTGGCTTCTCGTTCCCGTGTTGCTTCCTCCACGCCATGATGATGCCACAATACTTTGACTAAAGGGATCGTCTTACGTCTCAACACTTGTTCTTGCGTATCCAAGATTTGGATTGGCTTCTCCTCGTAAGATACATCATTATCTACTTCGATTTCTATCCAATCTAACACGTGAGAGGGGTCGGATTCATATTTACGGAGCATAGACACATGAAATACATTATGGACTCCTGAAGGTTGAGGAGGTAATGCAAGACGGTATGCCACTTCCCCAACCCGTTCGATGATATCAAAGGGACCAATAAACCTTGGCGATAATTTCCCACTTCGGCCAAACCTCATCAAGCCTTTTCTTGGGGAAATCTTCAGAAACACATGATCACCTATCTCAAAGGATAAGGATCGTCTTCTCCTGTCTGCATAACTCTTTTGCTGTCTTTGAGCGGTGATTAACCTTTTACGAATAAGGGCTATTTTCTCAGTGGTTTCACGAACTAGATCCGGGCCTAACAAAGGTGAATCTCCCACTTCAATCCAACATATCGGTGATCTACACGGACGCCCATACAATGCCTCGAAAGGTGCCATTCTAATACTGGCTTGAAAGCTATTGTTATACGCAAATTCAACCCGGGGTAAATGCTTCTCCCATGATCCTTTAAAATCTAATGCGCAAGCCCTCAACTTATCTTCTAGAATTTGAATACCACGTTTGGATTGCCTATCAGTTTGCGGATGATATGCTGTACTAAAGTTCAATTGAGTTCCCAAGGCACCTTGAAGACTCTTCCACAACCTGGCTGTAAAGCGAGGGTCTCTAACAGACACTATACTGATCGGTACTCCATGGAGATGGACAATCTCACGAACATAGAGTTTAGTTAGGAATTCTACGGAGTCCTCCATACTCATGGTGAGGAAATGAGCTAACTTAGTAAGTCTGTCAACATTCACCCACACTGTATCGTTACCTCTTTGAGTCCTAGGGAGGCCATGTTAAACACTTGGACACAAAAGAGGCTGCATCTTTCTTCATACCCCTCCACCAGAATTGGCGACTTAGGTCATGATACATTTTGGTACCCCTCGGGTGCACAACGAGACGAGAATGGTGAAAATCTTTCAAATCTTCATTTCTCATGGATTCAGGTACAAAGAACCGGTCGAGGTAACGAACACTAGAGTCTGTATGAACATTTAAACCCCTCTCCTCTTTTCCAAGATGAATTCTCCTTTTTATAGCCTCCATTTCTGGATCCCCCAGTTGAGCTTCAATTACTCTTGCAACAAGAGTCAGTTGTGTGATGGTGACAACGAGGGTAGCTTGTTCCGGAGACTCACCAAACTGTAGTGCAAACTTGTTGACGTCCCTCATCATCTTCCACTCATTCATCGCTGGATTGGCCACTTTACCCACCAACTTTTTACTCAAGGCATTCGCCACTACATTAGCTTTACCGGGATGGTAGTCTATTTCAAAATTATAGTCCTCTAGAAACTCCATTCATCTCCGTTGATGTAAGTTTAAGTATTTTTAGGAGAATAAGTATTTGAGGCTTTTATGGTCAGAGAAGACTTCAAATTTCTCACCGTAAAGGTAGTGTCTCCACAACTTCAAGGTCATGAGTTGGGTAATTTCTTTCATGAGTCTTCAATTGACGTGAGCCATATGCTACAACCCTTCCCTCTTGCATTAAAACGCATCCCAATCCCTCTCTAGAAGCATTGCAATACACCGTATAACCCAACCCTCATTCTGGAATGACAAGAATTGGAGCGGTGGTCAGTCTAACCTTTAATTCTTGGAAGGAGTTCTCACATGCTTCATTCCAAACAGACTTCATTCCCTTGCTGGTCAACCTTGTTAAGGGTAATGCTAAGGAAGAGAAATTCTTTACAAATCGGCGGTAGTAACCGGCTAAACCCAAAAAACTACGAATTTTTGAGGCATTCTTAAGCTTCTCCCACCCTAACACAGCTTCTATTTTTGAAGAGTCCACCATAACTCCGTCTCCCGAAACTACGTGACCCAAAAACTTTACTTCTGTAAGCCAGAATTCACACTTCTCATACTTTGCATATAACCAATGCTCCCTAAGAAGTTACAAAACTGTACGAAGATGCCCCTTATGTTCTTTTCGGAAGGCAAATAAATAAGAATATCATTGACAAAGGCAACAACAAATTTATCAAGGTTTTGGGAATGTCCATTTCTCTAACTCGAATTTGATGATAACCTGACCTTAGATCTATCTTGGAGAAACAACGAGAGCCCTTGAGTTGGTCAAAGAGGTCATCAATTCTAGGCAGGGGATATTTATTCTTAACCGTGGCTTGATTCAATTTACGCTAATCTATGCACAATCTCAAGGACCCATCCTTCTTCTCTGCAAACAAAGCCGAGGCCCCCCGAAGGTGACATGCTAGGGCGTATAAAGCCCTTACTAAGTAACTCCTGCAATTGTTTCTTCAGAACCACCAATTTAGCTGTAGCAAACTGATACGGCGACAAGGAGATAGGTGTCGTACCCGAAAGCAAGTCTATGGTGAATTCTACCTCCCTATGAGGTGGCAACTCTGTAAGGTCTTTAGGAAAAACGTCGAGGTATTCACACATTACTCTTGGGAATTCATCCCGAACTACATCGCTTTCGTCCTCTCAAAGGGTTGCTCAAAGGAAATTAAATTGACCTCGACCACATGGGTAATAAGAGGAGGGTAAGGACTTGTCACTCCTATCCCCAAGAAACGTGAAACAATCACCATTTGCAGTACACACTGTAACCCTTTCTCAATGACAATTTATTGTCGCCCGGTAGGTGAACAACGAATCCATTTCGAGAATAACATCAAAACCCGACATTTCCAACAATACAAAATTAAATGGGAGCTACCGACCAACAACCTCAATTATACACCCCTGACATTCCCGGGTTAGTATGACCTTTCCCCCTACTAGTGATTCTACTGCAAGCGAAGCCTGCAGTTGTCTACTCTCTAACCCCAACAACGAAGCAAATGACATGGCAATAAATGAATGCGATGCTCCAGTGTCAATTAACACCTTAGCCCAAGTATTGAAAACAATAAATGTACCTCTCACAACTGATGGCCCCGTAGCTGGCTCGGAAGTGGTGACAGCATACACTCTGCCTTGCGACCTCTGCTCCCCCATGTCACCTCTCGGAACATAAGCTTGTTGTGTGGATTGAGCAGATGTTGTTCCTTGAACTGCTCTAGATGCTTGTCCTGATTGAACCGACCGATATGATTGCCTCTGCCCCTGACCCGTCTGTAAACCTCCAGACTGCCTAGATCCTGCCACCTCTGAAACCCCTATTTTCTGCGGACAGAACTTCTTCAAATGTCCAAGTTGTCCACATTGGTAACAAGATTGTGGTTGGCTCCTATTTTGAGATGACTTTGTGGATGCAGAGGCTGAGACCGTGCTCCACCTTTCTGTCCACACTCCGCTACCTTGTGACCCATTTGGTCACACCTATAATATGCACCAATAACTCGGGGCATGTTTCCCGAACTACCACCCGACACATAACTTGAAGATTTAGCTTGTTGTGGAGGGGATTGCCAAGATGATGACAAACCCCTGGACCTCTTGGAAGAACCCGTGTCACTCCTGGTATCAGACTGTCCTGCTCTCTTTGACTTTTGCCTTGCCTCTTCGGCCTCCACAGTGATCTCCACATGGGCTGTCGCTTCAAGTAAACGATCATAGTCATGGATCATATTGCCAACCACCTTCATCAAGATCTTCGGCCTCAACCACTTCTCAAATTCAAGGCACTTACGCTCTTCTGTAGCCACTAATTCGGGTGCAAAATGAGATAAGCTAGTAAACTTAGCCTCATACTCCGCCACTGGTGTATCTAGTTGTAATAGTTGCTCAAACTGTTTCTTCAATCGTTCTTTAGCCATGGAAGGGAGGAATTTGCCATGGAAAGCTTGCACAAATGCTTCCCAAGTATGTTCAACCCTGTGCTTAATGGATTTCCACCACTGCCCTATCTCTCCCTTCAGTTGGTAGGCTGCCAACGCCACTTGCAACTCATGTTCTCGGATGTCTAAGATTTCAAAAGACTTGACTATTTGCTCCAGCCACTTGTTAGCTTTCATCGAATCGGGCTCGCCACTATACTCGGCAGGATTAGAACGAAAGAACTCCTTTTTCAGGAAGGAAGCTCTTGTCTCCCCCTCAATGGTCTTAGCTGCTTGTTCGGCTCTCAATATTTCCATGGACTCCCGCAGAGCCTCTGCCATTTCCTTGGCCAAGATCCCCATAGCTTCTTAGGCCGGTGGAACGGGTATGTTGTTTTGACCCACTCCTTCCCCTTGCAGAGGGATCTCAGGTTGGGCTTGGATATTTCTGCCACCCCGACGGGGTCTACCCCGAGCTCCAGCGCGCCCCGACATCTATAAGAAAATAGGGACAAGGTTAAATTCAATAACGAGTTCCCGCACCTAAGTGTTCTATGTTCACTTCTGCAGACACCCCATTTTTGACCGACCTTAAGACTCAGACGTCACTGATTGAGTGCTCGGTGATATTGCATATAGTGCTCGTTTAGAAGTTTCAGAGTCTCGGCTGCGAGCCTTGCCTCCGGACTTCCGGACTCTTTCGTGCCTTGCCTCGGTTTGCGAACCAAGCCCTATTTTCTCTATTTTCTCTTTCCAAAGGGAGAGAGAGTTCTCGTAGACCATCTCTCAGTGGCCGTAGGCTACGTTTCGCGATCGTAGGCCATTTTTCTCATTTGGAGCCCGGTTTCCGATTTTTCGGAGCCGACGGCCGTGTGCCTCGGTTCGGGACCACCTAACCACCTCCGTTTGCTCCAATTTTTGGTATACACCTTGTTTCCTCCCTTTTCAGGGACACTCTGGTCTGAAAGACCAACTTCATGGTCGAACGCCACTTTCGCTGCCTAACAGCCTGTTTTTGGGGCCCCAGGCCGCGGGTTTCGGTCCTCGAACCTCCGTTTTGCATCCATTTCGGTTCATTTTTGGTGGAGACCTTATTTTCATAGTTAGGAAGCCTGTAGGAGGGTGGGAGGCAAGCCATTGTTCTGAAAAGCCAGCTTTACTTCTTCATCGCTCTCCGACGCCTGTTTTCCTCACTTGAAAGCCAATGTTGACCACCCCGGGGCCACTTTCTTGAACCCTAGACCCCATATTTGTGATGTACACACCTGGGAGGCCACCAATATTTGGTGGCCGACCAGTAATTGTTCCTGACCCTTTTGACCCCCTCTAAAAAATGGTCTTTTCTCTCTCCTGGTTCACTTTTTTTGGGTTTCAATCACATAGTTGTGTTGTGCACACATGGGAGACCACCAATATGAGGTGGCCGACCAGTAATTTTGCTTGACCCCTTTGACCCTTGGTCGGCCGGCCATGGGAGGTGGTCAGCCGACCACCTGAACCCCCGAAACCTGGCCGGCCATGACCCCCACACCCTGTTCCTTCTAGCTGTGACCTCTTTTTCCCCCCAGATCCTGTATCCTGGGGGGCCCTTTTGGGGGGAAATTTGAATTCATTTCCCCTCCCTTTTTCCTCCCCTCCTTTGCCTATATAACCAGCCCCTCAGCTGCATTTTGAGGGGTTACAAAATTGGTTTAAGGCCATTGCATACAACTCTCCCTCTCCCTCTCTTCCAAGCCTCAAAACACCCTTAGCCCAACACCTTATAGCACAAGGCCTCCATCCTCCATTCCAGCAACTTGAGACTGCTTTCCAGAGGGGAAGAACTCCCAAACTTGGCTCAAAAGTTGTTGGAGCATTGGTCTACAAGGGTGAGTCACTTTCTTCCCTTTTCTAGTCTTTTTTTTGCTTTGTATATAAGCCTTAGTTGCTTGCATTTTTGGGCTCCAACCCTA
>NW_021026928.1:110102-121123 GCF_004153795.1 Camellia sinensis | reverse complement strand
GGTGGGCTTAAAACACACTTTGATGAATTGTTCCAATCCAAATAAGCCAACCTTCACCCACAGGCATTCAGGCAGTTTATATCACATAAGCATATAGCCTCATGGTAAGCATGCTATCATGGCAGTCACTCGCACGCACGCAAGGATGTTAAAGCATAAAACTTACCGAGTACTCCAAGCCAAAACAGAAGCTAATTAGAAATCCATGCATGATCCTAATTATACAGAAATGCCTAATGCAACACATGCAAAAATGAAACTATGGCAGGCTCGGCTATTCTAAACATGGCATATGAAATGCTACAGCTAACATGTATTCAACTTGGAATTGAAAATACAATGTAGTTAGTATGATGGGCCGAGCCGCGTGCATGCAAAACAGATGAATGAATGCAAAACATGATATCGTACTGTATGCTAATTGAAACATGACCTAATCTAACTATCATAAGCGGGTAAATAAAAGGGAGAAAGACGTGGGGTTGGAAGACATACATCAAACCACGCACACTTATTACAGTTGTGCCCTCGCGCAGAGGGTCCGAAATAAATAATATACAGTCCCGAATGAATAATTATAGTCCAAATATATACAAAACCCTAATTAATTAACAATTAAATTAGGAAAGCAATAAATTGGCATGCAAGCCAGGGACTGCCTCAAATCTGCTCCGGGTGATGAATGATGCATGCTCGGGTTGCCTTGTGCGGAGAACCCCTCGCGATGCCCGATTTACCTATGTTTGCAACTGTTCTTGGGATGCGTGCCAGGCTCCGAAAGGTTGCTGATTTCTGATTTGCTGCAACAGAGAGCAACAAAGGGGCATGGCAAGTATTTTCACATATGTATGCATGACTACTCTTCGGGGAGTGTAGTCCTCGATCCTCGTGCACCAATCACGCATATCGATGCATGATGGCCGAGGAGTCGAATTGCACGACTCAATATGAATTGAATGCACATGTAAACCAACAAGACCTAAACTCTATCATGGATAATCCGGGGTGGTGGTGAATAGGAATTGAGACACGTTCCGTTACTCGGAGTACGAAACGTCCCTCGTTTCTCGTGCTCGGGCTAACTCCTATCCCAAGACATGCAATATGCATGACATGCATGAATGCAACTAATATACAACCTAGCATGCACAATGCTATGGATGGCATACACATTGACACGATGTAACATGGCATACACAATGCGCTAACCATACACCTAGCATACGCAATGCTATGAAATGAAATGGCAATACACAATGCACATGGGCTTACACCAACATGAGTGGACTCAGCCACTCAAATCAGTAGCCATGAGATGAAAAATGAGACTCTCGAAATACGTGCACACATGCACGCAAACCGAGGGTCGATCCTAAGGCAACAATGCCACTCTAACAAGGCATGGCAAGGCACGAAATATGGCATACAAACATGCAAGTTTTAGCACTGAAATGTGATGCAAAATGACCCAAAAAATGGAAACATGGACCCGATGCATGGAGTGGCCCGAAACACAAAACTAGGCATACGCATTGGCCTGTAGCTATAAAACACGCATTATTATATCATGAAGCATGATAAGGATGCAAGATAGTCCAAAAACATGCATATTTCCAGTTTATAACAAGTCCCAAAATGAATGCAATAGGGCTAATCTATCATGCAAAAAGGCCCTAAATAGAGATTAAACACAGGGACAGCAGCTGGCCCCAAATGAAGAAAGACCTTCACAAAGTTTAAGAGGGATTCAAAAAAGGCACTTTACGTTTACATCAAGCCACGAAAGGCAAAATATCATGCAAGAAAAGGCCTAAAATAGGGTAAAGAGACAAGTGGCAGCTTTCTGTGCTCAAAAAGAGGATAGCCTTCAACCAATTTTGGAGAGGGGCTCAAAACAAGAATTTTTACAGTTTATCGCAAGATTCAAAAACAGCTCACAAAAGGCCTAAGTACTATGCAAAATTGGCTAGATAGATAGTGGCAAAATCATGTTTTCTAAGCCCACCCGAGGGTGGCAAATCCACGTCTTAGCCTACTTGCAGGTAGCACCATCAAACCATTTTCAAAACAAACAAACATGAAGCATTTTGTTCTAATCCAGGCGATCCAGTCTATACTTGTATGCTGTGCGCATCACATAGTAAATCTAGGCTAATAACCAGAATAAGAACGCATAATGTTTTCAAAAATAGATATCATGGTTAGTAGAGGCCGATCTTTGATC
The DNA here is from genome assembly GCF_004153795.1 of Camellia sinensis. NCBI lineage: Eukaryota > Viridiplantae > Streptophyta > Magnoliopsida > Ericales > Theaceae > Camellia > Camellia sinensis. The sequence continues at coordinate 118,899 of NW_021026928.1, read as the reverse complement.
GGGCGAGCGGGGGTGCTCACGAAGTGACCTTCCCCAATCGTACCCAAGTTCCTGAGTCGAGGCAACTTTGGTGATGACGGACACGTGGCCTTAGGCAACGAGTCAGGGTTTCCTAAATTTCTCCAAAATAAAACATTTAGGTGGCGACTTTGTATCTGGCAAAGCAGTCCATGTTTGGCACATCTTTCAAAATCTATTTTCTCAAAATGATTTGCCGGATTTGGACTCTTTGGTTCAGATTTAGAACCGTGACAATTTGAGAGTCCGAACTGTAGTTCACCCCAAATACGAACAGAACGGGACTCACCCTCCCGGGGCATTCGGGGACGTCTACAGTTTCGGGCGGCTCCGCTGGGGAGTTTACAGAACTTGACTCGAACTCATGATATCTGTTTTTGACTACACTTGTGTGTTTCTTTGCATTGCATTTGCATTGGTGCGCCTAGGACACCGTGTTTGCCATCTGCTATTCCTGAACGGTTTGCCGGAGGCTTGTCTTGTCAAGGCATGACCAGAAGGCTGACCGGTTATGGGCTCTGCCAGTATGGGAACACAAACCCCGGTTTTACCGAGGCACTCTTTTTGACCATTCGACCTAGTGCATATTTGGATCCATAGTGACCATTCCAAACTTGGACAGGTTGCTTACCCGTTTATAGGTTGTTTGAAGCCGCTGCGTGCGTAGTGAAACCCTAGCTCCTGACTAAATAGGACAGGGAAAACCCTACCCCAACATAGGGGTGTTTTGGCTCTCACTTATCTGTTATGTGCTACAAGGAGTGTGTCTCTACAGGGGTTGCATGTATCAGTTTGTGAGTTTGGGGCATCAAGCCTGCGGGCATCAGTCAGTGTTTGAGAATCAGTTATCTGCGGGTATCAGATTCAGTCTTTGGGGACAGTGATTTAGGGATAATGATCAGTGATTGAGGACAGTGTGTGTTCAGCTTATCGACCATGTGTTGTTATGCGCAGCTGTGTGTTGTGTATTTACTTTAAGCTGTTATGCTGTCCGTTTGTCTGTTTATTTATTTCCTTATTGCTTTATTTACCTTTTTACTATGGCAATTTTAGCACAATTGCTTCTGACCAAGTAGATATTCCCCAAGCACTTTGGACAAGAGGTCGTCGGCTCAATCGATCCGAGGATCTGGTTGACGGACAGCCAATGTTTCATTCTCTACCCCCAGTTGTCAGAAGAAGGCCAAGAAGACGCAGTGTGCCTGACCAGAGGTTACCAGAACAGTGGTCTACCCTAGCAGTGAACAGTCGGGCTGAGGTTTTAGTTTCTGCCATAGAAATACACATACCAGTCAGTCAGCAGGATCAGCAGAGTGTAGCCGGAATGGAGGAAATGATGCGTCAGCTGCAAGAGAGCATGAAGCAAATGCAGGAGGACGCTGTCCGCCAAGCAAAATTCTCTAAGCAGCATGCCGCAATCATGGCCCAACAGGCGGAGATAATTACCCAGCTCCAGCAGCAAGCAGGAGCGTCAGCCTCACATCCAGTTCCTCCCCCGCCGGGGATGACGTTGCCGAAGAGCAGACAGACCCATCAGCTGAGGTTGAGCAGTATAAGAAAGTGCAGTCTGAGGACGCCGAACTTGAAATGGGGGTAGCACTGGCATGTCTACTTTCAGATCCTCCGATCGACCAGGAGTGCTTAGGGGATAACTTCTCGGTATGCGTGATCGGGAATGGAACGGCTGCGGGCCCGCCAGCAACTATTTTAGATGCATCTATCGCATCCTCTCTCATTTGGCAGTATGAAGAGAGATTTTTGTCCAGCAGTACCGAGTCAGGTAGTGAGCCGGAATCTGATTCCACCGAGTCTTGTGAGTCGGAATCAGGTTCCAGCTCGACTGAGTCTGAGTCTGGTAATCCTGGGGATGATAACCCGGATGCCACAGTCCTGTCCAGGTCGTCTTTTTCTTTCTCTTTTGAGTCTGTTGTAACCGAGGAATCAGACGATTTGGATGTGCTTAATGAGAATCAGGTAGCTGTGGTTTCTGAGTACTTTTTTGTGCCCTTGATTTATTGCATTAATTCAGACTTTCAAAATTATGATGAAAACGACGAGGACGAAGTTTCTCCGGTTTTGCAACGCTTAATTGAACAAGAGCAGGAAAGATTTGTTAAACCCCTGGTTGATGAAATCACCACAGTAAATATTGGTGCTAAGGAGGACCCGCAGCTGGTCCAGATCGGGTCCACGTTGTCTTCAGAGGAACACGAGCACTTAGTCGCTTTATTAAAATATTTCAAAGATGTTTTCGCGTGGTCCAACGAAGAGATGCCTGGAATCGATCCTGAGATTGTACAGCAGCGGATCCCTTTTGACCCCGAGGCCCGACCCGTCAAGCAGAAACTCAGGAGGATCCGCCCCGACTGGGCTCTCAAGATTAAGGAAGAGGTCACCAAGCAAATCGGCGCAGGCTTCCTGCTGGTATCCGAATATCCGACTTGGTTGGCCAACATCGTCCCAGTGCCAAAGAAGGATGGCAGGATCCGAGTGTGCGTGGATTTTAGGGATTTGAACAGAGCTAGTCCGAATGACGACTTTCCCTTGCCGCATATTGATGAGTTAGTGGACTTCACAGCGGGGCATGCTTTGCTCTCATTCATGGATGGTTTCTCAGGTTACAATCAGATAGTGATGGCACCAAAAGACAGAGAAAAGACTGCTTTCACCACCTCGTGGGGGACTTACTGCTACAGAGTGATGCCGTTTGGGTTGAAGAATGCTGGAGCTACATATCAATGGGCCGCGACCACGATATTGCATGATATAATCCACAAAGAGGTTGAGGTGTATGTGGATGACATGATTGTCAAGTCCAAGGAAAGAGAGGGCCACTACACCACCTTACAGAAGTTCTTCCAAAGGATCAGGGAATTCCGGTTGCGACTAAATCCTCAGAAATGTACGTTCGGTGTTACAGCGGGAAAAATGCTGGGATTTCTGATCACACAAATGTACGTTCGGTGTTACAGCGGGAAAAATGCTAGGATTTCTGATCACACAAATGGGCATCGAGGTCGACCCTTCAAAAATCAAGGTCATCCTAGAAATGCCCCCACCAAGGACTAAAAAGGAGGTGCGAGGCTTTCTGGGTAAAATGCAATTCATAAGATGGTTTATCTCGAAATTAACCTTGACTTGTGAACCACTTTTTGGTCTCTTGAAGAAAGGCAAGAAATTCCAATGGGACGGCCGGTGCCAAGCTGCTTTCGAACAGATCAAGGAAGATTTACAGAACCCGCCCGTGTTGTCGCCACCAGAGCTAGGGAAACCATTGATATTGTACCTTTCAGTGACTGAGACTACAATGGGCTGCATGCTCGCACAAGAATCAGAGGATAAGGTGGAGAGGGCCATCTACTATCTGAGCAAGAAGATGTTAGATTACGAGACTTGCTACACACCATTAGAGAAGGCTTGCTTAGCTCTGGTATGGGCTACCAGGAAGCTGTGGCACTACCTGTTAGCTCACTCTGTAATGTTGGTTTCACGACTGGATCCCATCAAATACCTTTTCGAGAAACCGGCACTTACGGGTAGGCTAGCTCGTTGGTTGCTGTTGCTCTCCAAATTCGATCTAAAATATGTAACACGCAAGTCAGTCAAAGGGAAGAGCAGTGGCAGAGTTCTTAGCCGATCATCCAGTGGAAGAGGGTGAAGCAGTTGAATACTTATTTCCAGATGAAGCCATTTTGCACATCGACGACGAGTATTGGACGACATACTTTGACGGAGCGTCAAATCAAAACGGGTATGGGATAGGAGTGTTGCTGATAGCACCCGATAATTCCCGCATCCCTCTAGCCTTCAAACTCCGGTTCAAAGTCTCGAACAACGAAGCAGAATATGAGGCATGCATTGCCGGTCTAGAAGCAGCCCTGGAACTAGGAGCAAGACGGTTGGACGTCATCGGGGACTCGAACCTTGTTGTGTCTCAAGCAAAAGGAGACTGGAAAGTCAAAGAAGAAAAGATGATGATGTATCACCAGACCTTGGACTTGTTAATTCCTCGGTTTGAAAAGCTAAACTTTGCTCATCTTCCAAGAGAGAACAATAGGTTCGCAGATTCTTTAGCAACTCTATCTTCCATGATAGACTTCCCGTTTGGAATCCGGATGCGTCCAGTCGTCATTGACTAGAAATTTGCGCCAGCCTATGAGTCGATCGCTACTATAAACGAGGTTCAGGACGAAAACCCCTGGTATTATGACATTTGGAATTTCTTGGAAAAGGAAGCATACCCGCCAGGGGTAAATGCCAAGGATAAAAGGGCAATCAGAAGAATGGCCGTTCAGTTCATCATCTGTGGGGGTAAGCTGTATAAGAGAGGTCATCTGGGAATGCATAAGCTGTGTGTTGAAGCCGAGGAATCGAAGCGCCTGATGGAGGCCATCCATGGAGGAGAATGCGGTGCACATATGAACGGAGTAATGCTAGCACGGAAGATCCTCAGACAGGGTTACTACTGGTCCACCATGGAGGAGGATTGTATCGGCTTTGTTCGGCGATGCCAACAAGTGTCAGATTTCATGCAAACCGCCGAATGAACATCCTGCCGTCAAAGCTATACAACATGACATTCGCCATGGCTCATTTTCATTTGGGGAATACGATTGATCGGGGCTGTCACTCCGAAGGGGTCGAATGGCATGAGTTCATCCTGGTCGCGATTAGACTACTTTACAAAGTGGGTCGAGGCCCAATCATTTGCGGTGTTGAAGGCGTCGCACGTGCAAAATTTATCAGAAACTACATCATCTGCCCGCTACGGGTCCCAAATGAGGTCATTTCAGATAACGGTTCCCACTTCAAGAAGGAAGTGATTGACTTTGTGGAAAATATAACGTGGCTTTCCCTAAGTCATCCACACATACCGACCGCAAACCAAACGGAGGCGGCGGGCCGCCAACAAGAATATCAAACACACTACTGCAGAAGATGGTGGAAACCTTACCGGATTAGCCAGATAAGCTACCATTTGCTCTGTGGGGCTACAGGACTTCAATTAGAACTTCTACTGGAGCGACTCCGTATTCATTGGTTTATGGATGGAGGCCGTTCTACCTATCGAAATTGAGGTTCTGTCATTGCGAGTATTGGCTGAGTGTCAAATAGCCGAAGCAGATTGGCCGCAAAACAGGTTTGAGGAACTCATGCTTTTGATTAGAGAAGACTGAAAGCACTGTACCATGTTCAAGGCTACCAGCGCAGAATCGCCGAGCTTTTCAATAAAAAAGTTTAAGTCCAGGAATCTAAAGAAGGAATTTTGGTGCTCAAGAAACCGAGCCCCATCCACGACCAAGGGGCAAGTTCAGACCCAATTGGACTGGCCATTACATCATCAAGTCTATCTAGTCGGGTGGAGCTGTCGTTCTGATGGACCTCGATGGCCTAGATTTCTCCCAACCGATCAACATGGACAAGTTGAAGAAATATTACCCCTGAGAGGCTCGCTAGGCCAAAAACCCGAAAGGGCGACCTAAGCAAAAGTTAGAGCATTGAAAAATTGGAAAACATAAAAACTGAGCTCGCAAGGTTGAAAACCCGCAAAGGGCGGCCTTGGCAAAAATTAGAGCGTAAAAGGAGAGTGAAAATACTTGAGTGAACCTCAACCTGAACTACATAAGGCTTGATTCCCATCTTCGGGATATGTAGGCAACTTCATCCTGAAGTTCAGCCATAAACTTTTCCCCAATCAACTTCATCCGGTGCAGTGCTATTCAGACTAGGGGCAACTTTTCGTTGCCATGCAGTGCGCCGGTACTCTTCAGACTAGGGGCAACTTTCCAGTTGCAGGGATCCGGGGTTGTGCATCTCAGTGACAGATCTCAGGCGTGTCCAGCTCTGATCCATATCGAAAATGGGTTTGAAAAGTTTTAATAAAAGTTGACTATATTCAAATTAATCTTTCTACAACTAAGACCATTTTGGACCAAAGCGGAAAATTTTCAGTACCACAACCTTCAATTTCATTGATTTCAAAACAGAGTTCTCCTGCTCTTGCATACAATCGAAGTTGCTTTCTATTACATTCATAAACAAAACTTGAAAGTACTAATAAAGCAATAAGCCCGGGGCATAGTCAAGTCAAGTGTCCCTGCGCCCCCTCCCAGAGCTGGTCGAAGTCTCTGATGCCGAGCTGGGTCCAATCTGTGCCTCTTCATTGAGCCAATCCAAGCACTCGTCAGACAAAGTATAACTGAAAGTGGGAGCGGGGGCCAGGAGTTCTCTCGTCCTCCATGCTGTGGCATACCGGGCAAGCTATGCACCTCGAACTGGGAAGGCAGCCGGATACTCTATCCCCTCTGGCGGGCAAGTCTGATCATGACCAAACTGGCGTTGGAACCAGAACGGAAAGTAGAATACACAGTGAGTCAGACCAACCAACTGGATCCCGGTCTGCCGGAACATACTATAGCTCATTGCCGGGAGATTGAGCCAAGGGCAACGCCAGGCGATGCGATCTGCAGACAAATTGCACATCCAGTCGAACCACCATCCCTCATCAAAGGCATCGACTAGGCGTTGTCAAAAGAAGTAGCCGCGAGCTGAGTAGGCTGGGCAAGAGTCCACAACTTGCAATTTATCCATCAACCATACCTAGGGAGGGATGAAAAATGAGAAAATAAAGAATAGAGAGATGTACGATGAGAGAAAAGTAAGACAAGGGTTTTGTGAGAAAAACCGAGCTTGTGGGTCGAGTGATGTAAGCATTATATATGTGAGATTGGGTGGGAAACATTACCTGCAGCAGTAGTGGACTCCCCGCAAATCTGGTCGTCTCCCGGCGATGGAAAGCATCCAAGCCCATCAGGGTCTCAGCCAGTGCCATCGCAATACAACTCTTTCCATCCTTCAAACCTTGAGCAACTTCAATCAGGCGAATGCTAGATCCACCAAAGCCCGACGCAAGCAGAAAGTGAGATAGCATACACAAGCAAAGGGCATGTTGTCGGAAACCTTGCCAATGATGGTCGCCACGATCACCGGCGTCAGAAAAGCGATAAATCAATCCAAGGATGTCCAGTTCCCCATTACAGGTCAGAGACCGAGCGTCATGCGTGGTGAGCCCACACATCCGCCCTAAAGCTTGGGCATGACCAAAGCAAAACTGAGGCAAGATCTCTTCACAACTTTCGGATTCCATCAAAGCTTGAAAATCTTTGAAAGTTGGACATACCTCTTGCCCGCCGAAGCTAAAGACATGTGTTACCGGGTTCCAAAACCTTGCCGCGGCATGAAGGAAGGGAAGGTGTAGCGGAGTACGGCTCAGCGTGAATAGTGCATTCAAGCCAAAACCCCGGAAGTTCAACTTTTCCGAGCTGTCTAGAGAAGCAATCCAAGCTGTGAGACTTTCGACGAGAAACGCTTCCATTTTGGTGCAAAACTGAGATGAAATGAATAAGCCACGGAGCTGGGGCTTTTAAAGGGAATAAAGCACTGTTCGGAGGGACACGTGTCGAAAAATTGGTGGTGCCTGAGCAAAATGGCCGGCCGGCCACCTTTTCTGGTAGGCCGGCCACCTCTCCCCTTCTCAAATGCAAAAGCTGGTCGGCCAGCTCCCAAAAGTGGCCGGCCATGCTGCAATCTGTGTATTTGGTCCTGTTCTACCTTTTTGAAAGAAAGTCCCTAGCGTTTCCATGTACCGGGAGTATTGAAGGCGCTAGTTTTCTTCAGTTTTGGATGCATCCTGTCGCCTAGATCGTCCGAAATACACTTTATAAAGTTGTTGTTTTGCTTATCGAGTTGTTGTTTTGTTGGTCGAGCTGTTTTGTTTACCAAGTCTTCTTTAATTGAGTCGCCGAGTTTTGTGCTTTTGAGTTATTACTCTTTGTTTATCAAATTTGTTGTGTTTTGCTTATCGAGTTGTAAACCTGCTGAGGTTTTTGTTGTTGTTCCTCAGTAAGATTAGGTTGTTTATTTTATCGTGTCGGTTCGCTACCTGACTTGGCATATACACAATGCACATTTACCGTTCAATCTCTTTACTTACAAAATGATGCGATGCGATGTTGAGAACATCAAATACAACACCTTTTCAAAAAAGCTGTTTCATTCCATCATGCTTCCTTTGTTACAACATTTTACAGCAAAGGTACAAGTTTTATGGAAAATGAAACTACCTAATAATGTACAATGTGCTACAACTACTAGTAAAAAAAGATAAATAAAGCAGGAAACAGCTGCACCAATGCTCTCAAGAGCAGGAATAAGAGACCCTCTTCGTCCTCTTCTGCGGAACAGGCTCTGCACCACCGGCACCATCTGAGTCGGAGCTGTCATCCTCAGGACCCTCCTCAGCCTCCTCTCCACTGCCGGAACCAGGGTCGGAACCCTCCTCTCTGTCAGCAGAGGTCTCTGACTGGCGATCTGTAGCCTCCTCCTCCTACTCCTCCTCCTCCTCCTCCTCATCAGGCTCCTCCTCTACGATGTGTGCCCTGCGTCTGCGGGACGACTCCCCTCTCCCGGCCCCGCGAGAAGGCCGAGATGGCCCGGATCCCCGAGAAGGTCGAGATGGCCCGGCCTGTGGCGGATATACTGGAGGCATCTGAAAATAGAAAGTGCAATTTGAATACATCAGCTCAAAATGTGTGTATCAGATACAGATGCAAGAAAACTACATGAAGTGAGGGTGCATGCAGATACAGTATATGGATGTGATGTGTCAGATATGCTCTACACATACAATCAATCAAAGCAGTAAAATGTTCAAGGTCAACATGTCGTCAGAAGTACGATAAATGTGGGAAAACTAAAGAGTACCTGGAAACCCATGACG
>NW_021026928.1:56678-103492 GCF_004153795.1 Camellia sinensis | reverse complement strand
GAAATTTAAGGAAACCCTGACTCGTTGCCTAAGGCCACGTTGTCGTCATCACCAAAGTTGCCTCGGCTCAGGAACTGGGTACGATTGGGGAAGGTCACTTCGTGGCACCCCGCTCGCTCGATCAAAGATCGGCCTCTACTAACCATGATATCTATTTTTGAAAAAATTATGCGTTCTTATTCCGGTTATTAGCCTAGATTTTACTATGTGATCGCGCACAGCATACAAGTATACGACTGGATCGCCTGATTGGAAACAAAACGTTTCGTGTTTGTTTGTTTTTGAAATAGGTTTGAATACGTGCTACCCGCAGTTAGGTCGAGACGAACGTGGTATGTTGCCACCGGACTCGGGTGGGCTAGAAAACATGAATTTTTTACACTATCTATGGCTTAAAACACACATTTGATGAATGTTCTACATTCCAAATAACCCAACCTTCACGCCACAGGCAATTCAGGCAGTTATATCACATAAAGCCTATAGCTCTCATGGTAAGCATGCTATCATGCCAGTCACTCACACGCATGCAAGATGCTAAAGCCATAAAACTTACGCGGTACTCCAAGCCAAAACAGAAGCTAATTAGAATCCATGCATGATCCTATTAATGACAGAATGCCTAATGCAACAACATGCAAAAATGCAACTATAGAAGGCTCGGCTATTCTAAACATGGCATATATGCTACAGCTAAATGTATTCAACTTGGAATTGAAAATACAATGCCAGTTAGTAATGATGCGCCGAGCCCGTGTGCATGCAAAACAGATGAATGAATGCCAAACATGCTTTATCATACTGTATGCCTCAATTGAAACATGCCCTATCTAACTATCATATGGGTAAAACAAAAGAGAAAAACGTGGGTTGGAAGACTACATACACACAACCGCACACTTATTACAGTTGTGCCCTCGCGCAAAGGGTCCGATAAATAATAATTACAGTCGCGAATGAATATTACAGTCCAAATATATACAAACCCTATATTAATTAACAAATTAAAGTTAGGACAGCAATAATTGCATGCCAGCAGGGACTGCCTCAAATCTGCTTCGGGTGATGAATGATGCATGCTCGGGTTGCCTTGTGCCGGAGAATCCCTTGGATGCCCCGGTTTACCTATGTTCAATTGTTCTTGGATGCGTGCCAGGGCTCCGGAAGGTTGCTGATTTCTGATTTGCTGCAACAGAGAGCAACCCAAGGGGCAATAGGCAAGTCATTTCACATATTTATGGCATGACTACTCTCGGGGAGTGTAGTCCTCGATTCCCGTGCCAACATCTACGCATATCGATGCATGATGGCCGAGCAGTCGAATTGCACGACTCAATATGAATGAATGCACATGTAAACACAACAAGACCTAACAACTCCATCATGGATAATTCCGGGGGTGTCGGTGACTAGGAACTGAGACAAACGTTCCGTCACTCGAGTAAGAAACCGTCCCTCGTTTCTCGTGCTCGGCCTAACTCCTATCCCAAGACATGCAATATGCATGACATGCATGAAGCCAACTAATATACAACCTAGCATCGCCAATGCTATGAAGATGGCATACACATTGCACGATGTAACATCGGCATACACAATGCCCGCTACCATACAACCCCGCATACGCATCTATAAAATGAAATGCATACACAATGCACAATGGGCTTAACACAACATGAGTGGACCTCAGCCACAACTCAAATAGTAGCATGAGATGAAAAATCTGAGAACTCTCGAATACGTGCACCACAGCACGCAAACCGAGGGCCGATCCTAAGGCACAAATGCCACTCTAACAAAGGCTGGCAAGGCACGAATATGGCATACAAACATGCAGTTTTCAGCCACTGAAAATGTGATGCAAATGACCGGCCAAAATCATGGAAACATGGCACCCGATGCAATGGAGTGGCCCCCGAAACACAAAACTAGCATACGCATTGGCCTGTAGCTATACAAACACGCATTATGTTAATCATGAAGCATGAATAAGGATGCAAGATAGTCCAAAAACATGCATATTTTCCAAGTTTTATCCAAAATAAAATATTTAGGTGGCGACTCTGTATCTGGCAAAGCAGTCCATGTTTGGCACTTCTTTTCAAAATCTGTTTTCTCAAAACGATTTGCCGGATTTGGACTCTTTGGTTCAGATTTAGAATCGTGACAATTTGAGAGTCCGAACTGTAGTTCACCCCAAATACGAACAGAACGGGACTCACCCTCCCGAGGCGTTCGGTGACGTCTACAACTTCCCTTGCAAACCTCATACCATTACACATCAATTAATTTAAACAGATACTCAACATTCACACAGAAATGCACATGAGTCATCCTGCCTAGATGCTAGCTAATTCCATGGCAGTCAAGGACCTCCAAGTGGAAAGAACAGTAATCAAGTGCCTTCCCAATAAGATTTCGATGAATGCAACGGGCATAGCCACATCCTAGAAGTCTAACTCCACATCCACATAATCACATAAAAACACATAACACACAAAAAATCCTAAGCATTTCGTCTTGACCTAAGGACCCTATTGTGACAAGCGTCACTTCCCACGAGCCCAAAGTATTCTAGCCAACGGCTCTGATACCAATTTTTCAAGCCCTAGTAAATCACACCACAATATACAATAATGACATGATCTTGCAATCCCAAAAGGGTCATCTTTCTCATTGAACTAAGGGTTGAGTGATTACAATTCAATTAATACATTCCCACAATGTTCGAAGTACAAGACTCAGTTCAATAAACTAGATAACTTAACAAAACATAAGCCCAGTGGGCGTAGAACATTACAAAATACATATGAAGGTTCAGTTACAAAATCCCAAAAACTTACAAAACATCTAATATGCCCTAGACTTCAATTAATTTCCCAAAAACATAAATGGAGCTAGTGCTTGAATCTACCCTTCAATGAGGCTGACCTTCATCGATTCCTGAAAAATAAATTAGGGTTGAGCCATATGCCCAGTAGGAATACATTTATCCAAGTATCAAATCCTTTGAACATGATAATGGCATTTATGTGATAAAACATTATAATAAAATTTGCTTCACAGGAAACCGTCAACAACTCATAATGAAACACTATAATGTATGAAGCAAGTACAACTCATGTCATCAAGTACAATAACTAAGTATCCACAATTATGGAAACCGAACCACACTCCTCTCCACATGAGTCCAATTAAGAACAACCTTTACTTTTAAAGACAACCCCTACATTCGTCGGCTACTATACGGCGGGAAGTGGGCAGCCTAAGAAAATCATATGTTTTTCCACTTTCTCCGGCTACTATACGACGGGACTATGTAGACACCAAAAAACGTTTTCCCACATTCGTCCAACAATAAGCTTAGACATGGCAATTGGGTACCTTTTTAAACTCCCCGCATGGGTACCAACACAACACTAACTACACTCATCACCGACACACACACATGGACTCATGCATACTCAACAAACTAAATCACATTTCAATCCCACATTTAAACATTAAACATCATCATAGAATAGCACCACATAATACTCAAGGGACAATAACATTCAAGCCATTCACGGATAAAAGTATCCCTACCTCAACTATCAAAGCTCCTTCACGGATCTATCGTGAACCCACAATCCAATCGGTTGATAATGACCCTCTTCAAATGTTCTTCGCCCCTAGCAAACGATTTCAGGTGGATTTCAAGTGTATGAGAGGTATTTAATGGAAGAAATTTATGGTTTCAAAGAAAGAGGGAGAGGAGATGAAGAATAGAAAAAGTGATGCGTGTGAATGATCTAGAATCATTATGTTTAAAAAAGCTAATATCGCAATCCTCGCTCGAGTGAGACTTCCTACGCTCGAGCGACCAGACACAATCAAGGGACCTCGCTCGAGTGACAACTTCTTCGCTTGAGTTAAAAAAGAGAAGCTTTAGAAGTTTTGCAGCATTGTTGGAAGCTAGCATTCCACGCTCGAGCGAGGCTTTCCTCGCTCCAGTGAGCACGTCTACAAGTCAGCAAGATACTGGGAGCAATAATTCTACGCTCGAGCGACCCTGAAAACAAAATGTCACATGTACAAGGTCAGATATAGCCTACTGTGTTAGCAGGCTTAGTAGATACACGAGTAATCCGATTGTCATTCATTATGAGGGGCATTATGCGGGTGTTAGGTTATCTACGATTATGGGCTGCATTATACCAGATACCCAGTGATACTAGAAGAGTATGGTGACGCTGATTGGATATCTGATATAAAAGACTCCAAATCCACTAGTGGTTATGTTTTTACCCTCAGAGGGGCAGCCGTGTCTTGGAAATCTTCCAAGCAAACGTGTATATCGAGATCAACAATGGAATCTGAGTGTATTGCTTTGGATAAAGCAACTGAAGAAGCTGAATGGCTTCGCTAGTGCGTTGAGGATATTCCACATTGGTCGAAACCTATGGCAGCCATCTGTATTCATTGTGACAGCCAATCGGCTATTGGACGGGCACAGAGTAATATGCACAATGGAAAGTCTACACATATCTGTCGTAGACATAATTCTATACAACAACTACTCTCGAACAGAGTTGTCACTTTAGACTATGTAAAGTCTAAGGACAACATTGCGGATCCGCTAACCAAAGGGTCAAATCGAGTGTTAGTAAAGAAATCGTCAGAAGGAATAGGATTAAGGCCTTTACTGTAAGGTGTTACCGGAATGGAAACCCAACCTAGTTGACTGGAGATCCCAAGATCTAGGTTCAATGGGACAACCTAATTGCATGTAATAGTGGTATGCCACTGAGGAGGTTAAACCTCCAGCCATTCCTTTTATCAGTGATACCTGTAAGTGTAAAGGTTAAGCTGAGCTTTTAATGACTCTAGTGTGTTGAGCTGTTGAGCTGAGTATAGAAGGATACTCAAGTAGAGTCACCTATGTGAGTGTGAAGTGAGGCCACTTATATAAGAATTAACAGGGTCTAATTCTTTAAACCACTCACTGAACCAGGTTAGTGTTCCAAGGCCAAACCGGACACAACAGTGAGAACACAACGATGGTTGGAGTAATTCTTGTGTGAGGTTTGTTGTCTTGCTTTACATAAATAGCAGAACAGTTCAAGACTTCGTGTTCATTGGGCAGCCAGTAAATCCGATAAACTTCACTAGGAGGGGTTCAAAACCAAAAGCTACAATTCTCAATGCCAGAGTTATTTTGTTGCACTTTCTCCGAGTCTTTGTTGTTAAGCATTGTCCGTTTGTTGTTATTTGGTCAATTTTTATTCATGTGGGGGATTGTCGGAAAAATAATGGTTTTTTGGTGACTTTAATGCAATATTAAAGTGGGTGCCAATCCTCAATTGAGGTGGATTAAAGTAGGTTTAGATTCTCTGTAATGAAATCTTTACATCGCAAAAAGAATGACCAAAAAGCATTAATATTTGAATGAGAAATTGACCCATTAATTTGGCCTCATGAAAGAGGTGTTGGAAAAGGTGGCTGCAGATTATACACGTTACGCATATGTATAAAATGGGTGTAACACCTCTATAATGATGATGGATTAAAGCCATCAATTGGGAGTATTGAAAAATTAAGTCTTGCCATTAATTAAGAGTTTTGCAAAATTAAGTGTTGCAATCAATTGGAAGTTTTGCAGGTTTAATACACAATTCATTTCTGCATTTGTGATGGGCCTTAATGGCGGGAGTTTTTCCTCTCTCCCTCCATGTGTATAAAAGGAGACTATCTCTTTCATTCTTCAACACAAGAAATTGTTGCTCTTTCTGTCTTCATAAGTTTTTCAGTTTTATATTATTTTCTTCCTGTGAGAGAGTGTTGCAAAGTTCTATTCGGCGAAGCTACTCAGTCGGTGTATTGCTGTAGCTGGTCCAACCGTCGTATCCTAGGAGACAGATGTCGAACAACCTGCAGCACCCAACCGGTGAGGTGCCGAATCTATTTTAAGGACACTGTCTAGTGCAGGCTTCGGTTTGCTTTCTTTTTCCCATTTTATTTTGTTATCTATTTCTGTTCTGTTCGTAATTTCCAGCATGTATTCTGTTTTTGCAATTGTAATTCCCAAATATGAATATATTTGTTTGTTTAATTACACAATTTCTACAACATTAATTTGATGGAACTTTTTAAGAAAGTGACAAGCATTTGGTCTCTATTGTGCGGGGCCATTGTGCAATGCTTTCACAAGAACCGTTCATTCATGTGAGATGAATTTGATTGGCTTCAAAACCATTTACAAAATCTTCCTAAATTGATCAATATCTCATTGCATCATACTCATGTGTCCCCCTATCATTTGTCTATGTTGTGCTTTTCAGAAAATGTTACTATCCAAAAGAATTGAAAACAAAATATAATTCCATCATGTTTCAAGAATTTGGGTGTGTTGATGATGATAATTCAAAGAAAACAAGTTTTACTTCCAGCACCTAAAATATGAAAACTAGCCTTTACATAAATTTAAATTTGTTCAAACAAAGAAAAAAGATTCTATTTAAAGCTTGCACAAATTTATTTATTTTGGGAAAAATTTTAATTGTGACTGTAAAAATGATATATGCTGATAATTGTGATAGTGATATATACATTTTTTTTTATTTATAAATATTCTTGTGGATAGCACTTGAACAAACATATTTCAATCATCTTCTATATTATTCTCTAATATTTATTAGTATATTATTCTACAATTGATTTAAACAGTGATTGAATTGTACTCAATAATATTATAGAGTCTGAATGAATAAAAGAATGTTTTTCTTTTTCTTGAGGTATATGGACTGGTGGCCACATGATCTACAGTCAACCACCTTGTTGAAAATACATTGAAATCTGTGGGCTCAACAAAAGATCTTGGAATCAAAAACCCAAATCAATTAGATCATCACAACCTTCAATGTCATTTTCTAATTTGAATATTGTCCTAGATAGATTTAAACAACCACTATAATGACAAGAAATAAAAGCTTCATATCAACATCTCTAAATTTATTCATTTCATGATATAGATTATTCCATTTATTTATTTATTTATTTATTTATTTATTATTTCTTTTGTTATAGGAAAATTCTCTTACTCGTCTGCAGGTCTAAAGCAACGCCCTTTGCAAGTGCCCCTTGCAGAGATCACCAGGGTGTTCTGTTGTCCGTTTTGAGTTAGGAGATTATAACCTGGGAACTTGCCCCGACCTCCCAAGACAAGCTCCGCTTAAGTCAGGACTTGCACAGCGGGGGAGTATTGAACCCACACCAAGTGCGATAAAGCTTGGGAACTTGCCACGACCTTAAGTCAGGACTCGTACAGCGGGGGAGTATTGAATCCACACCAAATGTAATGAAACTGCTTGAGGCTAACCTCCTAACCAACTGTGTTATCACCCAGGAGATTGGCCCAAGGGGGTTTTGAACCTAGGACCTAGGGGCTTAATCCCCAGGCCTTTACAAAGTTGCGAACCACCCTTGGGGTTAAATATTTTGGTTTCAATTTTTTCTTGTACTTTCATATGAGGAATGGAATATAGTTTAAGAAATAAAATGCAAGTCCTATACACGTGTTGGTTGGTGCAACTTATCAGAGTTATTTATAACTTTTTATTATTTTTTTATTATGAAATTTTGTACTATATTGTTTGGTTCAGTTTATTTTTACAGCTTTTAGGCTTGTTTTGGGAAGGTGAAAATAAATAGTTTTTTTGGTTTATTTTCTTGCTTTTTGGTTTATTCACAAAATTATTTGGGAAGCGTTAGCTCTTTGCTTATTACACAAAAATTTGTAAAAAGTAGAAATGTGATGTGATCTAAATAAACCAATAAGTTAATAAGTTGGCTTATCACTTCCCAAAATGGGCTTAAATATTTTTTTGCTTTTTTGAAAATTATTATTATATAGTGTTACATCATTTGTAAAATTATAAGTCAGATTACCCTCATGCATTATTAATGTATATTTGTATTTTTGTCAGAAGCCATATAGCTGAGAATATTTTGATAGTTTCACTTGTTGACTTATTTCTCACTTTTCAAATGAATTTTTGATGAAATAAATTGTTTTTTTGACTTTTAGGAAATAAGTCAAAAGTTTTTCTTTTTTCTTTGTTCCCAAGTAAGGCCTTAATTTGAGAAAAAAGAAAAAAAAAATTGGGTTATTTTTAAAAAGTAAAAAATAGTTTATTTCACCAAAAATTCATTTAAGAAATGAGAAATAAGCCAACGAGTTAAATTATCAAAATATCCTTGGCTTTCAGCAAAATGCATTAATAATGCTTGAGTGTAATAGGATAAATTTATAATTTATAAGTGATGTGACTTTATATAATAATAATTTTTAAAAAATTGCTCATTTAACACTTCCCAAATAATTTTGTGAATAAATTAAAAAGTAAGAAAATAAATTAAAAAATTATTTATTTTGATCTTTCCAAAACAAGCCATATTAGACAAATGAGCTTAACTATCTAGACGTTGGAGAAGTAGGTACTTTTTACTTGTTCTGGCAAAGGTAGCTTTTAGCTCACCCAAGTCAAAATTATATTGTCAAAGTTCTTTTTTTTAGCTTGATTTCCCAAAATCAACTTCAATGGTAAATTCATGGCTAAATTATAGTTGTGTTACATATTGTGCCATATTTGGTACAAAGTTTGACAAAACCAAATATGCCACATCAGCATATTTGTTTCTGCTAATTATGGTGAAATGATTTACTGATTTTTGTTTCGCCAAGAATAATGTTTTTTTTTTTTTTTTTCATTTTCGTACGTCTTACATTTTTTACTTTTGGTATAATTAAAACAAAAATTAATAAAAAAATATTTTTTAAGATCAACCAAAAAAATACTTATTTGACAAAAAAATGTTTTACTTTTACAAAGTTTTTCAGCCTAAAATCTTATCGATATCATCACACTTCTATCCATTCACCATCACTACCTCCCAATCACCTTCATCACCATCGCTGTCACTACCTCTACCTCTATTCCACTACTACCAACCCAGAACTGCCACATTCCACCACTGCCTCCCTACCACTACTATGAATACAACTATCAGTATTAAAGATGCAATCAGAAGCAAGAAAAGGTCTTTGGAAAAAAATGTGAAACTTTTTTCTGTCAAAATGATTTTGCATGGAAACATACGGAGCAAGACAGTGGTAGTTATGCAAAAAAATAAAATAAAATGAAATTAGACATTGAAAGAATGAATAAAATGACATTGAAGATGTTCTAAACATGCAATCTAAGATTGCTACCAAACAAGTTTAGCTTCAACAATGGCATGAGAGAGATGGATTCATAAGAGCCTCAGCAACAGGAAGCAGAGCTTATCACCATGATTTCACATAAAATAATACCTATAGTTGTGCAAAGATAAAAACTCAACAGTGGATATACATGTTTAGACATTGCCAGCCTGCATACCATCTGTCACAATTTAGTAAAGAGAAAAGAACAAAAAATGGAAAAAGACACCGCCTCCTATGGAGCTTCATCTCCTCAGAAACTAGCTGTCTATGGAGTTTTCAGAGCACACAAAACCCTAATTGGTGACAGTGATTGCAGTATATCTATCTTTGGACATGGTGGACAAAGATCAATTTATTTGTACAGCATCAAACTCTTATAATAATTTAAAGTAGTGTACCACAAATGTTGAAAAAAGAGGCTCATAAGGTGAATCATTAGACAGTACAAACGGGACTTGGTTGGAAAATGCTTCTGCCATGGTTCGATCGGCCTGGCGAAGCTCCCCCGTTGTGTGATCATACCTTTCCGCCAAGGCACAGTAAGCTCGGTAGAACTCCTCAACTAGTTTCATGAGATTGGGCCGTTTTCTGTAGTACATTTCTGCCATTCTTGCAAAGGAATCTGCATCTTCTTCAATGAGCTTGATCATTGCTTTGACTTTGGCATCCATATCTGTTCGGAAAACCACATGTGAAAGAGTTAATATTGTGGCCTAAAAAAAAGCGTTAAAACTGGCCATCAAATATTTGGGACACTTAAAATACGATTTCAAGCAGGCTGAAATGCATTTATTATTATTAAAACAGGGGAAGCATTGGGACCAATTATGACTGGAACTTTTATGACTGTTAAAAACAAAAGACAAATGGATCAAATGACCATTAGATCTGTTGGAAATTGGGATAGATATTATTGATATGTGATAGATATTATCTGGGATAATACGTCTACCTTATGGGCCTCCTAACTCTCCTATATAAATAGAACCTGGGTTTTGTATTTCACACATAGAAAATAATATGTTCTCTCTTCCCATAAACCATTCCACCTTGGTACTATGAATAGTGTGGGTAGTTCTCTAGTAGTTCTACTCCATTACTGGAAATTATTCGAAGATATCAATAGAGGCACGTGATTCACTCACATGATCCATGGATTCAGTTTAAAGCGTGAAAGGTATGCCCGAATCCGTTTATTTTCGCTGATTTTCATATTTTTTATGTATTGGTATTAGAGCCATTGTTGGATATTTTCGTGTTATTTGTGCATGAATATGAATAGATATGATTTTTGTATAAAATTGATATTTTTCGAACCATCACTGATTGTCTTGGATTTCATATATGTTGTAGTATATATTATTTAGATCATATCTGCAAAGTTTTGCAAAAATCGGACGGTCAAATTTTGAGATAAAAAGAGATTCATATTTAATTTTTCATAACTTTGACTGCATGCTGGTTTTACATACTGGAAATTATATATTTTGAATTCTTGTTTCGAGACCTTCGAAACGGTATATTATGAGTCTGATTTCAACTTACGATTGAGGAGAAAACTCAAACCCTAATTTGAGGGAAGAGTTGAAGCAAACGAAGAAGAAGACAAAATTGCTGACATCATTATGACACGCGCGGCTGACGTGCGCTGATGTCATCAGTGACTCTGTGCTGATGCAAGCACTGCCAAGCGCTGACGCGCTGATGCAAGTGTGGGTTGTTTTAAGGCCCTGTTTGTTTTGTTTTAATTTTTAAAAACTACGTTAATTGCTTCTAAATTATTCTTTATAATTCTGATTGAAGCATGACTTATACTGTTGGGTTCGTAATTAATTTTTCTACAAGATATTAAAGTTTCAGAATTTTATGAAAAATAAAATATTTGTCATTAATGAAAAAAATTCAATATTTTTACGTTAAATTGCTCTTGGGGGAGCATGAATTGGATTCTAGGCTTGAAATTTTTACAGTAGACTACTGTTATGTAATCTTATATATTGGAATAATTTTTGTATTTTTCCAGATTCTATAATATTTATTTCTGATTTTCTATGTAATTATTAATTACTTGTAATTTTAGAAAATTTCAAAAAATTGGAGAAATTATAGAAATATGTTATGACATTATTTAAATACTGTATACAGCATGTTAAGTTCTTTTAAATGATTAAAACTTATAGTATATTGTTATAGCATGATTTATTTATATTGGTGAATTTTAATTCTATGATTAAATATTCAAGCATATGTTCTTTTATGAATTACATTGAGATATTATCATGCGGATTTAAATATTTTATCATGCTTTAGACATGCCATATTTAGTGGGAGGTTGTTCGGTTGAGAGAAATCTTTGTAGATTTACTTCCAAAAACTAATGTTTTGCACATGAATGAAATTAAATTTTAGATAATTGTCACTTCTGGCTCAAGAGATGATTACAAGCATAGCGAATTTTCTATCTTGCGACTTGTGTAATATTGTCACTATTTAATTTAGATTTTTGCAGAAATATTATATTATGCTAATCAAATTAATCTCAATGCGCATTTTTTTTTCTTCTAAATTGACTTAGCTTATGGAAGTTAATTTGGTCGACCTAAACTTAGTAGATACGTTCAAATGTGAACAATGTAATCTTATTCTTTAGATGAGCAGAAACTCTTGGAGACTTTTGGTTAGACCTTAATTGAGCCAAAGTAAGGAAACATGACTCAAAGTTGCTGTCGTTTTGTTGCCTTGCTTGGCACAATAAAAACTGATGTGTGTGCTATAGTTAGCGACATGCTACGTAGTTTTGATTGGCGAGTTTTGGATTTGTGAAATTAGTAAGCCCTCAATAGATCTGTATATGATCTTGACTACTGAGTTGCGTGGATTGACTTTGTAAATTGACTTGTAATAATGTTGCATCAATTGATGAAGCAACATTCAAAAGTCACGTCATCCAAGAAATGCGAGCTTAAATGAGTTAGTCACTAAGTGTAAGACGAGTAGCCAATTTAAGCAGTGTTTTGCTCTCTACCCAACTGGTGGGAGTGGATGGAACAAAATTTCACACATTGTAATAGTGTGCGTTGACGTATCACTTGAAGTTAAAAGATTAGTGCTTAGAAGCTGCAAAATCTATTAACATAAGGTGAAAAGATTAGCGCTAGTGGCTGCAAAATCTATAAGCATTGCCAACTTGTCTAAGTTTGGACACTTACTGTTTCAACACTTGAGTATGAGACATGAGTAGGTGCTTCTTTGTATGAGTCCTTAGCTAGGCTAAACTCTTTTGAATAATGTTTACCACTAAGCGCAAAAGTTGCAGCATAGTAATGAAAAGGTCAAGGCCGATAAGGTTATGATGACTCTAAGAATTTGACGCATTGCTCATGAGAGCATTGTGTTGAATTAGACTCTTTAGCCTAATTCGCGCTTAAGTTACTTCAGGAGCTGTCAGAGATTGATAGCTTATTCTCTCCTTCTTGTGGTTAGTAGAATTAATTGCAACTAACTATGAAGCAAGAAACAGAGATGGCAAGAGGAGTATCTTCATGTTTTAACTAGATGTAGTAAAGTGTATGGAGAATAAAATTGACTTGAAGGTGTAGGGGATTAGCACTTACTAGTTAAATTTGTGACTTAGGCGCACTTGATATCTCCACGAAATCCTTTTATGATCTAGTGAACATGTCGTGAGTCATTACCTAGTTGGGCGTAAACCTTTACACTTGTCTTTGAGAACTCATACATTAGGATGATTGGAATTAGTTTATGACATTGGTCATGAACTGGTGGCTTATTATACTTAATCACATTAATGAGAAGATGACATGGATGGTTTGAGTAGGCCCTCTCAGGCCCACTCGCTTGTGACATCTCTCATGTAAATGTGTAACTTTGTTCACAATGGTTGCGCACAAGTAAGTAGGAAAGCCACAGAAGGGCATCTATATTGGCACATTTAGTCCACTATGATATTTGTGACTGGATATGTGTAAGGTTATGATAGCTAGTCTCAATCTCGACACATTTATAGATTACGATACACATCTTAGTCAAAGCTATTTGATCTCCCATAAGTCAAGTTTTGAGATGATTTTTGACATTGCACATATGAGGTCGACACCAATTAGATAAAAAGCTTTCGTACTTTTAGTTTTGACCAAGGTGGCGAGTATCTATTTGAGTTATTTTAGAAAGCTCTGTGAAGAGAAATGGATGCTTAGAAAATTGATTATTCCTTGTGCTCAGCAACACAATGGTGTAGTAGAGATAATGAATTAAGTATTGTTAATGTTAGGTGGATAATGGAGCAAAATGTTTCCCAATTGGGAATTACACTTTAGTTTGTTGCCTATATCCCTAACTAAGTGCCCTCTATATCAGATTTTACACTCCATTTGAGTAATGGGTTAGCGGAGAGACATCTATGGGCAATATGTAGCCATTAAACAGCTTATCTTTATTTTACTTCTCATAAGGTTGCAAAGCTAAGACCTATGGTTCTATGGCGCATTATTGTATGATGTCTTGTAAACATTTAGGGTCATGTGGCGCATTATTGTATGCGGTCATGTTCACCCACCGGGTCATGTGCTTATAGGTAAACAACTTTGTGGGAGTGTAACTAAGTCACATAAAGTTTTTTTAGTAAAGGTGACGTGAATAGAGTTTTGGAACTCTATAAGATAGAGAATTCTAAGTATAGCGCTTTATGTAGCCTAGTTGAGAATGGAAAGAAATTTCCAATATCCTTGGGACAGTGGGAGCAATGTGCCTACTAGTGGATTATTCTATTAGAGAAGAATACTCTACATTCTTAGTTGCGTGGTAGCGAATGTGAAAATTTTCCACACCATCACTGGGTGATTGAGAGGAAAACATTC
Organism: Camellia sinensis; assembly: GCF_004153795.1. Classification (NCBI taxonomy): domain Eukaryota; kingdom Viridiplantae; phylum Streptophyta; class Magnoliopsida; order Ericales; family Theaceae; genus Camellia; species Camellia sinensis. The sequence goes on along the minus strand of NW_021026928.1, from coordinate 89,371 downwards.
ATGATTGCTCTGCAAGATGATAAAGAGCCTTGGATAATGCCAAAGGCTTCTAGTCCCCTACTTTTAGAAAAGTGGATCAATGTTGCGTAGTTTAAGACAAAGTCTTTGAGGATTAACCATTTCTAGGATTTGGTTGACTTTCCGCCATGACGCGAAACTGTTCTAAAGTTATGCGCAATTTGGATAGTCATTTTTTGAGGCATAAGGCTCGCTAGATACCGAAAAGTCGCACCATTGAGGAAGGTGTAGACCATGAGAAGACTTCCTCCTGGGGAGTGAGGTTACTTCAACTTAGGCTATGATTGACGTAAGTTCGGAACATTGATTTGTGGACGTTGTGACCCAACTTCTCATTGGAGAATTGGATAAGTAGATCCGTAGGGATTTACCTTCTGCTGTTATGGTAAAAAGTTAGGAGCGCAAAACGATTGCTAGTTCCAATAAATCTTTTACGGCGTAAAACAGTTATCAAAATAGTGGTTCTTAGATTTTGTCGAGCCATGATAGGCCAACGATGATCAATGAAGACCACTGAGGCATAATCAATAGTCCAAAAGAAGTTTTTCCTTCCTTAGTCATTATGAGCCAGGGATTTATAAGGTTGTCGCCACCTAAGGTTAGTAGTCTTCTGTTTTAGACATGATGGACATGGGTGATGTAATTTATATGCTCGGATGTACATTCCTTAGACATTGTTTTGGGAGAATTCTCGATTTGTCTTTGATGACTTACGTAAGGAATATCCTAGAATGATTCTAGATGCGAAATTGCAAACTCATTGAATTACCTATCGGTAAAAGCTAGAGCCTTAGCTATTGAGTGAATCCTCAGATTGTCTTTGGGAGAAACAGATGACCCATATTCCTTGATCTTTTGTTGTGAGATCCTAAAGTACGCTATGTGGGCGTATTCGGCATGATGAGTGTTATCTTTAGTAAATGGTCTACTGAGTAGTTTAGAGATTGACCTTGCTCATTAGACTGTGGATAGAATGCTTTACTAGTAGTATATAAATTTGCCGCTTGTAAGATTTAATGCGCTAGTTGGGCGCATCTTGAATGAATGCAAATGCAAATTGGTCACCAAAACATCTTTAGAGAGGTAATTGCGTAAGAGGTAGTGATCTTGAACCACTTCATGTATGGCACACATGGTGGATTCCGTTGTATATGCTTATCGTAAGAGGTGCTGATAAGGCCTATGCTTGGAATCTAGAATCGCACAAACTGTGGTCGTGTTTTTTAAAATCTATCACTTATTTGTTGTGAGATGATGGGATGTTGACAAAATTATGGTTTGTGTCATAATGATTAGCAGATTATGATGTCAACAGGCAAGATTGGCTCACTCACACGAGTAATTGCCCTTGGCACTTGGGAGCGAGCAAGGATAAGACTAGTGGTTTATTTTTATTTGGAGCCAAGAAAGGCTTATATTATCTACTATGTATGTTGTCTTGGTTAGAACCAAGATGAGGTTGTGTTAAGGACCAAACATGGATGTTAGTACCCACTTTCCATATTGTGCCTGTTATGATTAGCCAGATGCGAGATCTCATTTGTCTCCTAAAAGGCGAGCAAATAGAGAATTCGTGGTAGGCGCTAGAAAGCGACTAGACTAAGATCTGTACGGTGTATCAAGTATGAAGTTACTCTTTTGGAAAAGTTACTCCACTATAGCATGTATTCATAATACATGTGCTTGGCGACCGAGTAATGAGGTGAGAGAATGGATCCCTGTTTCCTCACCGTATGAGTCTTACGTGTCATTATTGATATGACTTTTACTTATGTACCCTTTTGTGACCTCTGAATATGTCATAAGGTAAAGGATTGATGTTCTGCTACTTTGGTATGTTGCTTGCGGTCATGTATGATTTGGCCTTAAGGGACATCACTAGGAAATCGGTCAATCTTAAACTAGATGGCATGATGGCAAAGGAAAGGTCATCTAGTATTACACCACTATTGTATATTCACTGCTGGCAACTCACATCACTCTGTATGAGAGGCGGATTGAGTGTGAATATATTGCAAGAATTGAGAGGATCAAACATGCTATTTTTTGAGGGATTAGAGATGTCTTTTGGACCGTTGTAATTAGATGGGTCTGGGGTATATGAGATACTATTTTTATTTTCGGGTTGATGTCTCTATGCTATCTCTTTTTGAGTTTCTAGTGTAGAGCTCCCACATGCAGATGTTCTCAGTGGTCGCACGGTCCATTGGCTAGTATAATTGCGTTTATTGGATAGATTGAGATACAAAAGGCACGGTGTCATGCCAGCGCAAGTTCGAGCGGGAGATGTTGGAAATTGGGTCGGGTTTAGAACCCAGACTCAATTGGGTCGCCCATGGTGGCATGACCCGATTAGGAGAGATCTACATAATCTTAACAGATTATATTTCAAGATATGAGATAATCTTGATATGGATAATTGTCAATATATTAGATGATAATTGTTAATTAGATATTATTGATATGGGATAGATATTATCTGGGATAATACGTTTATCATATGGGTCTCCTAACTCTCCTATATAAACAGACCTTGGGTTCTGTATTTCACACACAGAAAATAATACATTCTCTCTTCTTATAGAGCATTCCGCCTTTCTACTGTGAATAGTTTGGGTAGTTCTCTAGTAGTTCTACTCCATTACTAGAAATTATTCGAACATATCAGTAGAGGCACGTGATTCACCCACATGATCCATGGATTCGGTTTAAAGCGTGAAAGGTATGCTCGAATCCGTTTATTTCTGCTGATTTTCATATATTTCCTACAAGATCAATTTTCTTAGAATGCACTGAGGTGATCTATGTACTCTCATTAATGAATGCAAAGCATCATATGAAAAAACATACAAACTAGTAGGAAATGATATGAAATACAAGAAGCAACTTACTAGACTTCTTGGAAGAAGAGTGTCATTCATTCATTCATGTTGATTTCAACTTTGTTACAAGGTAGTAATAATAGTATAGAAAGTAGGAAAAGATAACATTCGAGGACATGTTAATGCTAACCCATAAACCAAACAACCGCTAATTGTCATGGACCAAAACCAGAATAATTTATCAAAAGAAAATCAAGAATTCCATATAGGTTGCAAAACCTTAGGTGGGAACCTATAGCATGGAAGCCATACCGAAAAACTTGAAAAATAGAAAAAGCAGCGAATAAGACTTCAACTTGACACTAGCATTGTCAGCTCTTTCTCAGCTTGAAAATGAGATACATCCCAATCTAGGAATAAATGGAAACTAAGAATTGAGGAAGGAAGCACTATCAAGAATCATATTTGCATGGGAAAAAGGTTAAAATTTGAAACCATAACAGTAATGCCAATGCCTTGGGTTAAACTGTATTCTGAGTTACTCTGCAAAAACATGGTTCTAAAACTCGATTCTTAGTTTCAACCACATAATCGTGGTTCTAGAAGAGAAATATCACTTGCAAGTATGCAACTTAGGTATTACCTTCTAGGTCAAGGAACCCTAACAAAGTTCACTCACACTTAAAATCACGAGATTCAATTGCAAACCTACATCTTATATTACTTGTATGCTAATTGAGTTTAATCAACTCTACTTAAAGTTGAGTAGTTGGCACAATGGTATCCTTACTTGCTAGAGCTATTTTGATTCAATAAATGCAACCCCACGAATCAAATTTTTTCTTGGAAAAATTATCAATAAGTCCTAGTTTGCTCTCAAGATTACTATTGAGTCCTATCAAATTTTATTTTGGACAACTAAGTCCTATTTTTTATAAAATGTTGCCTAAAAGTTCAATTCTCCATAATGATGAATTTTATCTCAATTTTACCTTTCTCATTTAATATGAACAACAATTTTATAAACAATTTTAGTTTACTTAAAATTATATATTTTAATTGTACAAATTATGAATCTTATATTAACCAAAAATCATAAACAACATTTGGATTGGAAAAACTATAGCATCAAATTTCATCATTCTCTAAAATCCTCCGAAAGTCTTAACTTCTACATGTGTTTCTGAACTAACTCCCTCTCCATTGCTGTATGAAGTTCAACCCAAAGCCAATGTCAAAAAGTGTTAAGCTGTTATTTATACAACAAAAATGGTTCCATATCTAATGGAAGCAATGGAAATCCAAATAATAACCATCAAGAAATTCCATACTTGGGCTTTCTTTCTTTTTTTTCCTTTTTTTTTTGGCAAGTCCCATCCTTTTTTTTTTTTTTGGCTCACATGGGTGTCTAGGGCTTCTCCCCAACTAATCCCCCAAGTATATGTAATCCACTCGTCCTACATATATTAGTGATTATCTAAGCAAAGCCCTAGGAGTAAATTCCCTCACTTGATAATGTGGAGTTTTGCCTCTGCTTTCTACTATCTTATAATTTCATGATTCTTTAAAATAATAAACAACATAAAAAAAAAGGAAAAGGACAAACACGGAAATATTAATTGCAAGCAAAAGACATCAATCCTTAAAAACCAAAAACCAACAAAAATTAAGTGACAAAACAAACACCTTTAAGATTTTCCTGAAGCCATTTTGAATTCTTTGGGCTATTGTGACTATCCCACCACCAAGAATACAAGCGCCTGGGCTCAGAACGCAGCATTGTCGCCATAACTCCAGTAATGAACAAAAATAGAACTGGACCCAGGTAATGGACCCAGGCCAGTAGCAAAACTCAGTATTTTCTACCTCAACCGAATTTACAGCAGCCTTGGAGCTCAGTATTACCTACCCACAAAGATCATCAAGAAAATATGAAGGTAGAGAAATATTAGAAACATTGTCTTCATTAACCATCTACAATCTATATCAACTAAATTGGAACTGTACAAAAAATCGTACATGATTTTACTCATTTGAGCCCAAATCAACAGTTATGTAGTAAATGTAGCTCCAACTTCAATGGCCTCCAAATCAGAGAAACACTGATTCGAAAGAGGAGGAAAATGTGAATTAGATCTTAATCACCTAACCAATCTTAATCTATAAGCATAGAGGCTGAAGATATATCAACATTTTGTGGTACTTAATAAATTTACAAAGGAAAAAATAATGTAAAAAAAATAATATCATAACTGCAATTATTTTTTTTACCATAAATAAATATCATTACTACAATTATTTTTTTTTTCCATAAATAAATATACGTAACTGTATAATGTATACATAGTATATATTGATTTTTTTTCTTTTTAAAATTAATTACAAAGATAAGATAAAAACAAAACTCTTTCACTTTCTGTGGTCACTTTGTGTCCCATTTTCTTTTTTTTATTATATAAAAAAATAGGTTTCACCAACTATCACTTTTAATAGGAAAAAAAATACTTATTTTTATTTGAATTTAGCAAAAGTGACTTATTAACTACTTATCAAAAAAATTATTTTTTATTTTAATTTGTTTAATTGACAATTGAGATAAAAAAAAATAGAATCCATTATGTTTGGCAATTGTTAAAAAAGTCATTTATTTTCTAAATTTTTTTTTGTGTTTTGTTAAAAAAAAATATTTGTATTAAAAATTTTATTGTTTAAGTCCTTGTAGTTTAAAAGGACATAATTTTTTTTTTATAAAATTTAAAACCAAAAATGATAAAAAAATAAAAATATAAACTTTTAATAGTGATTAATAATTTGAATGTGTATTTTACAATATATTATGTTTACACTAATAATATTATAACACATGTGAATATTGATCTCATTCTAATTGTAATGACATAATTTTAAAAAGAATTTAAATTTAAAATTTTATTTTATAAATTAATAAAAGATGCATAAATTAATGAATAAATATTGATCTTATTCTAGTAATATAATTTAAGAAATAATCTAAATTTCAAATTTTATTTTAAGAATATAAAATTAAGTTATAAACCAATCATATTGTGTAACGCCCGAAAAAAAAAAACCCATAATCATACATTCGTGATACAAGAAAGAGATAACATATTCCCAACATCAAAGTATTCTTACAAGAGATATTTCATGTTGACAACATAAGTAAATGCCCGATAGGCTTACAACTTTCCAAGTCAACACTTGGGTTCAAAAGTAGAGTTTTAACTCTTTACACAAAAATAAGCCCTTGGCTTGATATACATGTAATACAAAAAGATAATCACAAAAAGATTTTTCAGCCTCTAAGCCTCCCAAGCTACGTTCTTGGAGGTGGCATGTCACCTGCACTTGAAAATGATGTCCCATATAGGGTGAGCCAACGCCCAGTAAGATATGCTAAACATAATATGTGCAATAACTAAAACATGAGTATTTGATAAATGTTCAACTCATATAAACCAACGTACATCCTTATCATAACCAATTCATAATCATCGATACATATATATATATATATATATATATATATACATATACATATATATAAATGATTCCCATTCTTTTCTATTCCATAATTCAAGCCAAATCATAGTTATGTTTCTCTGTTCATCCTGACAGTATATAATGAGACTACAACTCAAAGCAACAATACTTCAATTTCAGATGAGATAACAACTCATATCATTAACACTTCAATACTTCCAAAACAGGTTTGAGAGTCCATCCCCTATCTCCTCCCAAACAATATACAATGTATTTAAACACTTATCAAATACAATGATCAATCAATACACATATTCGCTGTATTATCTCAACCGTCATATTCAATGACATGTTCAATGTGATTAGTTTCAGTTTTCCCTAATCAACATACAGTATCTACAACAATCAAGACTATCCTCCACCGATAGCCCAAAACAATTATCTCTAAACAGATAATAAATTTATCAAACAGATAAAATACCAACATTTTCATAGGTGAGTGATTAATTTATCCAACTACACCATTCATTCCCATAACTTCTCAATTTCGTTATTCCTACACCAATTTCATATTTCCATAACTTTCCCAAGTTAATTATACACATTAATTTATCACAATAAATTAGGGCTTTTCTCCCTTTTTTTCTCAACATTGACCCAAGGGCCCAAATATCATCAATCAACAACAATAATCTCATTTTATGACCCAAAATACATATATATAGGTCAAAAGAACAAACCCCTCTTTACACATTTTGAAACCCTGACACCCAAAATTCCCCAACTTCAACATTAAATCAAAATGACCACATGTTTATGTTAAAGACCATAAATATGAGTAGTTATCCCCACCTCAAATGAAGAAACCCAAAGGAGATGGTGAAGAAATTCGAAAGTGCCCCAAACTACAAGATTTTCGAATCAAAATGAAGGTCTTGCAAAGCTCTATCACTTTAATGAAGACACAAGGGTTGGGTCACACTAAACCAAGATCAAAATGTAGAGAGAGAGAGAGAGAGAGAGAGAGAGAGAGAGAGAGAGAGAGAGTTCTAGAGAGGAGCTCTCAAAATAGTGTTTTGGAAAGTTAGAGAGAGAGAGAATGGCCTAAAAAAGTGATTCAAAAAGCTGAATTTCGGACTGAAATAAAAACCAGTCCGCTCGAGCGTGGAACGCCCCGCTCGAGCGTCAGACACAGACTGACGCTCGAGCGTGAAAAGCGCTGCTCGAGCGTCAGATGCACACTTCCAGGAGTTTTGCAGACGAAGCTCCCCGCTCGAGCATGAAAGTGGACGCTCGAGCGTCCGATGACCTGCAGAACAAAATACTGAGAGACGAAGAATCCCGCTCGAGCTTCAGAATGGCCGCTCGAGCGGAGGAGCAAAAGCAAAAGGCCGGCTCGAGCGTCAAAAGCCTCGCTCGAGCGTGAAGGCCAAAATCTGGGCATCAACCTTTGGTTTCCAAACACGACCAACCTGTTTCAAACCTGCCCAACTCAACCCAAGACTCAAATACAAAGAATAAAGGATGGGAATGAGAAGAAAACAACAACACATTCATGGAACCGAGTTCAGAATACAACAAACAAAGAAGGAAAAACTGGGATCGCTATAACCTTCCCCCCTTAAAGAATTTCGTCTCCAAAATTAGTTACATGTTTAAAAAAAAACATGGTTTCTCAATTCCCAACAATATTACAATTCAACATTCCATATCCTGACCCATTATCTGTCATCCCATCTCTATTCAAGAGGCAAATTACAACATGAAACAACGTGCAATATCAATATGCATCTCTTTGAAATTCAACAAATCTCAATATATATGCCTCACAATTCCATAACATATTCAATGTTAATGATATATTTGCATTTCTACAGCACATTCAACATATACAATGTTAAATTAAACTTCCATTTTCAAGGCATATTCAATAATACTTCCATAAATCAAAACATATACAATGTTTTACAACTTAAGACATATTCAATGCTCTTAAAGTTTATCAATACAACAAAATTTCCAATACATGGTTAAACATTAACGAACAAGTCCGGATATTTCTCATGGACATCCAACTCACGTTCCCAAGTGGCTTCCTCAACCCCGTGATGTTTCCACTAAACTTTTACCAAGGGTATCGTCTTGCCTCGCAAGACTTGATCTCGCCTACCAAAACCCTCATCGGTCTCTCCTCATACGAGATATCCTTATCAATCTCTAAGTCGGTCCAATCCAATACATGAGACGGATCCGGCTCGTACTTCCGAAACATACTAACATGAAACACGTCATGCACCCCAGACAACTGCGGCGGCAAAGCTAAATGGTAGGCAACCTCGCCAATCCTCTCAAGGATCTTGAAAGGATCAATAAACTGAGGGGACAACTTCCCACTTTTTCCAAACCTCATCAAACCCCGCCTAGGTGATATTTTCAAGAAGACATGATCACCCACCTCAAATACCAAAGGCCTCCTCCTACGGTCGGCATAACTCTTTTGACGACTCTGGGCTGTAACAAGTCTCTTACGGATAAGCTCAACTTTCTTCGTCGTTTCCCGCACCAACTCTAGGCCCAACAAAGGTGCATCACCCACCTCAGCCCAACACACAGGAGACCTACACGGTCGGCCATACAAGGCCTCAAACGGTGCCATGCCAATACTCGATTGGAAACTATTATTGTAGGCAAACTCCATTAAGGGAAAGTGCCTCTCCCATGACCCACTAAAGTCAAGGACACAGCCTCGAAGCATATCCTCAAGGATCTGAATAGTATGCTTGGACTGCCCGTCAGTCTGAGGATGATAAGCGGTGCTAAAGGTCAATCTAGTGCCCAAGGCACTTTGCAAACTCTGCCACAACCTAGCGATAAAACGCGGATCTCTATTTGAGACGATCGACATTGGGACCCCGTGCAATCTCACTATGTTCCAAATATATACGTCGGCAAGATGATCTACTGAATCTCTCACGCGCATAAGGATAAGGTGCACCGACTTAGTCAACTGGTCTACAACCACCCAAATAGCATCGCTACCCCGCTGAGTCCTTGGAAGACCTACAATGAAGTCGATCGTGACATGCTCTCACTTCCACTCGGCAATAGGCAAGGGTTGCAACAAACCCGCTGGCCTCTGATGCTCGGCCTTCACTTGCTGACAAGTAAGGAACTTAGACACAAAAACTGCCACATCCTTCTTTATTCCCCGCCACCAAAACTAGCGACCCAAATCATGATACATCTTAGTGCCTCCCGAGTGCACCGCAAGGCGTGAATGGTGAAACTCTCGGAGTACCTCCTCTCGGCAAGACTCCGGCACAAACAAACGGTCTCGGTATCTCACACTCAGGTCGGGATACACAATCAAACCCTTCTCAGCCTTGCCATTGGAGATCTTCTCCCGGAGGGATTCTACCTCAAGGTCACCTCTCTGTGCCTCTAACACTCGTTTCACAAGTGTAGGCTGCGCAACTATAGAAAACAAGGCCGCAGCTTCAACAAATTCACCCAAAAGCAAATCAAACTCGCCAAGTGCACCCAACATTTCCCACTCCCGGATGGCTATACAAGCTACATCACTAACGGGTTTCCTACTAAGGGCATCGGCCACAACATTGGCCTTTCCCGGGTGATAGTGCAATTCGAAATCGTAATCCTCAATAAACTCCATCCACCTCCTCTGCATTAAGTTCAAGTCTCTCTGTGTAAACAGATACTTTAGACTCTTATGATCCAAGAACACCTCGAATCTCTCACCATACAGGTAGTGCCTCCAAATCTTCAAGGCAAAGATCACTGGTGCTAACTCTAGGTCATGCGTAGGGTAATTCCTCTCTTGTATTTTCAACTACCGCGAGCCATAGGCTGCCACTTTCCCTTCTTGCATCAACACACAACCCAAACCCTCTCATGAGGCATCACAATACATTGCATAACCCAAACCCCTCTCCGGAATAATCAAAACCATGCGTAGGGTAATTCCTCTCTTGTATTTTCAACTGCCGCAAGCAATAGGCTGCCACTTTCCCTTCTTGCATCAACACACAACCCAAACCCTCTTGTGAGGCATCACAATACATTGCATAACCCAAACCCCTCACCGGAATAATCAAAACAGGAGCGGTGGTAAGTCTAACTTTAAGCTCTTGGAACGACTTTTCATAAGTCTCACTCCATACAAATTTGACCCCTTTCCGCGTCAATCTAGTCAAAGGCGAAGCTAGCCTGGAGAAATCCTTCACAAACCTGCGGTAATACCCAGCTAATCCTAGAAAACTGTGGATCTCAAAAACATTCTTAGGCTGTGCCCAATCCTGCACTACCTCTATCTTGGATGTATCAATAGACACCCCTTCCCTAGAGACTACATGGCCTAAGAATTTTACTTCTCTTAGCCAGAACTCACACCTCCCAAACTTGGCATACAGTTTATGGGCTCTAAGCAACTCAAGCACTACTCTAAAGTGTTCCCCGTGCTCCTCCTCAGAAGGTGAGTAAATTAGAATGTCGTCCACAAAGACGACCACAAAGTGATCTAAGAACTCCCGGAATATCCGGTTCATCAAGTCCATAAACACTCTCGGTGCATTGGTGAGCCCAAAAGGCATCACCAGAAACTCATAGTGGCCATACCGCGTACGGAATGCCGTCTTCGGAATATCTTCCTCCCTGACCCTCAACTGATGGTAACCCGATCTCAAGTCTATCTTAGAGAAACAACGGGACCCTTTCAACTGGTCAAACAAATCATCTATACGGGGCATAGGGTAGTTGTTCTTAACCGTAGCCCGATTCAATTTCCGGTAATCAATACAAAGTCTAAAAGCCCCATCTTTCTTCTTAGCTAAGAGGGCTGGTGCTCCCTACGGCGAAGTACTAGGACGAATAAAGCCCTTATCTAGCAATTCCTGGAGTTAAATCTTTAACTCACTCAACTCGGCTCGGGCAAAACGATACGGTGCCACAGAAATTGGTGCCGTGCCAGGCACTAAGTCAATAGAGAACTCGATCTCTCGATGAGGTGGTAAACTAATAAGATCCGTGGGAAAAACATCCGAATACTCACAAACCACTCTCGGCAACTCAATCTGGATCTCATCACACTCACTACTTATAAAGCTAGCGAGAAGACTACTAAGATCACTCCGCCCTCGCGGATCATACACTGGCGGCAAAACTCCACTAACCCGATCCCCCAAGAAATGAAAACAATCCCTGCTCAAGGTACATACAGTAACCCTCTGGCGGTAGCAATCAATAATCGCTCGATATGACGATAACCAGTCCATACCCAAAATCACATCAAAACCCGACATAGCCATAACTACAAAAGAAAATGAAAGCCGACGGTCGGCGACCTCTATATCACAGCCCCAACACCCTTGTTTCAAAATCAACTCACCTCCAACAGGTGATACAACACAAATAGGAGAAGCTAACTGTGCCAACTCTAACCCCAAAATAGATGCAAATGCAGCAAATATAAAAGAATGGGATGCACCCGTATCAATCAACACATTGGCAACCGAGTTGCAAAACAAAAATGTACCTCTTACAACAGATGGAGCCGGTACAAGATCCTGCGCGGTAACAGTATACACGCACCCAGAAGGTCTCTGATCTACATGCTCACCTCTTGGAGCAAAAGACTGTTGTATAGACTGAGACGATGAGGCTCCCTGATTGGCCCTTGAGGCCTGAACTGACTGTGCGGGCTGAAAACTCTACGTCTGCCTCAAACCAGATGCACCAAATGTGCCTCTCAACTGCGGGCAATACCTTTTCAGGTGCCCCGCCTGACTACACCGGTAACAAGAGAGCGGCTGACCTCTACCCTGACTCTGGCTCTAAGGTCGAGCCGAAGATGAAGCTTCTCTCTGGCCTCCTTCCCTCTGCGGGCAAGCTGGAGACTTGTGGCCCAGCTGACCACATTTGTAACAAGTAATGTCTCCATGACTGCCTCTCCCAAAGCCTGAACTCGGCACTGGAAAGGTAGATCTTGCAAAACCACCCTAGGACTGCTGAGGGCTAGAACCCCTCTGCCTCCTACCATCCCCCTGGCCATCTTGACTCCTCTTGGAGCCCCTCATCCTCTCCTCCTCCTCCTACATAATAATCTCCAAATGTGCCGTAGCATCCACAAGGCGTCCATACTCCTGAGTCATGGACCCGACAACCCTAACCTTGAGTCCGTGTCTCAACTTCTTCTCGAACTCAAGACAACGGCGTTCCTCAGAAGCCACTAGCTTAGGTGCAAACCTAGATAAACTGGTAAATGCGGCCTCAAACTCGGCCACTGATGAACTCAGCTGCTTGAGCTGACAGAACTGATCTCCCAACTTCTCCCTAACAGCGGGAGACAGAAACTTCTCCTGAAAGGCACCAACGAACGCCTCCCAAGTGCCTCCAATATGGCCCCGAACAAACTTCCACCACTGACCCGTGTCTACCTTCAGCTGGAAGAACGCCAAGGTCACCTTTAACGCCCCGTCTTCGATGCCAAGCATCTCAAACGTCTTCGTTATCTGCTCAAGCCACTCATCAGCCTTAAGTGGCTCTTTCGGATCCCCCAGAAACTCATCTGGATTAGACCCCGCCTCAGTAACGTGGGCCTGGACTTGATTCTCAGCTCTGAGAATGTCCATGGATTCCCTCAAAGCTCCTGCCATCTCGCGAGCTAAGGCGCCCATGGCCTGCTGACCTACTGGCTCGGCCACATTGGCCTGACCAACACCCTCCTGCTGTGCCAGAATCTCATCCGGTATAGGCATCTCCTGCCTCCTAGGCCTACCTCGCCTACCACCACGTCCTTGTCCTGACATCCTAATAAAGGTAACGAAAACATTAACACATTCACAAATGTGCCGAAGCTATTCCACTCGAGTCCTAAAGCATTGGACAATAGTAATTCACTCCACGTAAGCACATAATCACATAAGCACTTACGAATTTCATTTCTGGATAATGACAGTCCCAAGGTGTTGCTAGAGTTTCGGTTAGAAACGGCAATGATCAAGTGCCCTTCTAACAGGACTCCCAGAAACCCAAGGATCCAATCAACATCCTAGAAACTAAATCCCATACCCAAATAGTCACGTAAACATGTTATCACATAAGCAAATAATATCATACATAAGTCTCTAACAAGCGAGACAAACCCACTGTGGTACTAACCACTTCCCACGTACCCAAGTATTCAAACCCGGTACGTTCTGATACCAAGTTGTAACGTCCTCAAAAAAAACCCCATAATCATACATTCCTGATACAAGAAAGAGATAACATATTCCTAACATCAGAGTATTCTTACAAGTATTTCTTGCTGACAACAAAAGTAAATGCCCGATAGGCTTACAACTTTCCAAGTCAACACTTGGGTTCAAAAGTAGAGTTCTAACTCTTTACACAAAAATAAGCCCTTGGCTTGATATACATGTAATACAAAAAGATAATCACAAAAAGATTTTTCAGCCTCTAAGCCTCCCAAGCTATGTCCTTGGAGGTGGCATGTCACCTGCACCTGAAAATGATGTCCCATATAGGGTGAGCCAACGCCCAGTAGAGATATGCTAAACATAATATGTGCAATAACTAAAACATGAGTATTTGATAAATGTTCAACTCATATAAACCAACGTACATCCTTATCATAACCAATTCATAATCATCGATACATATATATATATATATATATATATATAAATGATTTCCATTCTTTTCTATTCCATAATCCAAACCAAATCATAGTTATGTTTCTCTGTTCATCCAGACAGTATATAATGAGACTACAGCTCATATCAACAATACTTCAATTTCAAATGAGATAACAACTCATATCATTAACACTTCAATACTTCCAAAACAGGTTTGAGAGTCCATCCCCTATCTCCTCTCAAACCATGGAGTCCATCCCATATCTCCTCACAAACAATATACAATGTATTTAGACACTTATCAAATACAATGATCAATCAATACACATATTCACTGTATTATCTCAACCATCATATTCAATGACATGTTCAATGTGATTAGTTTCAGTTTTCCCTAATCAACATACAGTATCTACAACAATCAAGACTATTCTCCACCGATAGCCCAAAACAATTATCTCTAAACAGATAATAAATTTATCAAACAGACAAAATACCAACATTTTCATAAGTGAGTGATTAATTTATCCAACTACACCATTCATTTCCATAACTTCTCAATTTCGTTATTCTCACACCAATTTCATATTCCCATAACTTTCCCAAGTTAATTATACACATTAATTTATCACATTAAATTAGGAATTTTCTCCCTTTTTTCTCAACATTGACCCAAGGGCCCAAATATCATCAACCAACAACAATAATCTCATTTTATGACCCAAAATACATATATATAGGTCAAAAGAACAAACCCCTCTTTACACATTTTGAAACCCTAACACCCAAAATTCCCCAACGTCAACATTAAATCAAAATGACCACATGTTTATGTTAAAGACTATAAATATGAGTAGTTATCCCTACCTCAAATGAAGAAACCCAAAGGAGATGGTGAAGAAATTCGAAAGTGCCCCAAACTTCAAGATTTTCAGATCAAAATGAAGGTCTTGCAAAGCTCTATCACTTTAATGAAGGCACAAGGGTTGGGTCACACTAAACCAAGATCAAAATGTAGAGAGAGAGAGAGAGAGAGAGTTCTAGAGAGAGGAGCTCTCAAAATAGTGTTTTGGAAAGTTAGAGAGAGAGAGAATGGCCCGAAAAAGTGATTCAAAAAGCTGAATTTCGGGCTGATATAAAAACCAGTCCGCTCGAGCGTGGAACGCCCCACTCGAGCGTCAGACACAGACTCACGCTCGAGCGTAAAAAGCGTCGCTCGATCGTCGGATGCACACGTCCAGAAGTTTTGCAGACGAAGCCCCCCGCTCGAGCGCGAAAGTGGACGCTCGAGCGTCCGATGACCTACACAACAAAATACTGAAAGACGAAGAATCCCGCTCGAGCGGAGGAGCAAAAGCAAAAGGCCGGCTCGAGCGTCAAAAGCCCCGCTCGAGCGTGAAGGCCAAAATCTGGGCATCAACTTTTGGTTTCCAAACACAACCAACCTGTTTCAAACCTGCCCAACTCAACCCAAGACTCAAATACAAAGAATAAAGGATGGGAATGAGAATAAAACAACAACGCATTCACGGAACCGAGTCCGAAATACAACAAACAAAGAAGGAAAAACCAGGATCGCTATATATTGTGACACATATTAACAAAAAACAAACAAAATATAAATAATAAAAAAATTTGCAACTTTAAGTTTTAAAAGGATGACAAAGTTTTTCAATTATAATAGTATATAGATTTTGTATGAAATTTTGAAACTCTCATAGTATCTCTTCTTAAAAGCATTCTTTTTGTGAAATATATAAATAATCTCAATATCACTTTTATTGCTCCTAAATACAAAAATCTTGACCTAATTATGATAATTTTCAAACTTATAAATCATGAGATAGATCATTATAATTTTAAATTTATATTGTGCCAATTTTAAATTTAAATTTATAGATTGCTTTCCATATTTAGTGACCCTCAAATTTGAATTTTGAAATGGATTAGTATACTTTTATTTTATTTTTATTTTTTTTAGATTTGATATACTTTTCATTTGAAAGTCATAAATAAAGAAATATTAATTTTTATTTATTTATTTATTTTTGTTTAAATAAAAACTAATCAATAGAAGATTTTTTTAATTTTTAAAAATTATAAAATTATAAAATTTAAATTTGAAACTTAGAGCTCTTACAAGACTTGTAAATTAAAAATCCATTTTCCTAATATAAAATATAGATATCAATCACCTCCCCAATTTATTGCGTCCGTCCCGTTGCCTTCTTTAGTTTCTGTTTCATATGAGAAATGGAGAAAACCAACTAATAAATAAGAATAATACCATAAATTAGCTTATCAATTAATATATTAATGGATAATGTGGTATAATTTTAAATATTTATAATGTATATAATAGATGGGGTCATAATTTTAAAATAATAATATCTCATTATATGTTGGTACACTAATTAATATACTAATTAATGCATATAGCACCATTATAAATAAATCAGCACCTCACTCTAATAAGTCATATTTAAAATGTTTGTTGGCCCGAAAATATGTGGCTCGAATGACTCGAAAATGGCAAAACGATGTCGTTTTGAGTGTTTCGAGCCATTCGAGCCACATATTTTTGGGCCACCAATCATTGCTGATTGACAATAACGTTTTCTTTTGGAATTGTGGTTTACAATTGTAGATGTCAACCCTATTTTTGGTCCTGCCACAAATTTTTAGTTTAATTTTTTTTGAATTCCTCAAGTCAGATTTGCAATCCAAACTTGTTTGTTTAAACTTGATTTGAATGTAATAAATTCAAGTAAGACTAAACCCAAATTACCCACAAATTCAATCTTTAAAATAATTTTTTTTTAAAAAAAAAATAGGTTGGTTACATAATTTGTTAAAATTAAACTCTAAAATTATTAATAAGATCAAAACAAAATTATTTTTATAATGAAAGAGAGATGAGAATCGAGGTACCAATGCACTATTTCGATAATCTATGTCATTTGTGAGAGAGAAAATAAAATGTTAGAATTTTGTATTGTATTACTTGGGTGTATAATAATTAGTGATATGATCACCACAGGAATTCACACTTTTGCCGAACAAAAATTTAGTTGGCAAAAGTCCATTTTTAGTTGGCAAAAGTTATCCGCGACTAATTTTTTTGGCCGCCAATTGAGGGTCGCGAAAAGTAATTAGCGACTAAAAAGTTTTTAGTCACAAAAAAGTTCTATTTGCCGACTAAATTTTTGGTCGCTAAATATATAATTACTGTGACTAATCCATTTAATAGCTAAAACACTTTAGTCGTGAAAAAGTTATATTTTCCCAACCAAACATGTTAGTCGCCAATTCACACATTCAACGACCGAAAAGCTTGCTCGGCAATTGTAATTCGTTTCCACGACCAAAAAGTTTGGTTGGCAATTGTAATCTGTTTCCACAACCAATAAGTTTGGTCAGCAATTGTGGCCCGTTTCCCCGACCAAAAAATTTGGTCACCAATTGTCACATTCCACGACCAAAAAGTTTGGTCGGCAATTGTCACATTCCACCACCAAACATGTTAGTCGCGAAAAAGAATGTTTGCGCAACTAAAACTTTAGTCGACAATTGACCTATTAGCAACGAAATCCTTTGGTCGCCAAAATTAATGATTTTAACGACTAATTATTTAGTCGCCAAATGTACCCTCTTGCCAACCTTATTTAGTCGGCAAAAGTATTAGTTATCTTTCTCGACTAAGCAATTGGTCGCCAAAACAGAAAAAAACAAATTCAAAATTTGGTCGCCAACATCCAACAAACTAAACCTGTAATTCATAATAATTCATCCAATCCATTCAATATAATATGTAATTTGCAAGCATCATTCAAATCTACTGAATCATGAACATTTGAAAAAATACATAAATCATCCAATCTTGAACCTGTTTAATAAAAGTCATCAACTATTATAAGTTTTCATCCACAAGTAATTTCAAACTATATATTTCTCCAATTAAAAATTCATTTGTAATCTATATAATCATCCAAGTCACATCCATCATATAGCGATCTCGATTTCTAACTCGACCTTTTATGGTGTTTTGACTCAGGTCTTGTGGTTTTATGTTGTTGTTTATGTCTTTCCCTCTTATTGCCCTTTGAATTTGAGTTTTGGAATGTCTTGGGCGAGTTTAGAATAGGTTGGTTGGTAGTTGGTTTAAAACCTTGTTGCCCAGAATTTTGGTCTTCTGCTCGAGCGGGCCTTCTTGCGCTCGAGTGAGGTTTGCAATCACTCAGTACTTTGTGCGTCTGCAAAAATACTGCAGAAGTGTTTTTCATGCTCAAGTGGAGCTTCTTACGCTCGAGCGGGTCTGAGCTCGAGCGGCCCCTCTGGCGATTGAGCGGCTGTCTGAAGTCTGTAAAAATACTGGAAGTGTGTATTCTACGCTCAAGCGGGTCTCATTGCGCTCGAGCGAGTAGTGCCTTGATGTTGTGTCTTGGCACTCGAGCGGCCTTTCTTACGCTTGAGCGGGTCTAATTTTTTGTCTGACGCTCGAGCGTCAAACTCTCTGCTTGAGCGGACTGTACGTATATCAGATCACGAAAGTGACATTTTAAATCACTTTTTCTATCATTTCACTCTCTAAAACTTTCCAAAACCCTAAGTTGAGAGCTTCTCTCTCTAAAATACCCTATCTCTCTACATTTTGACCTAGATCTAGTGATCTTCTCACCCTCTTTCCTTTGATAAAAAGTTGGAGCTTCTCAAGATCTCCATTTTCATTCGAGTAGAAGTTGATTTCGTCATTTTTGGGGTTCGTCTCTTGCTTGGCTCATCTTCTCTTCTTGAGGTAGGGATATTCTACTCTCCTATATGGGTTTTAACATAGATGTTGGTCATCTTGTATAAATGGAGTGATTTGGGAAGTTTGGGTGAAGTTAGGGTTTGACATTGAAATGTTTGAATGAGGGGTTTTCTAATTTGAGTTCCCTATGGCTGTGAGAGGTCTTGAACATGCCATTACTTGGTTATAATTGGTGAAAATGGGTCGTGGGTACGATTTATGTTAAAAGGGAAAAATGCCCTAATTTGAAATTATATAAATTATTTGTATCAATAATGAAAACATTGTGGAAATATGAAATTGGTTTGAGAATCATGAAATTGGAGGGAATTGTAATTAAATGGTGTAGTTGGATTGATGAATCACTCACATACGGAAAATGTGGTAAATTATCTGTTGAGAAAATTATTTATCTGTTTAGATATACCTGTTTTGGGCTATCGGTGGAGGATAGCCATGATTGTTGTAGAAACTGCATGATGATTAGGTAAATTGAAACTAATCAAATGGATTTTGTCATTAAATATGACGGTTGGATATAAACATTGAATATGTGATTGAATTGGTCATTGTATATGACGACATGTTTAAATACATTGTGAAAAATCTAGAAATCCCCTAGATGTTGATTTGTGATTATGTATCAATTTTAAGCAGAATATAACAATCCCAATCAAACAATCAAGACAAATCGACACAACGATTTTACGTGGAAAAACCACAATTGGGCACCTCCAATTGTGATAAAAAAACCACGGGCAACAGCCACAAAACAATCCACTAAGAAGATATAAAGGAATTACACATGTACACTCTCAATTACCTAGCGAATCCGCGCCCGAATTGAACCAACCTCTATGTGTCTCTTCCAACCCCGTCTTCACCTCGGAATTGTCTTGACGATGAGCCACTCCGGAATCCACCGAAGCTTCAGGCTCGAATTCTTCAGAATCCACCGAAGAACAACTCTCTCTTTTGTGTAGAATAAACAAGCAATCCTTTGATGTATACTCTTTAAACCATGAGTTGAATACTTAATCAAAACATCAAAGAAAACTAACAAAATATCCCCAGATATAAACCTTAGCACCCACAAAGAAGATCGGGAGAAGTTCTCCCAGATTTGTACTGAAAACATGTATTTATAGAAAACCATCCCGCGATCTCCGCTCGAGCGCCCAACAGCCTGCTCAAGCGGCTTCAGCAAAATATGCGTGTGACAAAACAGAGGTCCGCTCATGCGCGAAATCACACCTTCCAGTATTTTTACAGACCTGACAAACTTCTGAAACCCAGCATTCTCCGGTCGAGCGGGGGAATGTCCGCTCGAGCGGACAGGCAATTTTCAATGCATTTTTGCATTTTGCTTGAAAGTATTAACATCACAAACTACTCTGAAAGGCACAATTCAGGTTGGATTCGCATCTAAACACTCATAGCCTCACTGAAATAAAAAGTGCGAAAACAAATACAACTGAAAAGGAGTTTTGTCAGACGGGGTTGCCAAGAATAAAACCTAACACATTGTATATGTATCTTTGTTTGAGAGGAGATAGGAGATGTACTCCATTGTGTGGTAGGGGATAGGGGATAGACTCCATTGATAACTAAGTTGGCCGGAGTGTCCAAGGTGAAAATCCCGAAATCATATATATATATATATATATTCGGGTGCCAGTTCCCTCGGACGTAGTTCCGTAAAATGGCAAGTGAATGGAAGTGTGTGAATAATGTTTATGATTGAAGTGTTGATGATTGAGTTGTAGTCTCATTTTGAATCGTTTGGATAATAATGAACCATGTTAATGAATTGTTTTGGATAAACAAATAGAAATGGATTGAAATATGAAGGAAATGTTAATTGGTTATGGAAATGGTATAAGTTGGTTTACGAGTGTTAGACATTTATTGAATGCTAATGTTTTAGTTAATTCTCATATGTTGTTTAGCATATCTCTACTGGACATTGGCTCACCCTACTTGGGACACCATTTTTCAGGTACAGGTGAGATTCTGCCTCCAAGGGCATAGCTTGGGAGGTTTTGGGGCAAAAGTCTCTATTTTGTTGTTTCATTCTATGTATATATGTTTTTCTTTTCAAGCCAAGGGTTTTGATTGTAAAGGGCTTTTGACCTTAATTTGTTGTAACCAAGTGATGACTTGGAAAGCTGTAAGCCCGTAGGGCATTCATTTTGTTGTTAACATGTAATATCTATTGAAGTATATACTTTGATGAATGAAAAGATGATATTTCTATTATGTTATATGGATTTATTGGATGGTTGGATTATGTCTTTTTTTGAGGGCGTTACAACTTGGTATCAGAGCATACCGAGTTTGAATACTTTTGGTACGTGGGAAGTGGTTAGTACCACAATGGGTTTGTCTCGCTTGTTAGAGACTTAAGTGTAATGTTATGTGCTTATATGATAACATGTTTATGTGACTATATGAGCATAGGAATTAGTTTCTAGGATGTTGACCGGGTCCATGGGTTTCTGGGAGTCCTGTTGGAAAGGCATTTGATCACTGCCGTTTCTAACTGGAACTCTAGCAACGCCACGGGACGGTCATTATTTCGAAATGAAATTCGTAAGTGCTTATGTGATTAGGTGATTATGTGGAGTGAATTATAGTTGTCCATCGTATTAGGACACGAGTGAAATAGCTTCGACACATTTGTGAATGTGCTAATGTCTTTGTTACCTTTATTAGGATGTCAAGACGAGGTCGTGGTGGTAGGCGTGGTACGCCTAGGGGGCATGAGATGCCTATATCGGATGAGATTCTAGCGCAAGAGGAGGGAGTTGGTCAGGCCAACGTAGCCGAGCCAGTAGGCCAGCAGGCCATGGGTGCCTTAGCCCACGAAATGGCAGGGGCACTGAGGGAATCTATGGACATTCTCAGGGCTGAGAATCAAATCCAGACCCATGTAGTTGAAGCTGGGGCCGTCTTTTCTGAAGAGGAAATTCTTCCGGTCGAATCCGGACGAGTTTTTGGCAGATCCTAAGGATCCGCTGAAGGCTGATGAATGGCTTGAACAGATGACAAAGACGTTTGAGATGCTTGGCATCGAAGACGGGAGTTTGCGAGTGACCTTGGCGTCCTTCCAGCTGAAGGGATATGCGGGTCAGTGGTGGAAGTATGCACGGGGATGCATTGGAGGGACTTGGGAGGCCTTTGTTGAAGCTTTCCAGGACAAGTATTTACCGGCTACAGTGAGGGAGAAGTTAAGGGATCAATTCTCCAAGTTGGTGCAGCTGAACACCCTAGTGGCAGAGTTCGAAGGCACTTTTACTAGCTTGTCTAGGTTTGCACCGGAGTTAGTGGCGACCGAGGAGCGTAGATGTTTGGAGTTCGAGAAGAGATTGCGGATCGGCCTCATGTTTCAAGTTGTCGGGTCCATGATTAGAGATTATGGGCGCCTTGTGGAGGTTGCTGCCCATCTTGAGACCATTATGCATGCAGAGGAAGAGAGGATGAGGGGCTCCAGGAGGAGTCAGGAAGGCCAGGGCGACGGTAAGAGATAGAGGGGTTCTAACCCTCACCAGTCCTAGGGAGTGTATTCGAGATCTACCTTTCTAGTACCGAGTTCGGGTTCTGGGAGAGGCGGTCAGGGAGACATCACTTGTTACAAATTTGGTCAGTTAGGCCACAAGTCTCCAGCGTGCCCAGAGAGAGGAGGAGGCCAGCGTGCAACATCATCTTCGGCTCGTTCTTAGGGCCAGAGTCAAGGTAGAAGCCAGTCGCTCACTTGTTATCAGTGTGGGCAGGCGGGGAACTTGAAGAGGTTTTGCCCGTAGTTGGGTGGCACATCTGGTGCGTTTGGTTTGAGGCAGGCATAGAGTTATCAGCCAGCGTAGTCAGTTCAGGCCTCGAGGGCCAATCAGGGAGCCTCTTTGGCTCAGTCTGTGTAGCAGTCTTATGCTCCGAGAGGTGAGCAGGTAGATCAGAGACCTTCAGGGTGCGTGTATGCTGTTACAACACCGAATCTTGTACCAGCTCCATCTATTGTGAGAGGTACCTTTTTGTTTTGCAACTCAGTTGCTAATGTGTTAATTGATACGGGTCCATCCCATTCGTTTATATCTTCTGCATTTGCATCTTTTTGGGGATTGGAGTTGGCGCAGTTAGCAACTCCTATTTGTGTGGTATCGCCTGCTGAGTTGGTTTTGAAGCAAGGGTGTCAGGGCTGTGATATAGAGGTCGCCGACCGTCGGCTTCCATTTTCTTTTGTGTTGATGAATATGTCTGGGTTTGATGTGATTTGGGGTATGGACTGACTATTGTCATACCGGGCTATTATAGATTGCTACCGCCAGAGGGTTGCTGTATGTACCTTGAGTGGTGAGTGTTTTCATTTCTTGAGAGATCGAGTTGGTAGGGTTTTACCACCGGTGTATGATCCGCGAGGGCGGGGTGAGCTTAGTTGTCTTCTCACTAGCTTTATGAGTAATGAGTGTGATGAGACTCAGATGGAGTTGCCAAGGGTGGTTTGTGAGTACTTGGACGTTTTTCCCAAGGATCTTGTTAGTTTACCACCACATTGAGAGATCGAGTTTTCGATTGATTTAGTGCCTAGTACGGCACTGATTTCCATGGCACCGTATTGTTTTGCCCCAGCAGAGTTGAGTGAGTTGAAGATTCAACTCCAAGAGTTGCTAGATAAGGGTTTTATTCGCCCTAGTACTTCACCTTAGGGAGCACCGGCCCACTTTTCTAACAAGAAAGATGGGGCTTTGAGGCTTTGCATTGATTACCGAAAATTAAACTGGGTTACGGTTAAGAACAAGTGCCCTATGCCTCGTATAGATGATCTGTTCGATCAGTTGAAAGGATCCTGTTGTTTCTCTACGATAGACTTGAGATCGGGTTACCATTAGTTGAGGGTCAGGGAGGAGGATATCCTGAAAAAGGCATTCTGTACGTGGTATGGCCATTACGAGTTTCTAGTAATGCTTTTTGGACTTACCAATGCACCAGCTATGTTCATGGACTTGATGAATTGGATCTTTCGAGAGTTCTTAGATCGCTTCGTGGTCGTCTTTGTGGACGACATTCTGATTTATTCACCTTCTGAGGAGCAGCACGAGGAACACTTGCGAGTGGTGCTAGAATTACTTAGAGCCCATAAGCTGTATGCTAAGTTTGGGAAGTGTGAGTTCTGGCTAAGAGAGCTTAAATTCTTAGGCCACATAGTATCCGGGGAAGGGGTGACTATAGATTCATCCAAGATAGAGGCAGTGCAGGATTGGGCACAACCTAAGAATGTCTTCGAGATCCATAGTTTCTTGGGGTTGGCCGGGTATTACCATCGGTTTGTGAATGATTTCTCCAGGCTAGCTTTTGCCTTTGACTAGATTGATGTGGAAAGGGGTTAAATTTGTGTGGAATGAGATTTGTGAAAAGTCGTTCCAAGAGATTAAGGTTAGACTTACCACCACTCTAGTCTTGATTATTCTGAAGAGGGGTTTGGGTTATGTAGTGTATTGTGATGCCTCACGAGAGGGTTTGGGTTGTGTATTGATGCAAAAGGGGAAAGTAGTAACTTATGGCTCATGTCAGTTGAAAACACATAAGAGGAACTACCCTACTCACGACCTAGAGTTAGCAGCTGTGATTTTTGCCTTGAAGATTTGGAGGCACTATCTTTATGGTGAGAGATTCGAGGTGTTCTAGGATCATAAGAGTCTGAAGTATCTGTTTACACAGAAGGACTTGAATTTGAGGCAGAGAAGGTGGAAGGAGTTCATAGAAGATTATGACTTCGAATTACATTATCATCCGGGAAAGGCCAATGTTGTGGCCGATGCCCTGAGTAAGAAGTCCATTAGTGATGTAGCTTGTATTGTTATCCGAGAATGGGAGATGTTGGGTGCTCTTGGCGAGTTTGACTTGCATCTGGGTGAGTTTGTTAAGTCTGCAGCCTTGTTTTCTGTAGTGGCACAACCGATACTTGTGAACCGAGTGTTAGAGGCACAGAAAGGTGACTTTGAGGTAGAATCCCTCCGGAAGAAGATCTCCAGTGGGAAGGTAGGGAAGGGTTTGACTGTCTATCCCGACCTGAGTGTACGGTACCGAGATCGCTTATTTGTGCCAGAGCCTTACTGAGAGGAAATACTCTGAGAGTTTCACCATTCACGCCTTGCGATGCATCCGGGAGGCACAAAGATGTATCATGATCTAAGTCGCCAGTTTTGGTAGAGGTGTCACGACCCCAAACCGCCCCTAGTAGTTTGGTGCCGTGATGGCCAGCAATCCGAGATTACCGAAGGCCAACTTTCAAAAGTTTAACACAATCAGAGTATAGTATAGGGGCTCAGAGATGCGGAAGCGATAAATCAAAATACAAGTGGTCCATAAGAGCTGTGCATAGATCAAATGTAATGACATACAAGACATAGTTTCTCATTCGGTTGATAATAAATGAAATACATATCAGAATCTTGATCAAAAGGCTTCTAGAGCCGACATGTGCAAATACAATGATTACAAGCCAAAGAAGCATAATCTTCAAGATTTGCCGACGTAAATACAAATTTTCCGACATAGAACAAGTCAAGCCGACATGACAAGAATCCAAAACAAGCTTTGCAAAACACTTCTAGGCGTCGCCGCCGTCCTGCTCATCACCTACATATATATAGAGAGGGTGAGCTTGGATACTCAGTGAATGGCACTAGTAATAAAGGTTTTGCATGAATATAGCCGAAATCTTTTCCAAACAAGACATGCCAAAACCATACGAATATTAGCCGAGATCCTTTCAGAGCAAAACACATCAAAACTTTGTCAAAGCAAGAGATGAACCGTATTCATCCATCAAGTCTTACAAGTCTCAAGGGATGCTTACTGGCATCGGCAAAACACAAATCAAGCTTTCCGAACAAACAAATCCATGCGGTAAACCATCAGTGGCAAAACAAAGACTGCACGATCCGTAATCGATTAGTCGAAGGTACTGCAAAAGTTTATAGTCCTCCAGCACAAGGGACTTGTGTTACTTAAGCCCGTAGCTCTTTTTAACACGATGGTCTTGTGTTACTTAGGCCCGTAGCCCGCTTTAACACGATAGTCTTGTGTTACTTAGGCCCGTAGCCCGCTTTAACACGATAGTCTTTCCAAGAAAGGACCGTATCCTTTTATACTTAGTGTTGCGAAAGTTTAAAGTCCTCCAGCACAAGGGACTTTTATACTTGGTACTGCGAAAGTTTAGAGTCCTCTAGTACAAGGGACTTTCAAGATTGACATCAAAACAAAGCTTATACTTGATACATCAAAACAGAGCTCTTCATTCATGCTTAACAAATACTTTCGTCAAAACAAAGCAAAGCAAGATTTATCAAAACAGTATAACATAGCTTTATTAAAAATACCACTCACTTAGATCTCCTCGGGTGTAGGCTCAAAGCAAAGATCAAGGACCTACAATCACATGAGAGATACTGGGAAATGGAATGATTAGTACTACATAGATAACCCCAATGATTGGGGGGATGGCGATCCCGAGGAGGATTACGATGAGGAACGGAAGGAGAGGCATGTAAAGGAGAAGAAGTACCTAACCCAAGATTCAGAGAGGAGGCATGAGGGGGCTGAGCATGAGGGCGGCAAGAGTATACCTGCAAGGGAAAAACCTGGGTTTCCCTTTGAAGAACATGAAGAATATGATCATGAGGAAGATGAATGCAAGATTATAACTTGTCACAAAAATCTAAGATTTCATGCCATGAGTTCAAAACATGGACCTAGGTACCCATACAAGAAGGTCATGCAAGAACAAACACAAAAACATGGTTTTTGCTCCAAACTTTCGGATCAAAACGAGACTTTCTTCAAGAACATGTGAATACTATCTTTCTCTTTCGAAACCAACTTCAGATCGATGCATGACATGCAAAACAGATTCGATCATGCAATGCAGCTAGATGATCAATAACAACAACCAGAGTAGATTAAGATTCTTACCCCAAAGCTCGAATCTAACGGTCCAAACCTCGAAGATCAAGCTTGAAAGATCTATTCTCACTCAAGAACTTCTCCTCCTTCTCACTAGAGTTTCTCTTTCTAAAGGCAAAGATTTGAGACAAAATGATTTGTTTCTAGGCCTGCCGGCTGTCTTAACAATCAGCTCAGACACGTGGCGCTACCGGGTTGGTTCAACTCAAAAGGTGATTGATTGATAAGACAAGTCTATGACAAAACGTATGCAGCAAGCTAAGGCAAGGCACATTGGCAAGTAATGACATCGGCTAAAGTCAAAGCTTCGGCAACAGGGTAACAAAGACATCGGCTAGGGAGGACGACACTTGACTAAGCTGTGCCACACCTCGGCCTGGATGTGGCACACCTCGGTCTAGGTCATACCTGCCCAAGGACAAGGATCACTAAGTGCAAAACATCTCGGCAAACATACCCGGGGTGAAGATGGGGGTCGACCAAGTGGTTCCAAAACAGTTCTAAGTACAAAGGTTCAGAGGTGAACTAAGCTCAAGATGACCTCGGCTACACACCAAGTAAGGAACAAAATCATGCAAGCAATACTTAAACAAAACAAGGCAAGGCAAGACTTCCAAAACAACATAACAAGACAAGACCATGCATGAATGTATGCAAGTATGACAAGAGTAAGGTGAGGGTTGCTACAAGAGGGGTATGAAGAAGGATGTGGTGGTGTTTGTGTTAAGGTGCCTTACTTGTCAGCAAGTGAAGGCCGAGCATCAGAGGCCAACGGGTTTGTTGCAACCCTTGCCTATAGCCGAGTGGAAATAGGAGCACGTCACGATGGATTTTGTTGTGGGTCTTCCGAGGACTCAACGTCGTAGTGATGCCATTTCAGTGGTAGTTGACCGGTTGACTAAGTCGGCGCACTTTATTCCTATGCGTGTGAGAGATTCGATAGATTATCTTGCCGACTTGTACATTCGGGACATAGTGAGGCTGCACGGGGTCCCAGTGTCGATTGTCTGAGATAGAGATCTATGTTTTACTGCTAGGTTGTGGTAGAGTTTGCAGAGTGCCTTGGGCACTAGATTGACTTTTCGTACGGCTTACCATCCTCGGACTGACGGCCAGTCTGAGCGCACTATTCAAATCCTTGAGGATATGCTTCGAGGCTGTGTCCTTGACTTTAAAGGGTCGTGGGAGAGACACTTACCCTTAGTAGAGTTTGCCTACAACAATAGTTTCCAATCAAGTATTGGTATGGCACCGTTTATGGCCTTGTATGGCCGACCGTGTAGATCTCCAGTGTGTTGGGCTGAGGTGGGTGATGCACCTTTGTTAGGTCCAGAGTTGGTTTGGGAAATGACAGAGAAAGTGGCACTTATTTGTAAGAGGCTGGTTACAGCCCAGAGTCGCTAGAAGAGTTGTGCCGACCGTAAGAGTAGACCTTTGTCATTTGAGGTGGGTGATCATGTCTTTCTAAAAATATCACCTAGATGGGGTTTGATGAGGTTTGGGAAGAATGGGAAGTTGTCCCCTCGGTTTATTGGCCCTTTTGAGATCCTTGAGCGGATTGGGGAGTTTGCGTACCGTTTAGCATTACCGCCGCAACTGTCCGGAGTACATGACGTGTTTCATGTTAGTATGCTTCGGAAATATGAGCTGGATCCATCACATGTATTGGATTGGACCAACTTAGAAGTAGACGAGGATGCCTCGTATGAGGAGAGACCGGTGCGAGTCTTGGATAGATGGGACCAAGTCTTGCGAGACAAGACGATTCCCTTGGTCAAAGTATTGTGGAAACATCACGGAGTTGAGGAAGCGACTTGGGAACATGAAATGGAAGTCCGAGAAAAGTATCCGGACTTGTTAGCTAATGTATAACTCTGTATTAAGATTACAATTGTTGTTAATGAAAAGTATGAACATTGTATATGTTATGGCTATCTCGGAAACATGAGTTTATTGTAAACATTGCATATGTTTGGGAATAGGGAATATCACATGTACTGTATCACCTTGGGAGCATTGTATATGCCTTGTACACTTCTTGAAAACTTGAATTTTAATTAAACATTGTTAATGTTTTGGAAATTGTGAATTTCGTTTCAATATGGGGCTCGTGTATCGAGTCGGTGAGAATGAATGGCCGGAGAATGGGTCATGGTGTTGGATTTGTAAGAATAACATGGTTGGGAATGACCAAACACTAATTTTGAACTTAATTTGTCATTTTGAGGACGAAATTCTTTAAGGGGGGGAGGTTATAGCGATCCTGATTTCTAACTCGACCTTTTATGGTGTTTTGGATTCGGGTCTTGTGGTTTAATGTTGTTGTTTATGTCTTTCCCTTTTATTGCCCTTTGAATTTGAGTTTTGGAATGTCTTGGGCTAGTTTAGAATAGGTTGGTTGATAGTTGGTTTAGAACCTTATTGCCCAGAATTTTGGTCTTTGCAATAACTCAGTACTTTGTACGTCTGCAAAAATACCGCAGAAGTGTTTTTCACGCTCGAGCTGGTTTGAGCTCGAGCAGCCCCTCTGGCGCTCGAGCGGCTGTCTGAAGTCTGTAAAAATACAGGAAGTGTATATTCTACGCTCGAGCGGGTCTCATTGCGCTCGAGCGGGTAGTGCCTTGCTGTTGTGTCTTGGCGTTCGAGTGGTCTTTTTTGCGCTCGAGTAAGTCTAATTTTTGTGTCTGACGCTTGAGCGTCAAACTCTCTGCTCGAGTGAACTGTACGTATATCAGATCGCGAAAGTGACATTTTCTCTCTCTAAAACTTTCCAAAACCCTAAGTTGAGAGCTTCTCTCTCTAAAATACCCTCTCTCTACATTTTGACCTAGATCTAGTGATCTTCTCACCCTCCTTCCTTTGATAAAAAGTTGGAGCTTCTCAAGATCTCCATTTTCATCTGAGTAGAAGTTGATTTCGTCATCTTTGGGGTTCGTCTCTTGCTTGGCTCATCTTCTCTTCTTGAGGTAGGGATATTCTACTCTCCTCTATGGGTTTTAACATAGATGTTGGTCATCTTGTATAAATGGGGTGATTTGGGAAGTTTGGGTGAAGTTAGGGTTTGAAATTGAAATGTTTGAATGAAGGGTTTTCTAATTTGAGCTCCCTATGGGTATGAGAGGTCTTGAACATGCTATTGCTTGGTTATAATTGGTGAAAATGGGTCGTTGGTGCCATTTATGTTAAAAGGGGAAAATGCCCTAATTTGAAATTATATAAATTATTTGTATCAATAATGAAAACATTGTGGAAATATGAAATTGGTTTGAGAATCATGAAATTGGAGGGAATTGTAATTAAATGGTGTAGTTGGATTGATGAATCACTCACCTATGGAAAATGTGGTAAATTATCTTTTGAGAAAATTATTTATTTGTTTAGATATATCTATTTTGGGCTATCGGTGGAGAATAGCCATGATTGTTGTAGAAACTGCATGATGATTAGGTAAATTGAAACTAATCAAATGGATTATGTCATTGAATATGACGGTTGGATATAAACATTGAATATGTGATTGAATTGGTCATTGTATATAACGACATGTTTAAATACATTATATATGTATCTTTGTTTGGGAGGAGATAAGGGATGTACTCCATTGTGTGGGAGGAGATAGGGGATGGACTCCATTGATAACTAAGTTGGCTGGAGTGTCCAGGGTGAAAGTCCTGAAATCATATATATATATTCGGGTGCCAGCTCCCTAGGACGTAGTTCCGTAAAATGGAAAGTGAATGGAAGTGTATGAATAATGTTTATGATTAAAGTGTTGATGATTGAGTTGTAGTCTCATTTTGAATCGTTTGGATAATAATGAACCATGTTAATGGATTGTTTTGGATAAACAAATGGAAATGGATTGAAATATGGAGGAAATGTTAATTGGTTATGGAAATGGTATAAGTTGGTTTATGAGTGTTAAACATTTATCGGATGTTAATGTTTTAGTTAATTCTCATATGTTAGCATATCTCTACTGGGAATTAGCTCACCCTACTTGGGACACGATTTTTCAAGTACAGGTGAGATGTCGCCTCCATGGGCATAGCTTGGGAGGTTTTGGGGCAGAAGTCTCTATTTTGTTGTTTCATTGTATGTATATATGTTTTTCTTTTCAAGCCAAGGGCTTTGATTGTAAAGGGCTTCTGACCCTCTTTTGTTATAACCAAGTGATGACTTGGAAAGCTGTAAGCTCGTAGAGCATTCATTTTGGTACTAACATGTAATATCTATTGAAGTATAAACTTTGATGAATGAAAGATGATATTTCTATTATGTTATATCGATTTACTGGATGGTTGGATTATGTCTTTTTTTGAGGGCGTTACACATCTAGCATAACAATTTAAAACATAACAATTACTTGTTATTATGTTTTAAATTGTTATCCATGCGCATCTATCAAAAAATATACACACTAGTAGTCTACCTAAATATTTTCCATATACATCCATCCAAAAATATAACTACTAGTCTATCCAAAAATATAACTACTAGTCCACCCAAATCTTTTCCATACACATCTATCCAAAAATATATATTCCTTCAAAAAATGTTTATAGTGCCAATTAATCCTGCACAATTTAGCTTCGTCCACGAGATCATCCATTTGTACCAAAGAAAATGAGAAATAATGTCAGGTAACTTTTTGTTGAAAATATTTGCACATCACTTTATTGTAAAATTGGACAAAAAATGAAATATGTACATGGAAAAGGAAACATTAACAAATTAAATGACTACCAATACCATTTTG
Organism: Camellia sinensis; assembly: GCF_004153795.1. NCBI lineage: Eukaryota > Viridiplantae > Streptophyta > Magnoliopsida > Ericales > Theaceae > Camellia > Camellia sinensis. Next base: position 57,868 of record NW_021026928.1, on the reverse strand, counting down.
TAAATAAAACATCATTCATATGTATGTATCAATTCTAACTATTGTCCCACAATATGCCAATATTGTCCTATGCTTCAACAATGGAAAATAAGTTAAAATAGTCTTTCTAATTCTAAATAGTCTATATGCATTGGTTGAACTTTTACTTGGAGGAGGGTAAGTGTGAGAGGGGAGTGGAAGATACGAGGTTGGGATTATCACAGGTTTCTGTAAAAAAGGAGAAAATTAGACATAAATTTGGGTTTTGACAATATATGATTCCAACACTTAGCAAAAGGTTGTTCCCAAAGTAACTCAAATTTAGACAATATAGTTTCTCTTATTATTATTTTTTTTTATGCACATTATGGAAAGAATACATCACTAATAAATGTCATACTAAATGATGAATTTTCAAAAACCAGTGCGATAAATTTTCAAATACTACATTTCAAATTCAACAATTGAAACAAATGAAATAAAATGGTCCATTCAACAACTGACGTTGTCAAAAGGATGGAATAAACAAAGTTTTGACACCACTTAATAATAGGGGACAAAAAAGGAACCACTTGTAACAAGCCCGCGGGGGGACCTCGCTACAGCTCGGACTCGACTTTCGCAGTCACGGTTCTAAATCTGAACCAAAGAGTCCAAATCCGGCAAATCGTTTTAGGAAAACTGATTTTTGAAAGAAGTGCCAAACATGGACTGCTTTGCCAGATACAGAGTCGCCACCTAAATATTTTATTTTGGGAAATTTAGGAAACCCTGACTCGGTGCCAAAAGGCCACGTGTCCGTCATCACCAAAGTTACCTCGGCTCGGGAACTTGGGTACGATTGGAGAAGGTCACTTCGTGAGCACCCCCGCTCGCCCAGTCATAGACCGGCCTCTACTAACCATGATATCAATTTTTGAAAACATTGTGAATTCTTATTCCGGTTATTAGCCTAGGTTACTATGTGATGCGCACAGCATACAAATATAGACCGGGTCGCCTGAATTGGAACGAAACATTTCATGTTTGTTTTTGAAAATGGTTTGCTACCCGCAGGTAGGCTTGAAACATTTGATGATTTACTCCAATTCAGATAACCCGACCTTCACCCACAGGCATTCAGGCAGATATATCAGATAAGCACATAGCCTCATGGTAAGCATGCCATCATGGCATTCACTCACACGCATGCAAGGATGCTAAAGCATAAA
>NW_021026928.1:23309-40480 GCF_004153795.1 Camellia sinensis | reverse complement strand
TAATTAATTAGCTGTGTTAGTTGAATTTGTATTATTTTTTTCGATCTTCGAGAGAGGGCAATTGTGTAATAGCGTGCGTGGTGTGATGCTAATGTCTCCAACCCACGTCTTTCCTCTTTTTATTTAACCGCTTACATGGCTTAGTTTTAGGGGACGTTTCAATTAGCATACTATGATTAGATGTTTGCACACATTATTCGTATTGCTGCACTGGGCTCGGCGCTATGCTAACTGCATTGTATTTCAATTCCAATTTGAATACTGTACGCAAGTTTGCATTCACATGACATTCTTAGAATAGCCGAGCTCATTTCAGTTGCTTTTTGCATATGTTGCATTACCATCTTAACTGAACTAGGATGCATGCTTTGTTATAATAGTTTCTGTTTTTGGCTTGGAGTACTAGGTAAAGCATTTATACCTTTAGCACCTTGCATATTGTGAGTGTGGCTATGAAGCATGCTGTACATGAGGCTATTTGCGTATGTGATGTACTGCCTGTGGGTGAGGTATGGATTGTTTGAAATTGGGACAATTCATTGAAATCTGTATTTTAGCCTACTTGGGTAGCCAAACTCAAACCATTTTTCCGAACAAACGGATATGCAATGCTTTACTCCAGTCTATACTTGTTTTTGTTGTAGCGCATCACTAGATTGCTAATCTAACCGAATAAGAACACATGTTTTCAAAAATAAGTATAATGCTAGTAGTGGGCCGATCTTTGATCGGCGAGTGTGGGTGCTCATAGCTCCTTCTCAATCGTACCCAAAGTTTCTTGAGCAGGGTACTTTGGTGATAGAACTGGAACGCGTGGCCTTCAGGCACAGAGTTCCGGGTTTCTAAATTTCCCACAAAATAAATAGGTTTAAGGTGGCGACTTGGTATCTGGAAAGCAGTCAATGTTCTGCACTTCTTTCTAAAAAATCTATTTTCAAAAAGATTTGCCAGATTTGGACTCTTTGGTGATTTTATTCAGTCTTGAATTGCACTTTGGCAAGATCAGATTAAGAACGGGACATCTTGGTCCGAACTATACGTGAGCCCAATGAACCAAACGGGATCTTTTCCTGGGTACGTTCAAGGAACGTCTAACCATTTATAAATTGCATATGTATTTGAATTGAGGAAAAATAGGTGAATGTTAGAAAGAGGTTGTAGACGTCCCCCGAACGCCGGGAGGAAGCGAGCTCCCATGGTTCGATTGGGGTCACTAAGCTCAGGATACCTCAAATGTCACGGTTCTTAATCTGAACCAAAGAGTCAAATTTCCGGCAAATCGTTTTGAGAAAACCACATTTTGAAAGAAGTGCCAAACATGGACTACTTTGCAGATACAGAGTCCACTAAATGTTTTTTTGGAAATATTAGGAAACCATGAACTCGTTGCCTAAGTCACGTGTCCAGTCATCAACAACGGGGGGGAGTTGCTCGGCTCGGGAACTTGGGTACGATTGAGGGAAGGCACTTCGTGAGCACCCTGTACACAAGCCCGCGGGGGACTCGCTACAGCTCGGACTCGGCTTTTTCGTCACGGTTCTAAGTCCTGCCAAAGCAAAGATCAAATCGGCAAACTCGTTTGAGAAAAACAGATTTTGAAAGAAGTGCCAAACTGGCTGCTTTCCAGATACAGGAGTGCCACCTAAATTTTCTATTCGGGAAATTTAGAACCTGACTCGGGCAGCCACGTGTCCGTCATCACGAAAGTGCTGGCTCGGGAACTTGGGTACGATTGGGGAAGTCACTTTGCGTGGAGCAACCCCGTCGCCGGTATAGACCGGCCTCTACTAACCATGATATAATTTTTGAAACTTGGTGAGTTTATCACGGTTTATTAGCCTAGGTTTACTATGGATCGCGCACAGATATAAATATAAGACTTGGACACAGAATTGGAAAAATTTCATGTTGTTTTTTAGAGTGTTGCTACACGAGGTAAGTTTAAAACATTTGTGATTTATTCAATTAAGTAACGTCAGCCTTCACCACAGGCATTCGGAGTTATATTCAGATAAGCCATCTCGCTCGAGCGAGCGAGGTGTATGTTTTCGAGTTCCTCGCTCGAGCAAGCATTCTGTCGCTCGAGCGTGCTTCTGGGTTGCAGACCTGAAGCTTCGAGTTTTTGGCTCGAGCGAGACTTTATTCGCTCGAGCGAGGGTTTCTTGTGTCTGGTCGCTCGAGCGACCAAGTTTTCGCTCGAGCGAGCCTGTTTTATATCAGCAGACAGGAGCGACTTTAAACATCACTTTTTCATTTCCTTCTTTTTTCAAACTCTAGATCCAGGACCCTTTCTCTCTAAACTTGTCTTCTCTCTAAGGTTTGATCTCTCTAGAGTGTGAATCTACCCTAGGGCCTTTGTTAAAAAGATAGAGGGTGTTGAGAGCTTTGTTTTAATCTGAAAAAGTTGGGATTTGGAGCACGTTGGATTTTGGTCTTCATCTCGGTTTGAGCTCAAACTTCGAGGTAGGGATATCCTACTCCTCTTTATGAGCTTTGTCTTTGAATTTCAGCATTTTGATATGTTGGGGGTTGTTGTGTAATTTTGAGAAAGTTTGGGGGTCTTTATGTAATTTTCATAAAAGAGGGGTTTTAACTAAATTGAACCCATGTATATCTGTAGCATTGAAAATGAAAATTTCGTTATGAAATTTGTGGGAATGGGACCTTAGGGTCGGTGTTGAGAATTATAGGAAATTGCCCTAATTGGTTTAATAAATTAATCTGTATAATTAATTTGAGAAATGAGGAATTGAATTGGAAATGTTGAAATTGGGAATGTATGGAATTAAAAGGTGTAGTTGGCTCATTTATCGCTCACCTAGTTGAAATGTTGATTTATTATCCATTTGGTGCATTTATTTCTTGTTTAGAAATAACTGCTTTGAGCTATCGGTGGAGGATAGTCTTGATTGTTGTAGACAATGCATGATGATTAGGCAAACGAAAACTAATCAATGGAATGTGTCACTGAGTATGACGGTTGAATGAATACATTAACTTTATGTATTGATTGATGTATATAATAATTGTTTATATGCATTGTATTGTGTTGGAGAAAATAAGGGATGCACTCCACGGTTTAGGGGAAGATAAGGGATGGACCTCTAAACCGGATGTTGTGTGGGAGGAGATAGGGGATGGACTCCGTAGATACAACTCATATGCTTATCTATTGATGCGTTGATACAGCTCATATGCTTATCTTTGGAAGTGTTGATACAACTCATATGCTTATCTTTGGAAGTGTTGATACAACTAATATGCTTATCTGTTGACGTGCTGATATTGCTAATATGCTTATCTATTGTGAAATGGGAAAATGCTTAATATGAGTTACTGTCTCATATAAGTTGCTTGGCCAGGTTCTGAGCCATGGTTATGAATTGAGAAATGAATAAGAAATGGAAAATGAAAAGTAACATGAACTTGTATGTCATGAAACTATAATGTGATAAAAGTGGAGGTACCAGTGTTGGCCATCTATCAACTGCTAATCTTTTAGTCATTGTTCATAGTTGGTTTAGTGTATTTCTACTGGGCTGTGGCTCACCCTATATGGGAACATCGTTTGCAGGTACAGGTAGCATGCCACCTCCAAGGACATAGCTTGGGAGGCTAGAGGCTGACAGACCTTTTTGGTGTTGCTTTCTTTTGATGTATTACATGTAAACTCAAGCTTAGGGCTTAATGTGTATATGAGTTAGTACTCATTTCTTGTAACCAAGTGTTGGCTTGGAAAGCTGTAAGCCCCTGGGGCCTTTACTTTTGTTGTCAACATGTAATACTTTTTGTAAGGAATTACTCTGATGAATAGAAGGATGCTGATCTTTTAGATATCACAGCATGTCAATATTGATGGGTTTAGTGTTATTATTTTGAGGGCGTGACAACTTGGTATCAGAGCGTACCGGGTTCAAATACTTTGGGTACGTGGGAAGTGATTAGCATCACAATGGGTTTGTCTCGCTTGATAGAGACTTAGGTGTAGTGTCATATGCTATGTGTTTAAATTGATAACATGCTTATGTGATTATGTGGGTATGGGATGTAATTTCTAGGATGTTGATTGGATCCTTGGGTTTCTGTGAGTCTTGTTGGAAAAGCACTTGATCAATGGTGTTTCTAACCGGAACTCTAGTAACGCCTTGGGACTATCATTATCCGGAAATGAAATTCGTAAGTGCTTATGTGTTTATGTGCTTACGTGGAGTGAATTACAGTTGTCTGTGCATTAGGACGCGAGTGTTTAGTTTCGGCACATTTATGAATGTGCAAATGCTCTTCGTTTCCTTTATTAGGATGTCAGGACGAGGAAGAGGTGCTAGGTGTGGTAGGCCTAGAAGGCAGGAAGTGCCTATACCGGATGAGATTCCGACAGTGCAGGAGGGAGTTGGTCAGGCCAATGTGGCCGAGCCAGCGGGTCAGCAAGCTATGAGTGCCTTGGCCCGAGAAATAGCAGGAGCTTTGGGTATTCTCAAAGCTGGGAATCAGGTTCAGGCCCAGGTTGATGCAGGGCCTTCCTTTTTGAAGAGGGAATTCTTCCGTTCTAACCCGGACGAGTTCATTGGGGATCCGAAGGAGCCACTTAAGGCTGACGAGTGGTTGGAACAGATGGAGAAGACGTTCGAGATGCTTGGCATCGAGGAGGAGGCTTTAAAGGTGACCTTGGCATCCTTCCAACTGAAGGGAGATGCGGGTCAATAGTGGAAGTACGAGAAGGGCAGTGTTGGTGGATGTAGACGTCCCCGAACGCCCCGGGAGGATGAGTCCCGTTCTGTTCATATTGGGTTCACTACAGTTCAGGACTCTCAAATTGTCACGGTTCTTAATCTGAACCAAAGAGTCCAAATCCGGCAAATCATTTTGGAAAACAAATTTTTAGAAAAGAAGTGCCAAACATGGACTGCTTTGCCAGATACAGAGTCGCCACCTAAATATTTTATTTTGGAAAATTTAGGAAACCCTGACACGGTGCCAAAGGCCACATGTCCGTCATCACCAAAGTTGCCTCGGCTTGGGAACTTGGGTACGATTGGGGAAGGTCAGCTATGAGCACCCCCTCTCGCCCGATCAAAGATCGGCCTCTACTAACTGTGATATCTTGTTTTGAAAGCATTATGTGTTCTTATTCCGGTTATTAGCCTAGAATTACTATGTTATGCGCACAGCAAACATGTAATAACCCGACCCTCGTACATGATTCTGGTATCTTTTCAGTCCTCTATTCTGTGCTTTTGAATGCTTATTGTGAAGTTCTATGTGAAATTACATTTAATTAAGTGAATCTTGGGAATATGAATTCCTATCTGTTTAATACGAAAGATATCTGTTACAATTAAAATGCTTGGTTCAGAAATTGGAAGCCTTAGAGGCTGAATTATCTGAAATTGATTTGACATTTGAAATATGCATGATTTTTAAGCTATAATGAGATTTTCTGTGAAATTTCAATTTGGGATGATTAAACGATTGAATTTTGTCCTTATTTGCCTTTAGATATACATATATGCTTATGTTCCTTACATGTTTAATTAAAGAACTTTGTCTAAAACTATCTCTTAAGAAGAGAATGGTGTGAAGTAGAGAGAGAGAATCTAGAGAGGTTCATCAAAGGTTAAAGATTAGAAGAAGTGAAGGGGGTTTTTGAAAGGTTGAAGCTCTAAAGTAAGTTTACCCATCTTCCATAGCACCTCTCTAGATTTAGAGTAAGATTTCTTCACAATTGTGTAACCTAGGGCATGGAATTGAATTTAGTGTATGAACATTGTTTAACTTGGTTTCTATTTTGTGAAGTGATCTAGAATTGAGTTGATTATGTTTAAATAAAAGAACTATCTTTTATTGGTAGATTTCCCATGTAAACTTATATAGTTTTGTCTATATGATGTTCTAAGTTAAAGTAAGTGAATCATGTTCTTAGGTGGTGGATTAAACATCTAATTCATCTCAAGTGTTACATGTTGTGCCTTCTAATTGTATGATCTTTAAGTTATATTTTGGTAATTAAAGGATCTAATTTAGGCCTTGTTGATACTCACCAAAGATGGGTTTTATATGAAATTCGGACTGCTCACCCAAGGAAATCGCCGCACGTGCGGGAACAACTGCCGCACGTGCGGGTGCGGGAGTCACGGCCGCACGTGTGGGGAAAATGGGAAATTTGGAGTTTTGGTTCTGTATAAAAGGCACGTGCGGAAGGATTTTTCCGCACGTGCGTGAGAGTTTGCCGCACGTGCGGGGCTCACAGCCGCACGTGCGGCCCATGCTGGGAAAAATAGTTTGCTCCGTATTACGTGCTGGACCCTCGGATATTTTTAGAATTTGTATTTTATGCCTACTAATATGTGTAAAATTCATTTGAAGTGAAATGAATTAAGAAGTGATTTAACAAAGAGGAATGAACTAATTTACAAGTTGTGAATGTGTGTAGGACACACTCTGGGAGGAACTAGCACGTCATCATAATGCTGTGAGTAATAGTACTGTAATCGCACATTTGATTACCGTTAATAATTCTTTTTATTAACGCTCTGCTCTTCACAAGTAGTTATGTTAGCTTTATGTTGATTGGGAATCAGTGTGAACATTGAAAGATTTTGGCGTACATCGGTACGACTCTGAACCTACACTGTATTCCGGATAAGATCAATGATTATCGTTAATGTACTAACTTATAAATGCACCTACTTGTAAATTACCCATGATTCCGTATAAGAATTGCATATAAACTATTAACACTGTGAAGTTGGTTAATAGAAAGAAATTGAGTGTCAATAACATTGTTACGTGGCTCATGTAATGGTACCTTTACCTCCGGATTATCATTACTATAACGTTCTGTTAATTGCAAGACAAGTATGTTGATTTACAATGAACCATGAGGAAATCTAAACGTGTCCTTGGGTCATACGTTGTTTACTATTGATCGTTAAGGTTAACATTCTGTTATCTGCTAACTCGCAGTATTGAGTCATGACAAGCAAATGGAATGTATGTGCATTATGAAATTAAGGTATTATGTATCTCCGAATTATTATTAACGCTCTGTTTAACACAAACTAGCTATGTTAACTCATGTGAATGATTGGAAGAATCTGTGTGCCTCTGTATACCCTGGGACTAATAATATATGTGTTTTATGTTAATGTTCTGATATACATAAGACGATTATGTTAACCTGTAATAAACCATGAGGTTATTCCGTTCTGTTTATTCGTTCCATTCATACTGTGATATGATATGAATTGTTCGGTCTTAAAGACCTAATATTTTCTGGTATGGAACAAAATGCTGTATGGAACAAAGTGCTGCAATGCGAGCCACCTCTAGAATTTGTACAAGCCACCTCTTGAGTCCATACATATGTGAACTGGGCTTAAAGCCGATGTGAAAGTTACGAGGCCTATGGCCGTTCTACGAAAGTTATGAGGCCTATGGCCGTTCTGTAACATCTGTGAGGCCTATGGCCAATTTATGACATCTGGGCCTATGGCCATTCTGTATGATCTGTTAGTATGAAACAAAGTGCTGCGCGGAGCTAAGTGCTACCTTGCGAGCCACCTCTTGAGTTCATACATACATGAAAAGGGCTTTATGCCGTTCTGTTAAGGGCTTCATGCCGTTCTGACAAGGGCTTTATGCCGTTCTTTTTAAAGTTTAGGCCTAAGGCCATGCTGCAAATAATTACAGGATAAGTTAACTATATGCTCTCTGCACTTATACATGTACATTGTAATGTAAGTTAATTGTTAAGTGGTTTATGTATTACTATTCACTGAGCTTGGCTCACTTCATGTTATGTTTGTTTTTGTAGGCACACCACCTGGAGGTCAGCCTTAACCCATAACATCCATTACTCTTTGGTCACCTCAGAGTGTCCAGGCACTAAAATGAAGGCAGCTCATTTCATGAAGTTTGCTAAGCTTTTGGTTTTGTACCCCAATTGTCTGTCTGTGATTGAAGCGTATATAACTATTTTATCCTTCAATGTTTTGTTCTATGCCCAATTTTGAGGACTAAGTCTGTATATGTGTATGTACATAGCTAAGTTCTTAGATGCATGTCACTGTATGTTCATTTACCTCATGCATGTCTGTGATCCTGGCATAGTAATGGTAGCTCAATGGATATTATTTTATGTTCATTTTTTTTTATATTAATGCTTCCGTTCAGGCCCCATATTTTATGTACATTGAGTTAAGTGTCAGTTTCTGTAGGGCTCATGCCCAAACTTTTAGGGGCGGGTTTGGGGCGTGACAAAACAAGTATAGACCAAATCGCTTAAATTGGAACAAAACATTTCATGTTTGTTTTGAAAATGGTTTGCTACTCGCAAGTAGGCTAAAATGCAGATTTTGCCACCCTCAAGTGGGCTTTAGAAACGATGGTTTTGACATTATCTAGTGGGCTTAAAACTCACAGTTATAGTGCATTATTCCAATTTAGGTAATTCAGCCTCCATCCACAGGCACTCAAGCAGTTATATCACATAAGCAGCTAGCCTCATGGTAAGTATGCTATCATGGCGACACTCACACACATGCAAGGATGCTAAAGCATGAGAACTTACCTAGTACTCCAAGCCAAAACAGAAACCAGTTAGTAATCATGTGCATGATCCTAGTTTATGTTAAGATGGCTAATGCAACACATGCAAAATGCAACTAAGAATAGGACTCGGCTAAATCTACAAATAGACATGTCGAGATGCTACAACTAACAGCGTTTAATTTGGAATTGAAGTACAAATGGCAGTTAGATGATGCACCGGGCCCGGTGCTGGCAAAACGAAAATGAATGCGCAGCAACACCATGCTATCATACTGATATGCTAATTGAAACATGCCCTAGAACTAACCATCGAAAGCTAGTAAATAAAAGGGAAGAAAGACGTGGGGTTGGAAGACATGCACACACTTACGCACACTTATTACACAATTGCCCTCACTCGGAGGGTCCGAATAAATAATATTAAATTAATTATTACAGAATTTCTAATTAATTAAAAAATTAAATGCAGAAAGAAGGTGGCCACAGCCCTGCCTCGAGATACGTGAATGATGCATGCTCGACCCGTCTTGCCCGAAAACTCGCTGCGATAGCATTGTTGCCTCTATTAACACTGCCCTGCTCCTCTGAGGACTATGAAAATTCTTGGGGCACCTCTGAACTGATTCCTGATCACTTTGGAATATCACCGGCCAATTCAAAGAACCACCGGCCATGGGGATGGGCTTATCGGCCAGAACTTGTGTCACCGGCTGGACTTTGGTGGCCGGTCGGCACTGTATGTGGCCGGTCGGCCATTGCTTCTTGCAGAATCCTGTAGTTGACAGCAGCAGAGGGCAAGCAGTGTATGGCATGGAATTTTCAAGCAAATGTGAGCATGGCCACACTCCCTATCATGCAATGGACTCAAGGGAGCATGGCCCTCGACCCTCGGGCCATCAATCACGCATTTCAATGCATAACGGCCCAAAAGCCAAGTGTGCAACTTCGATATCAAATGAAATGCAAGCACAAAACACATCAAAAGGCCCCAACTCCTATCATGATTGATCAAGAGGCAAGGAATGCATGCTCAATGAAATGCAACCTAGGCATGGAGGCTAAGTGTGCAACATGAACATGCAAATGAGCAATGTATACTAGGCACGCAACCTAAACATGTAAACAAAGATGGCATACAACAACATGCGATGATGGACTTAAACTAACATGGATAGCTCGCAAGCATGCCAAAATCAGTGGCCATGTGATGAAAATGAGGCAACCAAGATGCATGCAAACATGCACAATGCAATGGCCCCGAGTCTAAGGCACAAAACACAACTCCACAAAGGCATTGAAAAGATGAATTATGGCATACAATGGCATATGTTCCAGCACTGAAGTATGATGCTAAACAGCCCCGAAACATGGAAAAATGGCACCCAATGCATGAGATGAAATCCGCAACTCGAAACTAGGCACACGGAATGACTTACATCTATACAAAGCATGCATAGTCCCAAAATATGCACAATACTAGTTTAAAGCATGGCCAAAAAGTGCTAACATGTAGGGCTAAAACAATATGCAAGATTGGCTAGTAAGCATGGTTTATACCACACCTATATGAAGCATATGAAATCTCACCAAACCAGCCAAAAACAGTGAGCAAAACATGTCAAAATATGCCCAAATACCCACTGAAATGAGGTCTACACATGCAAGAACGATGAGCTCCTTTGATAAGCTACAAGAGGGGTTACTCTACACATGCATCAAGGATACTTAGCATAGCAAAACCAACTCTGAAAATGAGTTATGGGGGTCCTAAAACCTACTGAAAAATGATAGAAACAAAGCTTGGAAGCTTGCAAATAGGGGGTCCTTTGGAAGGCCCAAAAGGCCACTAAACAAGACAAGGAGAGAGGGGGTCACCCCCCTCTGATTTTAAAGCTCAAGAATACACCTAAGCTACTGAAAATCCACTATATTTCAGTGGCTAAGAGGCCAAACCAAGGCCAATGCAAATGCTCTAATGCATAGCCCTAATCATGAGGAAATGAAGCATGCAAAGGGGAAGATAACCCCAAACAGAAAAATGCCCTGAATCAAACTTCAAGAGGGGCTCAAAATAAGACTTTTTTTAGTTTATGGAAAATCTCGAAAATGCTTGGAAGTAAGGCTAAGCTAGGATGCAAAATTAGCCCTAAAAGAGAGATGGAAGATACAAGGAGGTAGATGACCTCAAACAGAAAAGTGTCCTTAATCAAACTTCAGGAGGAGCTCAAAATAAGACACTTTACAGTTTATGTCAAAGCCGATAAATGCTTGCAAATAAGGCTAAAGAATGAAGCAAGATAAGGCTACAAAGAGGGAGATAGTGACTTACCCTTATAGCACAGCAATGCAGCAGCTTCTGGACCAAGACGGTGAGCTCTCAACCTCTGAAAATCAACTTCAAGGTGCTGGAATGGGTGGTGGAGGTGATAGGCTATGAGGTGTAGTGCAATGGGACCAAGAACAAGGGTTTTTTTTGGAGCTTGGAATAGAGAGATATGGAGGAGTGTGTGTGTATGAGCCTCTGAAAATTCAGAACCATGGCAAAGGAGAGGGGAGTCTTCCTTTATAGAGCCAAGAGACTAAAGCTTCTCTTAGAAGCTTCAAACCAAGAGCAAAGATCCTCCATACACGTGTATGGAGGATCCAGCCTGTGCCCTCCAACTGGCACAACTGGCATCCATTCAATCTGTAGAATACACCGGAAGGTCGTCGACTAGCAAAATTGGTCGGCCAGCTACTTTAACTGGTCGGTCGGCCATCTATTTGGTCGGTCAGCCATCTGTTCTGGTCGGTCGGCCATCTATTTGGCCGGTCGGCCATCTGTTTTGGTCGGTCGGCAGAAAAAATCTACTCTGCAGATCCAACTGTAAACAGGCATAAATCCTTCATGTGAACTCCTTTTTAGGTCATTCTTGTGTCCAAATTGAAGCCCCGGAAGTAAGCTTTCCAATGGCACAAGATTTACATCAAAATTCCAACTATGAAAAAAGTTATGCTTGTTTTGGTGAAGGTTTCTCAGTTTCGGTCCAACCGGAATGATGCCCAACTTCAACCACTCATATCTCCCCCATCCGGACTCGGCCTTAGGATATTCTTGAGTGCAAAACGAAGCCCCGGAAGTCTTCTTTCCAACGGTGGTGGCCTCATAGCCTAACTTAGAGTGCATAGACAGATAAACCTGATTTAGCGAGGACTGCCCGACTCTCTTTTAGAGATTCATGCCCAACTTCTTTCTCAACTAAGTTTCTTCTCTCCACTCCTCTTTTCTTCAACTACGAACCTCCGAACAAGGTGTTTTGAAAGATTTTTCAAAGACTTCATCTCTCTTTCATTCATTTCCACTTTGTCCTTGCTCAGTTTACCGAAAAGCGCATCATTTGACAAAATGTGAGCCTCGGAACATCGTAGGAACTTTATTTCAAAAGTATTTTGAAAGAGAGGATTTTAAGATGCAAAATCTTTTGGTCCAACAATGGGGTGTGAGGTTTGGATTTGACGCTCTCCTTGCCAAAGAAACCGACCTTTTGCGTAGCATAGCCTGCACATCTTTCACCACTAAAGAAAACCATCAGTAACGCCCAAGTCTTAAGGGCGGTCAAAAATGGGGTGTCTACAGTTGCCCCTCTTTGACAGAACTCGAAAGTCAAGAAGTGACGTGAGTGAATGTCAAAGCCCAAAGACAACCCATTTTTAACGAGGCTGAAGACTTGGACAAACAAACAAAATACAAATGTAATTAGTTGAACCCACAGGCTGCCTACATATCCCTTTGCAAGGAATCAAACCAGCATAGTTCAAGGGCAGGATGCAAATGATATGCAAGAAGACTTTGATAATTGGACTTATACGCTACGCGAAGCCGGTTTGAAAATTGGACTTATACGCTACGTGAAGCTGGTTTGAACATTGGGGATTTATGCCATGCAATGCAACGCAAAAATGCAATGTAATAGCTCGAAAGTGAAGGTACCTTACAGGGGCAATTGGCAATGACCTACCTCATGCTGCTGAGGACCTTCCGCTTCTTCTTGGTTAAACTGCAGGTACTACTTTTCTCCCTGGCTATGGCCGCAGCTTTCCCTATTCTCCAACAGGGTGACAGACTAGGTTGGTTCAGTATCCAGAATTGAGGTGTATACAGATGCTATCTCAATCTATGGGGCTGCCATACAAATTTCACACGGAGGATATACCCCTGGGTATTTAAACCAGACTTTAGTCTCGAAAATCCTGAACCTTTGTGTTCTAGGCATGAGCCATTCAAACTCTAGTTTCCACCGTCTTAGTTGGTCTCCTAGGAACTCACCGCAAACACAGGCAAGTGGCTATACCCAACCACCGGAAGTCGTTCGGGCACGACAAACACCAAAGGAATTACACCTTTAGAGGATTTAAGGTCTCCTAGACCGGAGAGTGCACAAGAAAGTGCGAGTGAAGAGTGAATGCACAAAACAATGCTAAGAAGATGCACGAAACAGTGCGATGCAACGTACTAACAAGTACAGGTTAGGTGCGCAAGAAAGCGTGATAGAATGCATGCAAAATGCAAGTAAGGTGCACAAAACAGTGCGACGCAATGCACTGACAAATGCTACAAGTATTTTCTATGCAAGATGAGAGAGAGCATGTAATGAAATGAACAAGATAGTGCGATGCGCAAGAGAGCGCGAGTGCAAACTGCACAAAACAGTGCGATGCGCAAGAAAGCGCGAGTGATTTGAAATGCACAAGACAGTGCGATACGCTAAACAGCGCGAGCGATTTGAAATGCACTAAACAGTGCGATACGCTAAACAGCATGATTGAAATGCACTAAATAGTGCGATACGCTAAACAGCGCGAGTGATTTGAAATGCACTAAACAGTGCGATACGCTAAATAGCGCGATTGATTTGAAATACACTAAACAGTGCGATACGCTAAATAGCGCGATTGATTTGAAATGCACTAAACAGCGCGATTGATATGCAATGCACAAAATAGTGCGAGTGAGATACAACCACAAGATGCACAAGACAGTGCTAGTGAGATACAAAGTGTAAGTGCACAAGACAGTGCGAGTGAATGCATGTTCTATGCAAATGAGGTGCATTTTCTATGCAAGTATGGAAGAGTGCATTTTCTATGTAAAAGATACGAGCATTTTCTATGCAAGAAACAGGAGCATATTCTATGCAATATTGAAAGCATATTCTATGCAGAATCGAAAGCAAGTATATTCTATGCATGAATCATAACGATGCGCGGCACGTATGTAACAGAAGTGTATATGAAAGTGCACATTCTATGCAATGGAAGGGCATCAAACATGTACTTTGGTGCCTTCGATTTACCTTTCAGAGGACTTGGCAATACGCTCAGCTCAAAAGGGGACACCCTGTTTATATTGACGAGAGATAACATCTGCATGTGAAACCCTCGGGTGCTGCTTGGACTGCCATTCTGACTTGAAGCAGGCTTACACTTAGGGTCGAGATACACATACTCCAGAGAAATGGCGAGGCCTGAGAAGGTGCACCTGGAGTGCAGTCTCGGAATTTGCCGAAGTTGAAACAGACTAAGATGCTCCAAATTTTCCCGCTTTTCTTTTGTTTTGAAATCCGGAACCTATATAGCTTCAGATAGGTCCTTGTTCTACTGTTCTCACATGACCTGGGTTGAACCTTGCGATTTATGAAAGAAAGAATCTTGTTTTGCATAAATGTGTAGAATGGCACAGCACTCTGAGCACAAAACGATTTTTTTGAAAATGAGAAAAGGGTTCTCAACCGGGTATTGAGCCTACAAATGAACACAGCATACTATGACTCAACAAAAGGTACACAACCTAAACACATCGAGTAACACTCAAAAAAAAGACTCAAAACAAAAGTTGAGATAAACAAAACAAAAGACACGACACACAGACGTGTTACAAAGACAAGAGACCTCTCAGTTCGCGAGGAGCCAGTTTCTCCGGGTAGTGTTTCCCACCCTTTTCTTATTTGTGATTCTCACATCACTCTGGCACTCAATCTCTATTTTTCTGAAAAAAGCCATTTTCTCACTTTTTCTCTCAGCGCACATCTCTCTATTCTTCAATCTCTCATTTTTTATCCCTCCCCTGGATGGTTGGTGGATAAACAGAAAGTTGCGGGGTCTTGCCCCTAGCATTCCGCTAGATTTTTCTTATTGTTCACAACAGTGAGTTTCTTCCACAGAGGGGCTGCGCTACAATTGGGTGTGTAGTAAATCTGCAGCTGACATCGGTTGACGATGCTCTGCTGGGGAGTTTGGACGTGATCAGATCTGCCCAGATGAGGGAATCGGATATCTTGTCCCATTCCGGTTCATGCTGCGCACTTGGCTTGATACCTCGTTGCTTGGAGGATGTGAGAGCTTTCTGCCCTTTTGCGGTTAGCTTTAGTGGTGCCTTTTTCCGACAGGTATGGTGCCTTTCTTGGCAAGCATGTTAACAATGGGGAAAAGACAGAACACCTAACTCAACTGTGCCCCTAGTTCATCATTTTGACCAATATAAGAGTTAGATTAACATGCTTGTTCAATTTTTTGATTTAAAATCATGCAAGTCCGGCTATGAGCACTAAAAATTTTCCTTTTTTGGATCCAAGAAATGGTCTAGTTTTGAAAAATGGAATACTTTTCGAGAAAATCAGTCAACCTCTGTAAAAATTCTCAAAAACTATTTTTGCAAACGGCCAATGCTCAACAAGCGCGAAACCTACTCTTGAGATGCACAACCTCAGATCTGAAGGAAAATTACCCCTTGCTTGAAGAGAGCTGCAAGGCAACGGAAAGTTGCCCCTTGTTTGAATGGCACCACGGCACACTGTATAGCAACGAAAAGTTGCCCCTTGTTTGGATAGCATCACAACACATTATAATCAGTCCTCAGAGTGACGATGACAACCGAACTCTTGGATATAGAGAAGGCAAAGATGATCAAAACCATTACATGGACACAGTTGATTTTGAAGTGTTATACAGCTGGACTTCAGAATGAAGTTGCCTACGTATCCCAAAGATGGGAATCAAGCCTTACTTAGTTCGGGGTTAAGGTACACTCGGGTGTTAACCTCTCCTTTTACACTCTAACTTTTGCCAAGGCCGCCCTTTCTGGGTTTTCAACCTTGCGAGCTTTGTTCTTCTTTTCTTTTCAATTCTTTTCATTTCTTTTCTTCTTTTTTCTTTTTCATCTTTTTTTTTCTTTTTTTTTCATTTTCTTTTTTTTCATTTTTTGTATTTTTCATTTTTTTCTTTTTTTTTTCTTCTTCTTCTTTTTCTTGCTCTAACTTTTGCCTGGGTCGCCCTTCCGGGTTTTCGGCCCAGCGAGCCTCTCAAGGGTAAAAGTATAGCTTTGTCCATGTTGAATGGTTTGAGATCCTGAAGTCATTTGAATCCAGGAGAACGGCTGTTGTTCGCTGACGATGCAGGAGTCCATCCAATGGGGGCTGAATTTGCCCCTAGTGTTGTGGATCGAAACCTAGTTTTTCTTCAGCAATACTTTCTTCTTTCCTCCCTCTGGGATTTGGCATTCTTGCCGATCTTCATTGATTTGTGGAATGATCCATCTTCGGCTCTTCAAGCACAATCTGGCATCTTTTGCCCCTGGTTTGAGGGGTGCTTCTGGTCTAGCTTTGCAAGCTTCTTTTGATGACATCTGATCTTCTTGATCTGACTTCCCTGCCCCTAATTCATGGGCTGCTTCAAATCAGGCCACACAGGCCTCACATTGTGGTTGATCGTTGAACCTTCTGAATCCAAGTTCAAGGTTTGAAAGTGATAGGGGTCGAGTCTCGAGGCTGAGAACGATCCTAGGCTGCACAACCTCAAGAGCGATTCCACACAGGTCTTCGCAGGACTACGCAAAACATTTTTTGAAATCTTTTCAGAAAGCGACTAATCGCTCATGCTGAAGACAGTACGGAACCAATCTAGATCGAGCCAGGATCCTTCCCAGTACTCACATTAACAAACATGATTTCATTCATTAAGGGCTTAGTATGCCTCTCTTTCTCTCAATTGATCAAATTTTCACAAATCCCGAGGAATTCCTTCCTCTTCGTTTTCACCACAATGCTCAAAAAGTTTTGAAAAACTTAGGTCAATGCAATGACTTCAAGGCACAGAAAAGACAGAGTTCTTAGTCAAATACTGCCATCTCATTCAAAACTTCTGGCATAACTTAGCACAAGGCAGAAGCAAACACGAGTGTGAAAATCACTGCTGTTCATTCAAATCTATTAGCATAACTGGCTCCACAGCAGAAACAGACTCAAAAGAAAGCAAAAAGACAAAAACAAAACAAGGAAGTGATGTCCGAGGTAACACCCCCAGAATGACCCAACTCCAACATGACAGGACTGACTTGATACAACAAGACAGACTTGACCGACTTAGTACAAAAAGACTGACCATATACAAAACAACAAAACTGACCCAATACCCAAGTTAGAAAGTACAAAAACTAGTGTTCGCACATTGCTCAAAACTGTGCGTGTCAAACGCCACATCTGAAGTAAACTGAGCGCCGCCCGCAGGTGGTTCATCCCCCGATCGCACCACATTATCCCCCAGGTTCACTGATCCAATGACGATAGACTTTGTTGAGTTGGTGCGAC
>NW_021026928.1:10264-21926 GCF_004153795.1 Camellia sinensis | reverse complement strand
TTGCCTAGTTTTGGAGTTCGGGGGCTATTTCATGCATTGGGTGGCATATTTGCATGTTCGGGACCATTGAGCATCATACTTCAGTGCTGGAACATATGCCATTGTATGCCATAATTCATCTTTTCAATGCCTTGTGGAGTTGTGTTTTGTGCCTTAGACTGCGGGCCATTGCATTGTGCATGTTTGCATGCATCTTGGTTGCCTCATTTTCATCACATGGCCACTGATTTGGCATGCTTGCGAGCTATCCATGTTAGTTTAAGTCCATCATCGCATGTTGTTGTATGCCATCTTTGTTTACATGTTTAGGTTGCGTGCCTAGTATACATTGCTCATTTGCATGTTCATGTTGCACACTTAGCCTCCATGCCTAGGTGCATTTCATTGAGCATGCATTCCTTGCCTCTTGATCAATCATGATAGGGGTTGGGGCCTTTTGATGTGTTTTGTGCTTGCATTTCATTTGATATCGAAGTTGCACACTTGGCTTTTGGGCCGTCATGCATTGAAATGCGTGATTGATGGCCCGAGGGTCGAGGGCCATGCTCCCTTGAGTCCATTGCATGATAGGGAGTGTGGCCATGCTCACATTTGCTTGAAATTCCATGCCATACACTGCTTGCCCTCTGCTGCTGTCAACTACAGGATTCTGTAGGAAGCAATGGCCGACCGGCCACATACAGTGCCGACCGGCCACCAAAGTCCAGCCGGTGACACAAGTTCTGGCCGATAAGCCCATCCCATGGCGTGGTTCTTTGAATGGCCGGTGATTAGGCACATGTATTGAACTATAACTATGCAAAGCAAGCATTATTTGACCATGAAGCACGAAGACAGAGCCAAGGCAGTCCCAAAATATGCACAATACTAGTTTAAAGCATGGCCAAAAAGTGCTAACATGTAGGGCTAAAACAATATGCAAGATTGGCTAGTAAGCATGGTTTATACCACACCTATATGAAGCATATGAAATCTCACCAAACCAGCCAAAAACAGTGAACAAAACATGTCAAAATATGCCCAAATACCCACTGAAATAAGGTCTACACATGCAAGAATGATGAGCTCCTTTGATAAGCTACAAGAGTGGTTACTCTACACATGCATCAAGGATACTTAGCATAGCAAAGCCAACTCTGAAAATGAGTTATGGGGGTCCTAAAACCTATTGAAAAATGATAGAAACAAAGCTTGGAAGCTTGCAAATAGGGGGTCCTTTGGAAGGCCCGAAAGGCCACCAAACAAGACAAGGAGAGAGAGGGTCACCCCCCTCTGATTTTAAGGCTCAAGAATACACCTAAGCTACTAAAAATCCATTGTATTTTAGTGGCTAAGAGGCCAAACCAAGGCCAATGCAAATGCTCTAATGCATAGCCCTAATCATGAGGAAATGAAGCATGCAAAGGGGAAGATGACCCCAAATAGAAAAATGCCCTGAATCAAACTTCAAGAGGGGCTCAAATAAGACTTTTTTTAGTTCATGGAAAATCTCAAAAATGCTTGCAAGTAAGGCTAAGCTAGGATGTAAAATTAGTCCTAAAAGAGAGATGGAAGATACAAGGAGGTAGATGACCTCAAACAGAAAAGTTTCCTTAATCAAACTTCAAGAGGAGATCAAAATAAGACACTTTACAGTTTATGTCGAAGCCCATAAATTCTTGCAAATAAGGCTAAAGAATGAAGCAAGATAAGGCTACAAAGAGGGAGATAGTGACTTACCCTTGTAGCACAGCAATGCAGCAGCTTTTGGACCAAGATGGTGAGCTCTCAACCTCTAAAAATCAACTTCAAGGTGCTAGAATGGGTGGTGGAGGTGATAGGCTATGAGGTGTAGTGCAATGGGACCAAGAACAAGGGTTTTTTTTGGAGCTTGGAATAGAGAGATATGGAGGAGTGTATGTGTATGAGCCTCTGAAAATTCAGAACCATGGAAAAGGAGAGGGGAGCCTTCCTTTATAGAGCCAAGAGACTAAAGCTTCTCTTAGAAGTTTCAAACCAAGAGCAAAGATCCTCTATACACGTGTATGGAGGATCCAGTCTGCGCCCTCCAGCTGGCACAACTGGCATCCATTCAATCTGTAGAATACACTGGAAGGTTGTCGGCTAGCAAAATTGGTCGGCCAGCTGCTTAACTGGTCGGTCGGCCATCTATTTGGTCGGTCGGCAGAAAAAATCTGCTCTGCAGGTCCAACTTCAAACGGGCATAACTCCTTCATGTGAACTCCTTTTCAGGTCATTCTTGTGTCCAAATTGAAGCCCCAGAAGTAAGATTTCCAATGGAACCATATTTACATCAAAATTCCAACTATGAAAAAATTTATGCTTGTTTTGGTGAAGGTTTCTCAGTTTCGGTCCAACCGGGATGATGCCCAACTTCAACCAATCATATCTCCCCCATCCGGACTCGGTCTTAGGATATTCTTGAGTGCAAAACGAAGCCCCGAAAGTCTTCTTTCCAACGGTGGTGGCCTCATAGCTTAACTTAGAGTGCATAGATAGATAAACCTGATTTAGTGAGGACTGCCCGACTCTCTTTTAGAGATTCATGCCCAACTTCTTTCTCAACTAAGTTTCTTCTCTCCACTCCTCTTTTCTTCAACTCCGAACCTCCGAACAAGGTGTTTTGAAAGATTTTTCAAAGACTTCATCTCTCTTTCATTCATTTCCACTTTGTCCTTGCTCAGTTTATCGAAAAGCGCATCATTTGACAAAATGTGAGCCGCGGAATATCGTAGGAACTTTATTTCAAAAATATTTTGAAAGGGAGGATTTTAAGATGCAAAATCTTTTGGTCCAACAATGGGGTGTGAGGTTTGGATTTGACGCTCTCCTTGCCAAAGAAACTGACCTTTTGCGTAGCATAGCCTGAACATCTTTCACCACCAAAGAAAACCATCAGTAACGCCCAAGTCTTAAGGGCGGTCAAAAATGGGGTGTCTACAGTGGTGCATGGGGGGCTTTTGTGACTGCCTTCCAGGAGAAATTCTTATCTTCAGCTGCCAGGGAGAAGCTGAGGGAACAGTTTTGCCATCTTAAATAGTAGGGTTTGTCAGTGGCCGAATTTGAGGCTACTTTTACTAGTTTGTCCAGGTTTGCACCTAAACTCGTGGCGTCCGAGGAACGCCGTTGCTTTGAGTTTGAGCGGAAGTTGAGACATGGTCTCAAGTTGAGGGTTGGAGGGCCTTTTATTTGAGAGTATAGACGTTTGGTGGATGCTGCTGCTCATATGGAGATTATGATGCAGGAAAAGGATGATGAGAAGCATAAAGGCTCCAAGAGGAGCCAAGATGGTCAGGGTGATGGCAGGAGACAGAGAGGTTTTTACCCTCAGCAGTCTCCGGGTGGTTTTCCTAGATCGACCTTTCTAGTGCCGAGAGCAAGATCTGGGAGAGGTAATCAGGAAGGCATGACTTGTTTTGCATGTGGCCAGTTGGGTCACAAGTCTTCGGTTTGCCCGCAGAAGGGAGGGGGTCAGCGAGCTGCTTCTTCTTCAGCTAGACCTCAGGGCCAGAGTCAGGGCAGGGGCTAGCCTTTATCTTGTTATCAGTGTGGACAGCCTGGGCACCTGAAGAGGTTTTGCCCACAGTTGAGTGCCACTTCAGGGGCGTTTGGTTCTAGGCAGACGTAGAGTTATCAGCCAGCTCAGTCTGTGCAGGCCTCGAGGGCCAATCCAGGAGCTTCGTCATCCCAGTCTGTGCAGCAGTCATATGCTCCTAGAGGTGAGCAGGTGGATCAGGGGCCTACAGAGCGCGTGTATGCTGTTACCGCGCAGGACCTAGTACCGGCTCCATCAGTTGTGAGAGGTACCTTTCTGTTTTGCAACTCGGTTGCTAGTGTATTGATTGATACGGGTGCGTCTCATTCTTTTGTATCTGCTGCATTTGCATCTGTGTTGGAGTTGGAGTTGGCACTGTTAGCATCTCCCATTTGTGTAGTGTCACCTGTTGGGGGTGAATTGATTTTGAAACACGGGTGTAGAGGTTGTGATATAGAGGTCGCCGACCGTAGGCTTTCGTTTGCTTTTGTTGTTATGCCCATGAAGGGCTTTGATGTTATTTTGGGTATGGACTGGTTATCATCATACCGGACAGTTATTGATTACTATCGCTAGAGGGTCACGGTTTGTACCTTGAGCGGGGAGTGTTTCCATTTCTTAGGGGACCGGGTTGGTAGTGTGTTGCCACCGGTGTATGATCCGCGAGGGCGGAGTGAGCTTAGTGGTCTACTTACTGGCTTTATGAGTGGTGAGTGCGATGAGACCCAGATTGTATTGCCAAGGGTGGTTTGTAAGTATTCGGATGTTTTTTCCGAGGATCTCGTCGATTTGCCACCTCACCAAGAGATTGAATTCTCTATTGATTTAATGCCCGGCACGGCGCCGATTTCTATGGCACCTTATCGTTTTGCCCCAGCAGAGTTGGTTGAGTTGAAAGTCCAGCTCCAGGAATTGCTACATAAGGGCTTCATTCACCCTAGTGTTTCGCCGTGGGGAGCACCGACCCTCTTTGCTAAAAAGAAAGATGGTGCCTTGAGACTTTGTATCGACTACCGGAAGTTGAATCGGGCTACGGTTAAGAATAAGTACCCTATGCCCTGTATAGATGATTTGTTTGACCAGTTGAAGGGTTCCCGTTGTTTCTCTAAGATAGACTTGAGATCGGGTTACCACCAGTTGAGGGTCAGGAAGGAGGATATTCCGAAGACGACATTCCGTATGCGGTATGGCCATTATGAGTTTCTGGTGATGCCATTTGGGCTCACCAACGCACCGGCAGTCTTTATGGACTTGATGAACCGAATCTTCCGGGAATTCTTGGATTGTTTTGTGGTCGTTTTCGTGGACGACATTCTTATCTATTCACCTTCTGAGGAGGAGCACGAGGAACACTTGAGAGTGGTACTTGAGTTGCTTAGAGCCCATAGGCTATATGCCAAGTTTGGGAAGTGTGAGTTCTCGCTAGGAGAAGTCAAGTTCTTAGGCCATGTGGTTTCTGGGGAAGGAGTGTCTGTTGATACGTCCAAGATTGAGGCAGTGCAAGATTGAGCACAGCCTAAGAGTGTGTTTGAGATCCGCATTTTTCTGGGATTAGCTGGGTATTATCGACGGTTTGTGAAGGATTTCTCCAGATTAGCTTCTCCGTTGACTAGATTGACTCGGAAGGAAGTCAAATTTGTGTGGAGTGAGACTTGTGAAAAGTCGTTCCAAGAGCTGAAAGTTAGATTGACCACAGCTCCGGTCTTGATTATTCCGGAGAGAGGGTTGGGTTATGCGGTTTATTGTGATGCCTCACGAGAGGGTTTGGGTTGTGTGTTGATGCAAGAGGGGAAAGTGGTAGCTTGTGGCTCACGTCAGTTGAAAATACACGAGAAGAATTACCCTACACATGACCTAGAGTTAGCAGCAGTGATCTTTGCCTTAAAAATCTGGAGGCACTACCTTTATGGTGAGAGATTCGAGGTGTTCTCGGATCATAAGAGTCTGAAATATCTGTTTACATAGAAAAGACTTGAACTTGAGGCGAGGAGGTGGATGGAGTTTATTGAGGATTACGACTTTGAATTGCATTATCATCCAGGAAAGGCCAATGTTGTGCCCGATGCCCTTAGCAGAAAATCCATTGTGATGTAGCTTGTGTAGCCATCCGGGAGTGGAGATGTTGGGAGCACTTGGCGAGTTTGATTTGCTTCTGGGCAAATTGTGTGAGCTGCGGCCTTGTTTTCTGTTGTTGCGCAGCCTACACTAGTGACTCGAGTGTTAGAGGCACAGAGAGGTGACCTTGAGTAGAATTCCCCGAAGAAGATCTCCAGTGGAAAGGAAGTTGAATAGAAAAATAGCTTGAATAAAATGGAAGTGGAATAAAAATAGAAATGGAAGTTGCAGAAAATTAAAAATGGAAGTTCATTCAAGAAACCACTAAACCCTAACGAGGTGCATCCGGTGTTTTTAAAGATGTATCGGGATTTGGGTCGCCAGTTTTGGTGGCGGGGTATGAAGAGAGATGTGGCAGCTTTCGTATCTAAGTGCCTTACTTGTCAGCAAGTGAAGGCCGAACATCAGAGGCCAGCGGGTTTGTTGCAACCCTTGCCTATTGTCGAGTGGAAGTGGGAGCCTGTCACTATGGACTTCGTTGTAGGTCTTCAGAGGACTCAGCAGGGTAGTGATGCTATTTGGGTGGTTGCAGACCGGTTAACTAAGTCGGCGCACTTTATCCCTATGCGCGTGAGAGATTCGGTAGATCATCTTGCCGACTTGTATATTCGGGACATAGTGAGATTGCACGGGGTCCCAGTGACGATCGTCTCAAATAGAGACCCTCGTTTTACTGCCACAGTGTGGCAGAGTTTGCAGAGTGCCTTGGGCACTAAGTTGACCTTTAGTACGGCTTATCATCCTCAGACTGACGGGCAATCCGAGCGTACTGTTCAGATCCTTGAGGATATGCTTCCAGGTTGTGTCCTTGACTTCAGTGGGACGTGGGAGAGGCACTTGCCCTTAGTAGAGTTTGCCTACAACAACAGTTTCCAGTCTAGCATCGGTATGGCACCATTTGAGGCCTTGAATGGCCGACCGTGTAGGTCTCCAGTTTGTTGGGCCGACGTGGGACCTTTACTGGGTCCGGAGTTGGTGAGGGAAACGACGGAGAAGGTTGAGCTTATCCGTAGGAGGCTTGTTACAACCCAGAGTCGTCAGAAATCTTATGCCGACCGTAGGAGGAGACCTTTGGTGTTTGAGGTAGGTGATCATGTCTTTCTAAAGATATCACCTAGGCGAGGCTTGATGAGGGTTGGGAAGAGTGGGAAGTTATCCCCTCGGTTTATTGGTCCTTTTGAGATCCTTGAGAGGACTGGCGAGGTTGCTTATCGGTTAGCCTTACCGCCGCAGTTGTCCGGAGTGCATGACGTGTTTCATGTGAGTATGCTTCGGAAGTATGAGCCGGATCCATCACATGTATTGGATTGGACCGACTTAGAGGTAGATGAGGATGCCTCGTATGAGGAGAGGCCGGTTCAGGTCTTGGATAGGCGGGATCAAGTCCTGCATGGCAAGACCATTCCCTTGGTAAAGGTTTTGTGGAAACATAGCGGAGTGGAGGAAGCCACTTAGGAACGTGAGTTGGAAGTCCACGAGAAATATCTGGACTTGTTTGTTGATGTGTAATCATGTATTGAGATTTTGTAATTTTAATGAACTTTAAGAGCATTAAAGATGTCTCAAGTTGTAAAACATTGTGAATGTTTTGGTTTATGGAAGTACGTTTGAAACTTGCCTTGAAATGAAGTTGATTATAATATCGCATATGTTGGCTATATTGTAGAAATGGAGTTTTATCATGAAAATTGAATATGATATGGAAATAAGAATCATGTGTATTGAAAACTGTTGAAATGGAAAGGAAATGCATATTGAAATGTATATGTTATGAAATGTCTCTTGATAAGAGATGGAATGACCGGTAGTGGGTCAAGTTGTTTAATGTTGAAATGTAACATTGTTTAAAATAGAGACAAACCTGTTTTTTTTAAAACTTGTGCTTAATTTCGGGGACGAAATTTTTTAAGGGGGGGAGGTTATAGCGATCCCGGGTTTTACCCCTTGTTGTACAGTGGTCTGGACCTGTTTCCGTGGACATTAGCAGTTGTTACTATCTTGTTTACATCCTTTCGTACTTTGTTTTTGAGTTATAGGATGTGTTGGGCAGGTTTGTTACAGGATGGTTGTGTTTGGGAATAAATGGTTGCTGCCCAGGTTTTTGGTCTTTCGCTCGAGCGAGGAGTTTGTCGCTCGAGCGAGCTCTTTGCCTTGGTCCTTCGCTCGAGCCAGGTTTTGTTCGCTCGAGCGAGAGTTAAGTTTTGTGTCTGGTGGCTCGAGTGAGCAGTCTTGCGCTCAGTCTTGCGCTCGAGCATGCAACTGCGTCTCTTTTGAACCTGAGAGCTGTGGTTTTTGGCTAGAGCGAGCTTTCCTTCGCTCGAGCGAGCGAGGTGTATGTTTTCGGGCTCCTCGCTCGAGCGAGCATTCTGTCGCTCGAGCGTGCTTCTAGGTTGCAGACCTGAAGCTTCGAGTTTTTGGCTCGAGCGAGACTTTATTCGCTCGAGCGAGGGTTTCTTGTGTCTGGTCGCTCGAGCGAGCCTGTTTTATATCAGCAAACAGCAACGATTTTAAACATCACTTTTTCATTCCCTTCTCTTTTCAAACCCTAGATCCGAGACCCTCTCTCTCTAAACTTGTCTTCTCTCTAAGGTTTGATCTCTCTAGAGTGTGAATCTACCCTAAGGCCTTTGTTAAAAAGATAGAGGGTGTTGAGAGCTTTGTTTTAATCTGAAAAAGTTGGGATTTGGAGCACGTTGGATTTTGGTCTTCATCTCGGTTTGAGCTCAAACTTCGAGGTAGGGATATCCTACTCCTCTTTATGAGCTTTGTCTTTGAATTTTAGCATTTTGATATGTTGGGGGTTGTTGTGTAATTCCGAGAAAGTTTAGGGATCTTTATGTAATTTTCATAAAAGAGGGGTTTTAACTAAATTGAACCCATGGATATTTGTAGCATTGAAAATGGAAATTTTGTTATGAAATTGGTGGAAATGGGACCTTGGGGTAAGTGTTGAGAATTATGGGAAATTGCCCTAATTGGTTTAATAAATTAATTTGTATAATTAATTTGAGAAATGAGGAATTGAATTGGAAATGTTGAAATTGGGAATGTATGGGATTAAAGGGTGTAGTTGGATCATTTATCTTACCTAGTTGAAATGTTGATTTATTATCCATTTGGTGCATTTATTTCCTGTTTAGAAATAACTGCTTTGGGCTATCGGTGGAGGATAGTCTTGATTGTTGTAGACAATGCATGATGATTAGGCAAACGAAAACTAATCAATGGAATGTGTCACTGAGTATGACGGTTGAATGAATACATTAACTTTATGCATTGATTGATGTATATAATAATTGTTTATATGCATTGTATTGTGTTGGAGAAGATAGGGGATGTACTCCACGGTTTAGGGGAAGATAGGGGATGGACCTCTAAACCGGATGTTGTTGTGGGAGGAGATAGGGGATGGACTCCGTAGATACAGCAGCTCATATGCTTATCTATTGATGCGTTGATACAGCTCATATGCTTATCTTTGGAAGTGTTGATATAGCTAACATGCTTATCTGTTGACGTGCTGATATAGCTAATTTGCTTATCTATTGTGAAATGGGAAAATGTTTAATATGAGTTACTGTCTCATATAAGTTGCTTGGCCAGGTTCTGAGCCATGGTTATGAATTGAAATGAATAAGAAATGGAAAATGAAAAGTAACATGAACTTGTATGTCATGAAACTATAATGTGATAAAAGTGGAGGTACCAGTGTTGGCCATCTATCAACTGCTAATCTTTTAGTCATTGTTCATAATTGGTTTAGTGTATTTCTACTGGGCTGTGGCTCATCCTATATGGGAACATCATTTGCAGGTACAGGTAGCATGCCACCTCCAAGGACATAGCTTGGGAGGGTAGAGGCTGACAGACCTTTTTGGTGTTGCTTTCTTTTGATGTATTACATGTAAACTCAAGCTTAGGGCTTAATGTGTATATGAATTAGTACTTATTTCTTGTAACCAAGTGTTGGCTTGGAAAGTTGTAAGCCCCTGGGGCCTTTACTTTTGTTGTCAACATGTAATACTTTTTGTAAGGAATTACTCTGATGAATAGAAGGATGTTGATCTTTTAGATATCACTGCATGTCAATATTGATGGGTTTAGTGTTATTATTTTGAGGGCGTGACAAGTAAATTCACAAAAAATTACAAGAATTTTTTTTGTGAATTAATCAGTAAATTATGAGTAAATTACTCAATAAATTCTCAGAAAATTCTATATAAATTCAAAGTAATTTCTTAGTAAATTATTCAGCAAATTACTCCATAAATTCATAGTAAATTCTCAATAAATTACTCGTTAAGTTTTCAATAAATTCTCTATAAATTACTTTGTAAATTATCTGTAAATTTTTAGTAAATTGTAAATAAATTACTTAGAAAATTTTCAATAAATTCTAAGAAAATTTTCAATAAATTCTGTATAAATTCTTGATAAATTACTCATAAAATTATCAAAAAAACATTGGTGAATTACTTTGTTAATTCTCAGTAAATTATTCGAACATTAATTAGTGAATTTCCTGTAAATTCTCAGTAAATTACTTTATAAATTCTCAGTAAATTATTCAATAAATTCTAAGTAAATTACTTAGTAAATTCTCAATAAATTAATCCATAAAGTCTAAGTAAATTATCAATAAATTCTTAATAACTTGCTCAGTAAATTCTCAATAAACTCTTAGTAATTTACTGAGTAAATTCTAAATAAATTACTAAGTAAATTCATAGAAAATTATTCAGTAAATTATTAGAAAATTCTGCGTAAATTCTTTGAAAATCATTAGAAATTTTTTTGGGAATTACTCAGTAAATTATGAGTAAATTACTCAATAAATTCTCAAAAAATTCTATATAAATTCTTGGTAAATTCAAAGTAATTATTCAGCAAATTACTCCATAAATTCATAGTAAATTCTCAATAAAATACTCGTTAAGTTTTCAATAAATTCTCTATAAATTACTCAGATAATTATCGGTGAATTACTCAATAAATTCTAAGAAAACTCTCAATAAATTATGAGTAAATTACTCAATAAATTCTCAAAAAATTCTATATAAATTCTTGGTAAATTCAAAGTAATTATTCAGCAAATTACTCCATAAATTCATAGTAAATTCTCAATAAAATACTCGTTAAGTTTTCAATAAATTCTCTATAAATTACTCAGATAATTATCGGTGAATTACTCAATAAATTCTAAGAAAACTCTCAATAAATTATGAGTAAATTACTCAATAAATTCTCAAAAAATTCTATATAAATTCTTGGTAAATTCAAAGTAATTATTCAGCAAATTACTCCATAAATTCATAGTAAATTCTCAATAAAATACTCGTTAAGTTTTCAATAAATTCTCTATAAATTACTCAGATAATTATCGGTGAATTACTCAATAAATTCTAAGAAAACTCTCAATAAATTATGAGTAAATTACTCAATAAATTCTCAAAAAATTCTATATAAATTCTTGGTAAATTCAAAGTAATTATTCAGCAAATTACTCCATAAATTCATAGTAAATTCTCAATAAAATACTCGTTAAGTTTTCAATAAATTCTCTATAAATTACTCAGATAATTATCGGTGAATTACTCAATAAATTCTAAGAAAACTCTCAATAAATTATGAGTAAATTACTCAATAAATTCTCAAAAAATTCTATATAAATTCTTGGTAAATTCAAAGTAATTATTCAGCAAATTACTCCATAAATTCATAGTAAATTCTCAATAAAATACTCGTTAAGTTTTCAATAAATTCTCTATAAATTACTCAGATAATTATCGGTGAATTACTCAATAAATTCTAAGAAAACTCTCAATAAATTATGAGTAAATTACTCAATAAATTCTCAAAAAATTCTATATAAATTCTTGGTAAATTCAAAGTAATTATTCAGCAAATTACTCCATAAATTCATAGTAAATTCTCAATAAAATACTCGTTAAGTTTTCAATAAATTCTCTATAAATTACTCAGTTAATTATCGGTGAATTACTCAATAAATTC